>CM019828.1:49976431-50527092 GCA_009763385.1 Coix lacryma-jobi var. lacryma-jobi
AGATCATCGCAATGTCATATCCCAATTACCTAGACCTTAGATTAAGTATTTTCCATCTATGTATTAATTTTATTTTAAGGCATCATTATTAATGAGGAGAACTCATGCTTTGAAGACTAGGTACTTGAAAGAAATTAGATAGAGCAACTATTCATCATTTCCATGCAAAAGATTAGAGAGAGAGGGTTCTTCTTTGGTCATCAACTTCTTAAAACACACTAGACACACTATTTTATTTATTTAATCTAACACACTTTAAGATAAAAGCTAATAATAGTAGTAGTAATGATACCTGAATCGCGAAGATAACGGAGGTGTGTCTCCCCCAAGCTGGTTCCCTTAATAGTGTTGAGCCTTCATGTGCCCATATATTTTTGTCTCTTTTTTAATTAATGGTGAGCCTTCATGTGCTCACACATTTTTTTTTGGTGTTTTGAATTTATTTATAGAATGAAAAACTTAAGAGGATAGAGATACTTACGTGGATACATGGGGTGCCTTCCCCCAAGCTGAATGTGACATAGTCGTTCGATCTTGCAATGTAGCAGACTGGCAGTGGATATGTCCTTACTCTATTAGAGCTTTGATTGATGTTGATGTTTGTTGAGACAGTGCTCCAACAGTGGATGGAGCATTCACTTGCTTGTCAGCTTTTCTTGTCCATTCAAATCCTGTGAAACTTAAATAGACAACAGAACTTGTGGAACAGATTAAGCATTAGCGGTTAGCCACTCAAGCCTTAGTTGTCTAGAATTTTAGTAAGATCTCTTCCTCAATATTTTTATGTTTTTATATTTTTATGATGCAAGAGAAAATGCAACAGGATGAATGCATGCATATTTATTTTTATTATTTTTATGCCACCACGGTGAATATCCTTACGAGTTTTTACACACCATAGAATTATTCACATGGGGCTTTATGGTTTATGATATAGTGTAACAATTGCAACATTTTTATTTTCTTTTCTAATGCAATGAAGAAATTAAAATGTTTGTGAATTGAACATGATGATGCAATAAATGACTAACAATTAAATATGAGAAATATGCAGAAAAGTAAATATGAGGATAACTACCGATTTTACCTTTTGGCGAAGGTTTAGATATTTAGGTCGGACGAACCGGACATTCCCTTGGTTCAGACCTCCCAAGGTATGCCAGACGTTTGGAAAGTTGTTATTGATTGTATCTCTAAGGTGCAGACTTTTTCTTTCATACTTTCTTGGTCTGAGTCTTCACTTCCTGTGGTTCACTGTCTTGAGGTTTCTCTCCCTTCTTTTCTAGGACAGTGTCGATAGCTTCTTCTTCGTGATTGACCTCTCTATTCTTGATAGTTTGTCTTCTTTGGCTTTGAGAGCGGCGTCTTTCACTTCTATTCTTCTTGGGTGCTTCATTGGGCATGTAGTTGATGAAGTTGCATCGTGCCTTTTCTCCAGGAAAGTGAAAATGGATTTCCTCTTGTAGATTATTGCACTTGTAGCGTAGAGGAATCGTCTTCCTAGGATGAGGTGGACATCATCGTCTTCTCATGTCGAGGATCAAGAAGTCTATAGAGACTTTATGACCTCTAATTCTAACTACGATGTCTTCCATCATTCCTTGTTGTTTATGCCTCTTGATATGGTGTCACTCATGTCATTTTTGTCTGCCCAACAGTTTGAAGTGAAACGTTAATTATGGAAGCTGACAACATCGTGCTCAGTGTGCATGTTCTTGTAGATCCAGGACCTTCACTCTATAGAATTTGAGAGTGATAAACTTCTCCATGTTTTGCTCAAGAGTATGTCCTGCTCATAAAGACAAGGTAGAGATCAAGTGCATGGGCTCTGTTGGTGGAAAAACACCAACAAAACCAAAAGTTTTGTTTATTCCCCTCTAACCTTAGGCACATTGCACAAGACAAACTTGTTGTTTATTCAATCTTAACATGAGTGATAGGATCAGAGGTTGAGCATAAAAGTAGCATCTTAAAATATTTAACAGATCAAATTACTTAACCCAAAGAAGGATAATCTATGCATAAAGTGTCGATCTTTTCATAATTGAGATATATCATCTTCCAACGGTTAGATGCACAACATTTTATCTCTTTTAGTTAAGACAGTGAGATTTAAGAGAGTAAAGCTATGAACAAGGATCAAAGGATTGTATATCTTGAGTTGATTAGGTTGGATCAAGTGAGGTGCAACTTAAATATGTTTAGTTCTTTATTTATGTTCATACTAGAATCAAGAAGAATCTTTTAAAGTGATGGTCACTTACCTTGAAATGTTACTTTGTCATTGGAAAGTGATTGTGCTGAACCACCTTGTGAAAGCTCCTCTTGTCTAGCTGGTTGTTGTTTATGAATGACTTGTCTTCTCTTGTTTGTCTCACAGTGTGCTTGAGAGGAGGAAGATCACAGTTGAATCATCTTTATAGGTATCGTCCTTCCTTCTCTATGTGTCAACTTATCAGTGAAGGCGCATTATTCCTCGAGTATGCTGACTAGGATCCTCTCTCTTTCTTATATTAATTCTATATTATGAGGATGTAGGGACAGTTCCGCATTCTTCTCTTGTCAACCTTTCTTGTTTTCCTTTAATCATTAGGTTGGCAAGAGACTTGAATTTAGAACTGTTACTCGAGTGCCTCCATGAGAGTATTTTGTCTTGTAATGTCATAACTGAGACTTGTCCTCTCAACAGTGTCTAGATGATGGAGGTCTTATCGACTGTTCTTCTTGATTTATTGGCTTAGGTACTATAACTCATGTGGTGAAGTGGCTTCATCCTTCATGATGCCCTCCTCAATTCTTGGCAGTTGGATCTCCCTTTGGTGTCTTCTCTTGGTTCTCTTTGGCTGCTCATAAGTGATGTAGATGTTGAAGATGCAGCAAAAGATCCAAAAGTTGACTTTTCCAGGTCCGACAAAGATGATAATATTGATGGTGTTCAAAAACGATCTTCCAAGAATGAGTGCTGGATCATATTCTTCTTCTCGACTGGGAAAGCATCTAGTGGTTTGTATTGATCAAAGTGGTGGGTAGGAGATTAATATGTTTGAAGTTGTGTTTCTCCTTCCTC
This sequence comes from Coix lacryma-jobi var. lacryma-jobi, assembly GCA_009763385.1. Classification (NCBI taxonomy): domain Eukaryota; kingdom Viridiplantae; phylum Streptophyta; class Magnoliopsida; order Poales; family Poaceae; genus Coix; species Coix lacryma-jobi. Next base: position 49,979,499 of record CM019828.1, read on the forward strand.
CCTTTCATTGTGAAACACATCTAGACAATGGAATTGTCTCTCCCAGGCTGGCTTGTGATGTAGATGGACTCCCAACAACATGTTCATGTGTTTGACTTGTGGATCTTGCTATTGTTGTAGTGGTACCATCTTGTCTCCCAAGCTAGCTCTTGATTAGAAAAGAGGATAACTTCCCACTTCGTGTCTTGATGTCTTGGGCAATGATGGTTGCAGGCATAGGTTGTCTCATATGAGGTAAGTTGCATCCTGTTTGTCATCAGCGCCCAAGCAAGACTCAAAGCTAGGCTAGCACCATTTGTGATCTGAGAGTAGGTTTGTGTGTCTATGGTTTGGGTTTTGGATCTTCAATGTTCACACCAAACCATGGATGAACAAAATTTCTCTCCTGCATAATGTTAGTGGACATATACCCGAAGGATTGCAAGAATTTGAATCATGGGTTGTTATCCATAACTTATGTGTTTTGCATCTATGCTAATAAAAAGATGTTTTTAGGATTACTTTAGCATAGACTAGTATGTGTTTGCTGCATGATTCAAGGCATAACTTGCAGTAGAAGACAAAATAAATGAACTTTGATACTCACCGTTCTTTCATCCATGATGAATGAGCTGAGTCTTCATTGTGCAAAGTTGTTGAAGTTCATGTGTCTCTTCATCTCCAGTATGAGTTCATCTCCGGATTTTCCCAAATTGATATTTAAAGTTTTCCTGCAGGGGTTAGTCCAACAAAATATCCAATATCTACTATAGCATACTATTAGTTCAGAAATCAACCTAGACACCACGTCTAATTTGACTTAGGAAGGTATTCTAACCTAAGCACCATGCTTAATTTAAAATCCTTCTGAAGCGAAATCAACACACCTCGTGGTTTAAACTAAACACCATGCCTAATTTAAAGAGATGTATGACTGTACTTCAAACCTATACATATACTATAGCAGGTAAAGGTAACATGAAAACATTGTAGAGATTTATTCAGATGGTGATGAAAGAGCATGATTAGTATATGAGCATATCTTAAAGGTAGGGACAACCAACATAGCAACATGGCAAGAAATATTCTTAGAAAGTCTATTCCCCAAGCTTGGATTTTGCACAAATCAAGATTGGATGAATGTAATTCAATGTTGCATGATGATTGGTGGGACATACCTTGTGTTTGTTGTTCCTTCGTTCTTTTCTGCTCCAGACCTGGAAAGGTTAGTGACAAGAATACCCGAAGGAATATTTTCATAATTATGTTTCTATGCTCATTACAAGGACAGTGCAACAGAAAGGTAGGCATAACTTATAACCAGGTATTATGATGGGGTATAAGGATTCTACCGGTTATAGCTTGCTCATGGGGTAGTGATAGATAAGAGTGGAATTCAAAAACAACATTCATAAGAATGAAAACAAAAATAACGAAAAGACTGGGACAAAAAAGGAAAAGATAAAAGTATGATTACAAGGTTAAACTAAGACTTAAGATGATCTACCGTTCCCCGGCAACGGCGCCAGAAATGCTTGTTGGTATAAATTAACGCACACTCTACTTTATCCGCAAGCGCACAGATAAGATCTACCGATGTAGCACTTCACCAGAGTAACCCAGTTTTAATATCGAACCCAAAGGAACGGATAGTGTTAAGTCTTAAAGTCTATCCCCTGAGTAGCTAACAAGGACGAAGAATCTAGAAGTATAGAGGGGATCACTAAGGCTGTCTAATTCCAATTTAAGAGTGATATGTTTATATTATTCTTAGTGGAGAAGTTGCCATAAAAGGTCACAAACATAGTATGAGTCTTTTATGCAAATGTATAATCCTACCGAGCCTACACACGGGTAAGTAGACTATAGAAGAATCAACAAGGCTATAAGAGTCACCCTTGCGAACAACCACTACTACCGGCGTTATAGGAGGCATTTATGATGAGCAATCAAGTCTAAGCACCACGCTTACACTATTCAACTACTCTAACTCTAGAGCAACTTAGAATTAGAGTACTCAAAAGAGAGTCATAAACCTTAAGAATAATAAGAACAATGGCTCAAACTTAAATATAGACGTTGATTACCGAAACAATCGCTGAAGCAAGTTGAAGATGAACTTGAATCCGCAGGTACAAGATGCAGAAGTTCATCCGACAGGCCGGAGCTCCTTCTTGATCTCTTCCTCTCTCTCTCTTCTAGTTCTAGTATAAGACTAGGTTCTAATCCTAAATAGAGGGGTAACTAGTCTTCTACTTGATAGCTGGCTCTTGATTACAACTAGATGAACTAGATCTAATTCTAGATGAACTAGAAGAGATTCATCTAGAGGGACCTCTACATCTAATTGAAACCCTAGTTTCTGATGTGGAGATGAATAATGAAGATGGAGATGCCTAGAGAGGGGGGTCTAGGGTTGCTTTTATAGCCCGAGGTGGAGTAGGGGGCAAGGAATCGCCATGTCATCGATCCGCGCCACGTTTATCGCCCACCGTTGGATCAAACCGACTTCAGGGACGGTGGAGATGCATCCTAGGAGGCGGTGGAAGAAGGTTCCAGAAGGCGGAGGCGAAACAGCCTCCGTGGCCGACCGGTCGGTCTCCATGTGGGATCGGTCGGTCTGGCCCAGTGGGCCCACGTGGTGGCCCGCCTCGTGGTGTCTTCTGGTGTCTTCTAGATCCTTCCTTTGTAGATTTCGTTGCGAAATTAATATTTTTTCATCCGGGACTCCGAATATAGCAAATGATATGTCCGTTTCGTTCGTCTCGACGAACTCTTCGCAATGGTGCACTCCAATTCATCCCTTGAGATACTTTTATATGGTAAAAACATGGATATCCTATAAAACAAGTGAGAGCACCAAAACTCGTGGAACTTGTTAGTTTCAAACCCTACAACTATGCTTTGTGATTCATTTAGTGTCATTTCATGCAATAGTTGATGGTTAATTATGAGCATTAGTGAGTGTCAACACCTGGAGTTAGCTCGCAGTGCTATTTTATTTTCAAAATTGTACTGAAGGGCTCCCCCACCGAGGACAACATGGAGCTCGTGGCCGATGTCGCACGCCTGTCCGTGCCACCTGCCTCGGCGGCGGCAGTGCTCAAGATCATATAAATCTCCTACAACCCCTACATGCGCGACCGCATAAGCAGACACGAGCAGCCCAGCTATCTCCTGGATTTCATCCCAGAGGAGGTAACCAGTGTGAATCGGTTGAGAAGAAACACACTCTGTTTTGCTTCAGTTCACTAACAGTCTGTTCAAGATGCAAACAAACATTAGAAAGATTTACCATTTTATGATTTTCTGTTGTACTGTAATAAATAATATTTCAGGCCCTTGTTGGTTTTCGTGTGAGCAAGGTAGTAGCATTTGGGCACCCCAATTTCAATGTTGGCGATCAGAATGGCCGGTTGGGAAGAATACACCACTGTGGACCCTGCTATAATGCTTCTTTTTCAAAATCAAACACTCAGAAATGCCTCTGTCGTACTATACTGGTGTTCTTGGTGAGTTAGTATCTTATCATACTTGAATCAGGCCAGATCAGAAATGCCAGATCATACTTGAATCTTATCACTCAGAAACACTCAAAAACACTCAGAAATGCCAGATCATACTTGAATCAGGCCGACCTCTCGTGCCAGATCATACTTGGAATCAGACCGACGCATGAGATCTTCGCTCCATGTTCTCGCTCGTTTATACAATATTAGTATTTTATCATGCGATCTTTGTGTTTTCAGTATAAAAATTTAATTATCCCGTAGCAACACACGGGCACACTATCTAGTTAGTTAAAAAGATAACATTGTAGTGCTAGACACAATAAATGTACGGTGCGGTGGTAGTGGGTGAATCGTGCGAAGAAGAGATTGTGAGTTGGAATCTTGATGTCTATAGAGAACATATTGCTAAAAAATAAATCCAACGAGCTGAGGTTCTATCCTTAGTTCTTTGGGCTACATTAAAAATATTTTTACTATTTTTATTAGCTCTAAATGATTTTTGAATTTTTTCTAAAAAATATTTTTAGGGGCAGTTGACCTAAGTCAACCACCTCTTAAAATTAATTTTTAGAGACAGTTATTCAAAGAGAACCGTACCTAAAAACCGAGTTTTAGAGGTGGTTTTAAAACCGCCTTCGCAAAATCTCTTATTTTTATAATCGGTGGTATTGTAGCAGTTTTTCAAACCACCTCTAAAAATCGATTTTGACCGCCCCTAAAAAGTTTTTCTATACTAGTGATTTTTTTATAGGCAAAATTGGCTACAGGACACTAAAAATGAACTCTCTTTGCTAGCAGATGTGTAAAATGAAGTAGTTTGTTGGTGGACACTCTATTTTCTTGTGAAATTTGTTGATAGACATCATGCACAATAAGAAAATTTTACAAAATAGATATAAAATCATATAAATACCCAAAAAATATACTATAAAAACAACCTTCTATACTCTATATAATGAGAACTAAATGGTAAAATATTGTTTTGCACTAAAATGACCATTTTGCCCCTCTTTATCAATAAACAAAATTATACCATGATCAATTTGTTCATATATTTGTAGGACACTAAAAATCTTGAAAAAACACAGAATGAGTACATCACCAAATCGTAACTATGCTAAAATATCAACTCGAAATAATATATCAATTAAGCTTGACAGAAGATAAATCTATAACTCAACCATGCTAAATATATCATTATAAACTTTATTATTTTGAGCTAATATTTTTAGTGTAGTCAAGATTTGATGATGATCGAATTAAATGATTTTTTGAAGATTTTTAGTGTCATACAAACATATTAACAAATTAATTATGGTTAAATTTGTCTATTTATGAAGAGGGGTACAATGGTCATTTTAGTGTAAATCAATATTTTGCCATGTAGTTCTGATCATGTAGAGTGTAGAGGATTTCATATTATATTTTTTGACCACTTATTTGATTTTATATCTATTTTATAAAATTATTTTATTGTGCACGGTGTCTATCAGCAAATTTTATAAGAAATAGAGTGTTCATCAACAAACTGCTTTATTTTGCATTTCTGCTAGATAAAAGAGGTCACTTCCAGTATCCCGTAGCTAATTTTTCCTTTTAGATAAAAGCTTTATTATCTTTTAAAAATATTATATTGACACGACGCAAAAAGACCTTAAATATTTTGTAAAAATATTTTTTTGGGCATGATATCTATCAATAAATTTCATAAGAAATAGAGTGATGTGCATCAATAAACTGCTTCATAATAGGGTGTCCACCAATGACGTAGGTAGCAGTGGGGCAGAAGGGGCTCAAGGCCCTCCTACAGCTAACGAGTACATGAAATCTCTACAGTATCCTGTTGAAATTTTTGTCAAAGATGTATAAGGTAGGAGGAGCTGAGATTGTAGATGTAGGAGGGGCTAGAATTTATTAGGAGTAAAAATGTTATCTTTTGTTAATTAGGCAAGTAATCTGGTAGACACAAAGAATTATTCAGCTAATAAGGCACAAGACCCAATCCTAACTTCTCAGTTCCTAGCCCACCGCCCCAACTCAACCCTACAGAGTGTTCCCTCCCTGCGCCCTAACCCATCCCTATAGAGTGTTCCTTCTTGTTCACGTGGCGTCACGTAGTTCCTAGTGAGTGACGGACGCGAGTACGCTGCGATGTAACCAACGGGTCAATGACTCTGGGTGCGGTTATGCGGGGGCAAACCAGCGGGGCCACGATCGGCGACCGGCGAGCAGCCAGACCTATTCGCGAAGCTGAGTGACGCGACAAGCTGTGAGCGTGTAGCCAGGTGTGGCAGCCAGCGGATGAGCAGCCTGACATAGCGGACAAACTGGCAAGCGAGCATTGGCAGCAGGACCGGCAGACAAAGAGCTAGGCGCAGCGCTAGCAGACGAGGACACGCCACAGTCTGCGGCAGCTCCAGGTATCCGGATGAGCAAGTGACTTTTTTGTGTGAATTTCATCATCAACTTTCGTTTAGCCCCTCTTAAATTTTTTGGTGGCTTCATCCCCGGTGTCCACCAACAAACTGCTTTATTTTGTATGTCTATTAGACACAGTATCCCGTAGCTAATTTTTCCTTTTAATAAAAGCTTCATTATCTTTTATAAAAAGATTATGTTGAGACGATGCAAAAGAATCAATTCATAGAATCCGTATCAGTTAAACTTTTTTAACTTTGACTAACTTTATAGAAAAGAGTAATAACATCTATGACATAAAATGAAAATATATTCTATTGTATATCTAATAATATAATTTTGGTACCTATCAATCTTAATAGTTTTTTCTTGAAATTTGGTCAAAGTTTAAAAGCTTGACTTAAGACAACTCTAGAAATTGATTATTTCAGGAACAAAGAGAATATTGTATAGGAGATATCGGCAACCATATTTAATAAGAGCAAATTGAGAAGATTACCCTTAATTAATAACTCTTTGATATATACAATCAATGTCCTAAATGACCTCTAAATCTAAATCCTATACAGAGGGAGTACATGCGGGTGCATGTACTTTGTTACCACTATTAACGGAAACATGACATGTGGTTGGCCCGTGTGGATCTGCGTTATTTAATTAATCCAAATGAATAAAAGTGGTTTATGTTGACACCCAAAAGTGTCATGAGCACATAATAAAGGCCAGAGGATATATTCGGGTTACATATTGAGGCCGGTGTTTATCAAGTTGAATATTCGAAGTAAAATTGATCTGGTCGCTTGATCCATCACAAGTGTCTTCCGACTAGTTACGTGACTTGAAATAGCGATGAATGTCAATCCAGGTATCGATCTAAGGGTCTTTTCTCTACGACGGAGTTATGAAGGTCTATTAATCGGTGTGATATACAAAGTCCTTTAAACCAGTTTAGTCGGTTTGAGAATCAGCCGAATCAGGTTTACCCTTTTCCAGTTCGGATTGGACTCTTAGATTCCATATTTTGATGGAGTCCAGATAAAAAACTTGGAGATCATATCTGGAGATGTTTCCTATTGGGATAAGACCAACCCCCTCTCTATATATGAGAGGATTATAACTGATTGAGGCATCCAACCCTAATCGATCAAAATCAATCTACTATACCACTTATCCTTTTCCCCCTCTATCTTGTTGTTCGACACATCTCCCGGTGAGATTCGGCGGTGTTCTAGATGGCCTTGCTGGTCCTAGAGCAACCTCTACGTGCTTCTCCCCGATGGGTCTTTCCGGGAGGAGTTCCAGAGTTATAAACACAAGGGATCAAACCCTAAACTGATCTAAATCGGTCTCTAGATCGGTTTTCATTAGTTTAGCCAGGTTCCTTGTTGTCTCAGGTTGGTTCACAATCTTTTCGGGCGTTCTAGCCTTGCTGGTGTTTGATTCGGATCACTTCTGACGTCAACACACTTTTTGGCGACTCCGCTGGAGAAGATCGAGCAAAATCAGATCTCATCTACTACCAAGATGGGCGGTAAAGATGGCGCCACAGACAAGGACAACATCATTCGTCCTTCGAGTATTGACGAGCTTCCTGATGAATTGAAGCAGCAAGCGCAGGCCAAACTCGACGCTGTCCTGAAGGCTTTCCTTGAAAGTTGTTCTAAGGACCGACGTGGCAAGGTCAATCAAGATAAAGAGCCGGACTTCAGCGAGATAATTCCTACCTCTTCAAAAACCGCTGAAGATACTACTGAAAAGGTAAATGCTAAGGTAAATGATAATCCTTACCCTACCCATGCTAATTATTCAGCAATGCTAGATGGCGCTACGAAAACTCTTACTAATACCATCCAACATTCATTTAAATTACTTAGCACTTGCATGGATAAGTTAGAGGGTAAAACTGTCGAACCTGATCGTCCAGCCGAACAGCCACAGTTCGACATGCCTTTTAATTTCTTTAAAGGCCAAACCTCACACACCGATTTTGGCCAATTACAATCAGGATCATCGACAAATGAAACTGGTAGAACTAGTCATGGTGGAATTAGTACATCGACACATACCAATAACATCCACCCTAATCCTGGTCGGACTGCACGGACCGACCAGGGAGCGACAATGAATAGAACTTCAGGGGGACAGGGTGTTGTATTACCCAATCCACCGAAGTCTCCAAGTCAGATTCCCGTGCCCGGTGGCGCTCCTAACCCTGCCGCAACCGATTTTGGCCGAGCCTTAAATTGGTTCAAAGAGGAAATAACCAGATCTCTCGAGACTAGCTTGGGAGTTCAAATAAAACCTAGTAGGACTACCTACTTTAAACCGTACCCGCCACACTTTGATTTTATGAAAGCACCTGATGGTTGGAGGGTACCAGAATTTTATAAATTTAGTGGTGATGGTAGTAAATCAAACATGCAATATGTTAGTATGTTCCTTGCACAGATAGGCGAAGCTAGTACCCTAGATTTTATGAATGTGCGACATTTTCCTCTATCTCTTACTGGTACAACTTTTGCTTGGTTTACATCACTACCATCATGTTCTATTAGTTCTTGGGCCGAATTAGAAGAGAAATTTCATAATCACTTTTATGATGGAGTCCAAAAAACTAGACTGTCACATCTCGCGTCGGTTCGACAAGGGCGTAGTGAGCCTGTAGTTGATTTCTTTAAGCACTTTAAGAAAATTAAGAGCCAATGCTTCCATTTAATGATCTCTGACAGAGACCTAACAGATCTATGATTTGCTGGATTACGTCATGAGATTAAAGATAAACTGGAGCATTATGAGTTTTTTTAATGTAAATCAACTTTTGCAAAAGGCCGTGTCAATTGAGTCGCGCCTTAAAGAACCCCATGATCCCCACAAATCTCACTGACCAAACGAGCATATTGTTGAAACATATTCTGATAGTTCGGACGATGAGTCTAAAAATTGCTATGCTGCTGAGTTTTTATGGACAACACAAAATAAACAAGTCATGTCTCCTTCTCTCAAATCGATTAAAAAAAATCAGGGTGAAGAAGTGAAATTTACCTTTGATTTCTCTAAATGTGACCGAATCTTTGATGAATTGCTTAAATTCGGTTATCTTAAAGTTAATTATACATTGCCATCACCCGACGAGTTAAAGAGAAGAGCTTATTGTAAATATTATAATTCTTTTTCTCATGCCACTAACGAGTGTGATGTTTTTCGTCGACAGGTCCAATCGGCCCTTAATGAAGGACGATTGAGTCTCATTGAGATGCAAGTCGATACTACTCCCTTTCCAGTCCATATGGTGGAAGAAGGGAATCCTGCTATTTTAATTCATCCAGAGCAGGCCTATACCAAAGGGTTACGAGGATGCTACGCTAGCCAGAAAACAAAATTTTTCTACCTCATAAACCAGGAACTACTGCTAGTCATAGATCACGAGATTACCACTAGACGTGCAGATGCAGCGGAAGACGTCTCGGTGTAGACGTGCGTGTCGCAACGATGCCGTGTAGATGTTCACGACCGTCCTTTACGTCTCCACGTGCGGTTCGTCCTTGTGCTCCAGATGCAGCACCTCCGAGGTATCCCACACGTACAGGGAGGAAGCGTCACGCCTCCAGACTGCTAGGTCTGCGAGGAGCAATAAGCGCGGGCATGGGGTGGGCAACGACTGTCTAATAACGTGGTTAAAACCCTGGCCGCCCCACCCCTCTATTTATGGGCGTCTCTAATGAGCCTGCCAACGTGGAGGCCCATTAGCAAACCCTAATCCCGGTCCGATTCGAGTCCAACTCGAATCAGGCTTCTAGCCCCTTAAGCGTGCGACCCTATGGGTTCACGCACACATAGACATAGCCCGAGTACTCCTACTCGCCCGATAGTTGATAGCGGTCTCTAGCAATACGTGTCAACTCCTATGTACGCACAAAGATCATATCAGACGAACCACCACGATCACATACACGTAATTCCCTTGCCACACAATATTTGGTCCAACTCATAGGTTAACACTTAACCTAAGCACGACCATGCATTTTATGATCCAATCATTTGAGTGGTCCAGTGATATCTCTCTCGCATGGAGAGGGGAAAATCCCGTCTTGATCGTCTATGTTTCACAACATACTTCCTGACAAACCCGAAGACTATCTTTATAACTACCCTGTTACAAAGTAGCATTTGATAGTCCCTAAGTAAGTTGATTCATATCTTGAGTACATACCACAATCTCAGGTCTAAGGACATAACGTACATGATGCGTAAAGAGATAATAAGAAGAACATCTCATGTTGGGTCAGTCTAGCCCCATGTCATACATGTGCCCACATTATTAGTTTGACATCTCTATGTCTATGACTTGTGAAACATAGTCATCAACTAATACATGTGCTGATCTAATATTCATGTGTGTCCTCACATGAACTCCGATCAGGGACAACTATCGAATAACCATACAAGTAAAAGAGTCTCACAGACAATTCACATAATTGTCAATCAATACAAGTTGTCTTTAATGGATATTCAATGAACATATAATAAATCATGGATACAATAGAAATATCATCATCTCTATATTACCTCTAGGGCATATTCCCAACAGTCTCCCACTTGCACTAGAGTTAATCTTTTAGATATCTAATACCCATAGACCTCACATGCGCCTCATGCTTAGGCTGTGGAAGAGCCTTTGTCAAAGGATCTGCTATATTCAAATCCGTATGTATTTTGCACATCTTAATTTCATCTCTTTTAATGAAGTCTCGAATGAGGTGAAATTTCCGCAGTACATGTTTGTTCTTCTGGTGATTCCTTGGCTCCTTAGCCTGCGCGATCGCCCCATTGCTATCACAATGTAGAGACAATGGACTGGATGCATTTGAAAACACACCAATATCAATGAGGAACCTCCTCATCCAAACACATTCCTTTGCAGCTCCACTAGCTGCAATGTACTCGGCTTCTGCTGTAGAATCGGGCACGGTCTCCTGCTTGGAACTTTTTCAACTGACTGCACCACCATTTATTGTGAACACAAAACCTGATTGAGATTGTGAATCATCCGTGTCAGTTTGGAAGCTAGCATCGGTGTAACCATTTACAACGAGCTCCTCCTCACCTCCATAGATTAGGAACACATTTTTAGTCCTTCTCAAGTACTTAAGGATGTTTTTAACAAGTGTCCAGTGACTCTCACCTGGATTAGTTTGATATCTGCTCGCAACACTTAGAGCATATGAGACATCCGGGCGTGTACATATCATGGCATACATGATGGAACCAATAGCCGAAGCATATGGAACCTTACTCATGCGCTCTCGCTCATCAGATGTCGAAGGACACTGTTTCTCGCTAAAGCGCATGCCATGTGACATAGGAAGGAACCCTTTCTTGGACTGCTCCATGTTGAACCACTTCAACACCTTGTCAATGTACGTTTCTTGGCTTAATCCTATTAGCCTCTTTGACCTATCTCTATAGATCTTAATGCCTAGAATATATGTTGCTTCTCCTAAATCCTTCATAGAAAAACTGTTATTCAATGAAGTCTTTACGGTTTGCAACATTGGAATGTCATTCCCAATCAACAGTATGTCATCTACATACAATATTAGAAACACAACAGCGCTCCCACTTTCCTTCTTGTAAACACAAGGTTCTTCTTCACTTTGACGGAAGCCAAACCCTTTGACCACCTCATCAAAACGAATATTCCAACTCCGAGATGCTTGCTTTAACCCATAAATAGATTTCTTAAGCTTGCATATTTTCCAGCATTGCTAGGATCAACAAAACCTTCGGGTTGTATCATATACACGTCCTCTTCCAAATTTCCATTTAGAAAGGCTGTTTTAACATCAATCTGTCATATCTCATAGTCATAATAGGCAACAATTGCTAGAATGATCTGGATAGATTTAAGCATCGCTACTGGCGAGAAAGTCTCATCGTAGTCAACTCCTTGAACTTGCTGAAAACCTTTTGTGACAAGTCAAGCTTTATAAACTTGGACGTTTCCATCCATATCCTTTTTCTTTTTATAGATCCATTTGCACTCTATGGGTCTTACCCCATTAGGCGGGTCAACCAAGTTCCAAACTTGATTGGCTCCCATGGAATCTATTTCGGATCTCATGGCACTATGCCATTTTTTTGGAATCTGGGTCCATCATTGCCTCCGCATAAGTTGCACGTTCGTCATCGTCTAACAATAACACATCCCCACACAACTCAAGGATTCTTGCTGACCTTCGTGGTTGGGGCGGGGTGTCTGTTGCCATAGGTAGCTCAACTTGTTCTGCTACATTAGCATCACTCGTGGAGTCAATCCCTGTTGGCTCATCCTGAACTTCTTCAAGATACACCTTATGCCCTCTCTTGTCCCTTTTGAGAAACTCTTTCTCTAAGAAAACACCGTTTCGAGCAACAAACACTTTGCCCTCTGAGCGGTTATAGAAGTAATACCCTAAAGTTTCCTTTGGATATCCCACGAAAAAGCACTTGTCAGATTTGGGTGTTAGTTTATCTGATATAAGTCATTTGACATAAACTTCACAACCCCAAATCTTTAGAAAAGACAAACTGGGATTCTTACCAGTCCACATCTCATATGGTGTCTTAACTACAGACTTAGACGGTACCCTGTTTAATGTGAAAGCGGCTGTTTCTAGAGCGTATCCCCAAAACGATAAAGGAAGGTCCGACTGGCTCATCATAGACCGAACCATGTCTAACAAAGTTCGGTTACGTCGCTCGGACATGCCGTTTCTTTGAGGCGTTCCGGGTGGCGTAAGTTGTGGAACAATTCCACAACTCTTAAGATGATTGCTAAATTTGTGGCTCAAATATTCGCCTCCACGATCAGATCGCAAGGCCTTAATTTTCTTGCCACGTTGATTCTATACCTCATTCTGAAATTCTTTGAACCTTACAAATGTCTCAGATTTATGCTTCATCAGATAGACATAGCCATATCTGCTAAAATCATCAGTGAAGGTTATGAAGTATTGAAATCCGCCTCTAGCTATCGTACTCATTGGTCCACATACATCAGTATGTACAAGTTCCAACAGGTCAGACGCCCTCTCAGGAAAACCTGTGGAAGGCGACTTGGTCATTTTGCCCAACAAACAAGCCTCACATGTCTCGTATGATTCAAAATCAAACGAAGTTAGAAACCCATCAGCATGGAGCCTCTTCATGCGATTCTCACATATGACCCAAACGACAATGCCACATATAGGTAGGACTTAACTCATTAAGTCGAGACCTTTTAGCAGTTACATTACAGATAGACATAGGTGCATCATCAAGATTTAAAATAAACAACCCATTCACAATGGATGCAAAAGCCACAAACATATTATTCTTAGAGATCACACAACCATTGTCTTTACTCTCAAATGAATAACCATCCTTCATCAAACATGAAGGTGACACAATGTTTCGACTTAAACTTGGAACAAAATAACAATTATTCAACTCCAAAATAAATCCTGATGGGAGGTGTAGTTGCATCGTCCCCGACGTTCAACGCAACAACTCTTGCATTATTGCCCACGCGGAAATCAACCTCCCCTTTTCCAACGCTTCTACTTCTTATCATTCCCTGCATCGTATTGCAAATATGAGCAACCGAGCCAGTATCAAATACCCAATAATTAATATAAGAGTTAGCGAGGAAAATATCTGTAATATAAACAACAAGTGTATGAGCAGCGAGAGTACCTTTACCACCGCCATCCTTCTTCAAGGATGCTAAGTACACCTTGCAGTTTCTCTTCCAGTGACCTTTCCCCTTACAGTGGAAGCACTCAAAATCAGCAGTTGGTCCAGCAGCATCAGGCGCAGGAGGGTTTGGCTTAGAGATCACATCTTTGGCCTTGCCCTTGCCCTTGCCCTTCCTATTCTTCCAAAAGTTGCCCTTCCTTTTAAAGTTAGGCTTGTTTTGGATCCCCATCACATGGCTGCTGCCAGCACCTTTCTTGATGTCTGCCTCTGCTGTCTTAAGCATGCCACATAGCTCATTCAAGCCCCTCTCCACACCATGCATATGGTAGTTCGAGATGAAGTTCCCATAGCTAGGTGGGAGAGAAGAGAGAATGAAGTAAGTAGCCAGTTCTGGACCAATTGGGAAGCCTAGCTTCTCCAACCTCTGAGTGTAACCAACCATCTTGATCAAGAGACTTAGAGACATTGAGACATAGAGACTTAGAGACATTGAACCTTTCAGTCCTAGTCTGAGTCTGGAACATCTCATCCAACGCTACGATCATATCGCAGGCTGTATGTGGAATGACTCACGATTTCCTCGAAGGGAAATCTGCAGATACATCATAATGTGATAGTCCAAAAAGCCTCAAACCATCACATTATCATTATTCAGTTGTTACCATAGTTCATACAACACGATAGTACAGATTTAAAGTAATCACAACACATGGAAACACCACCTAGTACAAACTATATCGGTAACGCACACCTATCAACGCTGGAGCCGGCGTAGAGCGTCGGCGAGTGAAGGCTCCTCCTTCACAGGCATCATCAAAGTTATTGTAGCAGCGGGCGAAGACTCCGTCTTCGTCTTCTCATCCAAACTTGCGTATAGGAACGAGACTTCCCGATCCATCCAACTTCCACTACCATCGTGGTAGAAGTCGTCCACCTGGCCATAATTTTCAGTACGGTTTGTACTGGCCACACTTTCCCATCCTATGCTTGCATTTGCTATGTGGTATGTGGAATGCAAGGGTAGAGCAAAAAGGAACCTATTTATGGTTGTAGTTTTCCTATGCAGGTAATTAATATCATATAAATATATTCATCAAGTTTTAATCCATTTACCCGGCCACATGGCCTTCCATTCGGTCATCGACCGAACATCCGACCATACGGCCATCCATCCATCCATCCCATCCACACATCCACACATCCACACATCTCACCACACTCTCACTCTCTAGGTGGCAAGGACGACTGCCACTCATACCTTGCCTCAACGGCCAGTGCCGGACCTATCAACCCAGGGGGAGAGAAGAAGGACACCTCTCACTAACTCCGAGGGAAACTGAGCACCATAGTGTTGTCCATGACCGTGGACACGGCTATACGTATAGATCGATCGACTCTATAGAGCGTGTACGCCTGGAACCACATGTTAGCTATCATCGATGATCCGGCTCGTCTATGCTGATTCCGAACTTCCCCCTAATCCGCAACGATGCCATCCTACCACTCAACCCTGGGGCACCTCTGAATCCACCAACAAGCTGAGACTGTGAGACGTGGATCCTGGCTCACCAAATAAACACTACGTTGTCTTAGGAGGGTGTGGGTATCCAGCCCTTACCTCCCTACACTTATCACCTTCCAACCTAGCAGTAATGGCATCGTTTCGCCCAGGGGGTAGGAACGGTTCTGTGCCCATACAAGAACAAGTGGTGCGAACGAAGGTACTATGGACTGATCACCCCAGCGCAATCGGGCCCTAAGGACTGGACATGACATCTCCTCCTCGGGGCTTCCATCGCCCCCGTGCTGACACAACACCTCTATCCCGGGGATTCGTCCCACAAAGACACTCCTCCCCAGGATCTCCTCTCAACGTCACAATGTACCCGCCACAGGTACTCCCCAGGGGATGCCCAGGTCACATCCCCTCGGCAAGACTCGTCATCGGACTCGTCGTAGATCCTATCCAGTCTACTCAACCCTCACCACACGCACCCAAGACACACGCCAAGATCTCCCCAAGTCATCATCCCGTCATCACGACACCATGTGCCTTAGCCACCCACAAGCAAACATCCACCAAGCATCACATCACAGATATAATGCATAGTAGAAGTGAGTAGCGAGTATGTAAAGTAAGCGGTGTCTAGCCTAATAGCAGGTGTGCAGGGAAAAGGGCTGCGTCAAGGTATATGCTTCACAAGCAATCTAACATGCAACCTATCACAGTTCATTTGTAAATAGTAAAACGCTAGCAGCTACATTATTGCATGTCTAATAGGATTCTACGAGGTTGGATGGGCTGTGGCACCTGCTACGTTGTTAGTTCAAGATCTCTGATGTCCTCGTAGTCTTTGTTGACGGAAGTTATAACATGTTTTACCTTATCAAAATACCATCAACAGGCCTCGGTTTCAAGGAAGAATAGCATATCATGAGCATATTTATCACAAATAAGTTCCACTTGTACTCTTAGTTTGTGAACTTGTAGGAGATGGCAAAATGAACAAAATGAGGCCAGGTGGGCCCACCAAGGGGGTCGGCCGATCCCACCTTTGGGCCACCTCGGCCATGGTGACATGGCATGATCCAAGAGAAGCATGTTCAAGCCAATATCAACCATTGGATCAAGCATGTGCTTTTTCTCAATGGTGGAAGATGAGAAGCACATGGATTCATGGGTCCACACCGAAGACCAAATGCAACAAACTTCACAAGACTTGCTCCATGACACGCGGGGTCACCAAGGGAGAGAAGAAGGTGGGCCAGCCCTATCATAGGGGGGTCGGCCGACCCCCCTTGGTGGGACCCAGCAGCACTATTCATCAGGGTGACATCAGCACCTTCTAGAAGATGTACCCCGAGCCCACATGTCAGAGACAGGGGTCGGCCGACCCCATGGTGACCCTCATCCAAGTTGGTGGCAAAGTGCATGTTTCACACGTGAAGAATATCCAAGCCATTCATCCAAGTCGGTTATTATGGCGGTGGATCCAAGGGTGAAGAGAGGAGGATCACGCGGATCGCTGACATGGCACCGGAGTAGCCCCTACTCCACCTCCACTATAAATAGAGGCCTCCACCCTCACATATCTCATATCTCACATAGTTAACACATATCTCCACTCTCAAGTGAGATCAAGCAAGAGTAGTAGTAGTTAGTCTAGAGTGGGAGTTAGAGTTGAGTCGGGCGAAGCTCGGGTCTCCGGAGTCGTCTTCTGGGAGTCTGGTATAGCCCTTGTATCTTTCTTCTTTTGTAAGACTTTATTTATTTAATATATTATTCTTTCTTTACTTTACTTTGCATTTACTTAAGTATTTACTTTCCAAGTATTTATTTAAGTATTTACTTAGTGCAAGTCTATATTTATATAGTCTTGTTGTGTGCTTATCTTAGTTCTATAGTTGTCTTAGTTAGATTGATTTCCTTTAAATAGCTTCTTGTGTGTGCGTCATCGTCCTATCTTAAGGATAGGGGCTTTAGCTATTTTGATCGATAGCTAAAGGTGTAGATAAGTGTGAGCATGGTGCTCATACTTCATCTTATCTTTGACTACCGCTGGCTTGCACAAACAGTAGGGGTGCATGGGCAAAAGGTGACAGATTTTGCCTGGCTACCTAGATCCCCTCACGTGAACTCAGGCTAGTTTTTAAAAGGTAAGGCGTCCATAAGCCAAATATCCGCTTGAGTACTGGGTTAGGTGAACAACCTTCTATCGCTTTACTCTCTCGTTTATCCCTCTCACACAAGTAGCAAGGTGTCAATCTAGTTAAGTCATCTATTTAATTAGGATTAGTTCATAGGAGTAAAGGTAGAAACATAGGAGTACTTTATACTCACTTGTTGTCCTCCCACCTAGCTAACTCTACTAAAGTTATCTTTCATATCATATACTCTTTGCTCAACCTATTTATCTTATCTATCTGTCCTCCCTTATATCCACTTATCCCCCTTTGCTTCTCTAATTGATAATAGATTATAGTAAGACTAAAGGATCTATCTTTCCTCTCTCTACATCTTTCCTAGCTTGCTTTCCTTTGGGATAAAATAAATAACGATACCTTGGAATACTCCCGGGTGAAGTGCTACATCGGTATATTCTGTGCGCTTGCGGAACTATCCAATAGTCAATAGTTTTACCACCAAGACACTTCTAGCGCCGTTGCTGGGGTTAGGCTCCATAGTCTAGTTCTAGTGGTTGCGCTAAGAAGTGTTAACAATCATTTCTGGCGCCGTTGCCAGGGATAGATTAAAACTTTATTCTTAGTAGCGACGCTAAGAAATACCAACAGTTGTTCTCCTCGGGTCCTGCTGTCGTCCTCGGTCTCCTCTGGTGGGTTTCGGTCTGACCATTGCTGCTCCCGACTACCTCGCGAGACCGGCAAACAAGACAAAGGAGCAATTAGAACACTGACACGACAACTAGACTCGAAGGACGCTAAGGACACTAAGTAAATAGAGAAAGGACTCATCCCTCGCAGAGGACATCCGATCCTCGAGCTCGAAAAGACGCAGGAGCGGATGCTTGCTAAGCACAAGCTCGAGTCACAACCTAGCTCGTACTTCCCGGGCCGATCGAGTCGACCTGTACGGCTCAAGTGAAATGGTTGAGACCTGATCCTGACTTAAGAAAACATTCTGCAAAAACAATACTAGCCCTCACGAAGCGAGTTCGTTTTCCTCGGGCTCAAAAGAGGTGAAGGATAAACTCGGCTAAGCATGTCCATGTCTTGTTCTTGGTGTAAATGTTTTCCTACGGTCGATCGAGTCGACTCGCACGGAACCGAGATCATGACATAGACCTTAGCTTTGCTGACTAGAACGAGGGTTCGGTCTTTGATCGAATCGTCACAGCTAAGGACGAGATCAAATAGATCGACCATCGGGAAAAAGAGAGTAGTTTTAGTATCTCTCGGTCCGTACACCATTGTAATCGACGAGGACCAAGATGAGGGAACAAAACGAGAAAAGAAAGGCAACAGTGGTCTACTTCCTTCTATGCACACGCCATGGCGAAAGATGAGCATCGAATGGAGCAACACACCAAGAATGCAAACACTCAATCCACTCATAGGGTACCTCGACCCATGTGCACTAAATGGCACTAGACGTTCCTAGAATCCGCAGCGGTGCGGTTGTCACCGCGAGGATCTAGGAGCGCTACAGTCTATAATAGGTACAAGCATACGACGGCTCAAGTGCGAAGAAGCAAAAGAGAAAGAAAAACGGGGATCCACCCTTTGTTGATCCATACGCCATAGTAGTTGACTGGAATCACAGGAATGTGATCAAGAGAGCAAAACTACCACACACACATAGCTAACATGCAAAAGAGACAGACTAAAGGCGAGGAACTTGGTTCCACGGGGCTCCAACCCACAGTCATTGCAATTGACAGGGATCAGAGCGACTAAAATCAGAAGGGCTCGATCCACATCTTATTAGATCGGCAAAGATCAAACTTAAGGGATAAAGAAAAGAGCGATCCCGCATTCACTCGACCAACACACCATGGCAAAGGCGGTGGCCGAAGAATTAGAGAACTCAACCTATGCCAACTCGTAGGGCACCATGACCTCCGTGCAACTAAACCGACACAAGGCGATTCCTACAACTCGTAGCGGTGCGGTTGTCATCGCGTGAGTTGAAGGAATGCCACGATCCAAACGGTGCAAGCATGCGAGGTGGTTAGGTCAGAAAAGAGTCAAATGGGTGGTGCCCGATGGCCATGGCGAGTCACCTCGCGACCATGAGCTTCACCCAAATGAGCTGGCACTCGTCGTTCCACGATTGTCGTCACCTGTTCCTTCTCCCGCTAGACTAGGTCACAGAGGGCTATAGTGTGCGGGTAATATCCGCATTGATATCGCTTCCAATACCGAGCCCACAGTGGCCTCGTCCTAAGGCTAGGGACAGGAGCTAACACTCGTAGCACTACGAGGCCAACCAAACAAACAACAAAGACTATGAGGGACGAGTTATGCTCGACGTCACAGTCACGGCGGGACAAACCCACGACCGTAGCGCTCGAGTGAGTTACGAACCCTCTACCGGCTCGACGGCACGGTCCACAGACAAACAACAAGACTGGCTGAAAGGCATGGTCAACCGCCAACAACATAAACACGACAACGACTATCACACGACCACAACCATAGAGTAGCACATATCCATAGCATAGGGATAGACCGGCACGAAGGCACGACATAGGCAGATATAGGGCATATGAGTAAGGATGACAATAGTATGAGGATGAACAATATGAAAGGAATTGTGTCGACGTCCAAGGGTGGTGTCTACAAGCATTCAATGTTCGACCTTGATGAATCCGAGGGAGGTGGGGCTTCAGCGAAGCGGTGTCGGAGGTGTCAGGACGCGTTGAGGCCAGCCGAAGAAGGTCATGGCCGGCTGTGGCCTCCCTTGGCTAGCTGCGGCTGGCTGCAACTAGCTGTGGGCTAGCCGTGGCTGGTTGCGGGTCACCGGGAGCTGGCTGTTGCCGGCCGAGCGAAGATGTGGCCAGCCGGAGGCAGCAGCAAGTGGCCCGGAGGATGGCGGAGCTCCGACGAAGGCTCCGTGGCATGGCCAACCTTCCTACACAGTGGAAACCTTGGCACGAAGGCCCATCTCAGACACGAACAACGACAAGGGAAATATGCAGTTTTTGGGTTTCGAGGGCTCACCGGTGATGACTGCTAGTCGACACCGAGGTGGAAAATGGCGGGAAGAGCAGGCGGCGTAGGCAGGGCAGTTGCTGCCCCTGCCAGTTGGATGCAGCAGCACGGCGCCCGGTGAGGATGGCAGCGCCGTCCTAGGGCGAGGGCAGTGCGGGCAGGGGCGGTCTGGGCGCCGGCTGCAACTCGGCACGACCGGCTGAAGGAATTGAGCGCGGAGCGGGGGCCCGTGTTCGTTCATGACGTCGAGGTCGGGGGGGGGAGATGGTGGACGCCGAGGCCGCGGTGGTGGAGCTCGGAGCAGCGATGTCCACAGGGGTCGCTCCGGCTTGGCGTGACCGGAGGTCTGCGCGACGAACTAGGCGCTCGTCAGCGGTCAAGGTTGGCACCAAAAGCGGCCATGACCCGTCACTATTGTGGCCGGTCAACTGGCCAGGGGGGCCAGTCCAACGTGGCTGCATCTGCAGTCGACACAGCCTCGGTGCGACGCGGTCTTGGCTCCGGCTAGCGTGGCGAGCACTCGGCGTGGCGCGGCCTTGGCCACGGCCAGCGCACGACCATGGCCGACCGCACGAGGCAGCGACGTGACGTCAGCGTGTCCGCGGCCAGCCAGCGAACGGCCACCGCGCTAGGCGAGCGGCCGGCGGCGCGGTGCGACAACAGAAGAGGAGGAGAAAGGAATGGCGGCGGCTACAGTGGAGGAAGAGGTGGGGAGAGGAGGGAGAGATGATGGTGACGACGACTTTTGTAGGTGTGCGGCTAGGGTTCCTGCTGCTGTCTCGGCGTCCAAGCCGTTGTTGAGGTGTTTACGATGCGTGGCGAGTATCCACGGCTGGCATACGGATGTCGAGGCACGGGCGTCGGGCTCAGCTTCGCGCGAACAGGGTTGGCGGCGGCGGCTGCCAGGAGCGCTCGACGCCTGCCCTCTCTAGGATTTGGGAGAGGCGCGCGTGGGTTGGGCCAGAACGTCGCGCGGCCCGCGGGAGGGGAAGTGGGGAGCAGGCCGACCTGCAGAGGAGTGGAGGGGAGCTGTCATCTTGGGCCGGTGGCATGGGCTGGGCCAGCGTGAAGGGGAGGAGGGAAGGGAAAGGGAGGCAGGCTGGGCTTGGCCCATTCGGCTAGAGCAAGGGAGAAGGGGTGAGGCGAGCTGGGCTTGGGGAGCTAATTGGGCCTGGTCGGTTGGGTGGAAGGAGGAGAGGTAGTTTAGGCCCAAGAGAGGGAGGTTCTTCCCATTTTTGCTAAGGAGAAGTGAGAGAGATTCAAAAGGAGTTTGGGAGAAATTTAGAGGAATTCGGATGGAGCATTCAAATATGATTTGATGGAGAAGAAGAAAAGGATTTTTCTCTTCCAAGAAATATTATGGCTTGGAGGGTTCGGAGTTGGGACAAAGGAGATCGAGGGAAATTCAAAGAAGTTGGGTTGAATGAGAATAGGTGGTTCGAAAGGGTTCCGACAAACATTGGGGGGGGGGGGGGTGAATCCCAAGGATAATTTGGGAATGGTTGAACAAGAGATTTGGAGTGGATCGTGAACAGGGGTTTTAAAGGAATTAGAGTTGATTCAAAATTGGAAAAGAGGGGAGAAAAGGGAAAGGATTTTCCCTGAGTCATGAATTAATATGACCCGAAGATCTTTTGGGGGTGGGATACAAGAGAGATCGGGAAAAGTCCCAAAAAGGAGGAGAGGAGATCACTATGGATTTGTGCACTCTGACTCTAACTCGACTCAAATCCTAAACAGACTCGATAACTTGAGCACACTCCTACACGCAAAACTATATGCATGCAACGTTTCATGAGGAATCAACTCCACGTTGACCTAACGGCTACATGCTCCACACATTTACAGAATTTTTTTAAAAAGCTCGTATTTTTTTGGTTGTTGGAAAACCAGGGATATTACAGTATGGTTATTATTAAACTGCATCTGCAGATCTGGTTCCATGCTAGCAAGCATCAGGCATCCCACTTCAAGATCAGCATCACATGCTTTCTTGTAAGCGGTTTTCTCAGCAGCAGGTGCATTATCAACAGGTTCCTCTAGTAGTGGGGTGTCTAGAATATCTTCCTTTTTCTCAGCCCTGAGAACAATTCTCAGGTTGCGGATCCAATCCGCGTAGTTTGTTCCAGTCAACCTATCTTTCTCAAGTATCGAACGTAAATAAATGGTTGAGGTGCGGGTGCCATTTGTCTACAACAAAAGTAAATGCAAAATACTAAGACAATGTATCCAAGACAGAGTAAATGATATTAAAACTTTAATAAAATTTACTCCCACTAAGATCATATATCCCTCTATTGAATTTTAGTGATTCAAGACCCAAACTAACAAGTCTACTAGTGAGCTTTAGCATCACCGCTAGTGAACATGGTAGATCGGTAAGCAACTCTTTGCTAATCATATCACATATGACTCTTGTTGTTGGTCAGCATCTCTATGCGTGCTCAACTCCTTATGCTTCAAGGTCCCTAACCGTTAGGATGACCTTGTTGAAGCAACCAACCCTTCTGCAGTAAGTATCCGATACGAACCTGCCTAGTCAAGGAAAATCAGTGACACCCTAATTTCATAGGCATGCCACCGATTGTACAAGACATATGATAGTGCAAGGTTTGAGGAAGCATATGACTTGAACATTACTGAGGGATCGTTCTACACTTTCATTACGACATGTAGATAATAAACATGAATCATACGTGAAAGTAGAACATTATAAGAGAATAGCATTAACACAAATATGACTTGGTATAGCCCAGTGTCCCTTTGGAGATCTCCATCTCCGTGAATCTATTCACCATGAGGATCTCCATCTACATGGTACATGTACACCATCCTCCAGCGATGAATCCACCGAGACTAGCTACAACTAGCATAATTAATAAAGTAATTACATAGTCGCGTGTAGGATCATCACAATTTTGGCACACAGGCCATTACATCAAATGGACAATATATATATGGCTCCAACCATATTGTCATAATCATGACATGCAAGTCATGAAACAATTACATACATGCATCACATACACATAAGAGCTATACCAGTCATCAATCCCTGCAAAACAGAGTTAAACGTTCCCGACGCCTAATCTTGAATCGCAGAAAACATAATTTTTCCAGCCTTTTTTCGCAAATCTAAATTTGATGAAACCGGCAGGAGCAGGTGAAAATTGGATTTAAAATTTTCTGTAGATCGATTTTCGTTTAAAGATCGTCTCAATCCGAGGTCGTATGCAAAAGTTATGGCCGTTTTACCGAACAACGTTCCTTTTGCAGATCTCCTCATGCCGACGCACATCTCATGCACCTGGCTCTTGACCTAGATTCGATTAGATCAATCTGATTGATCTCCATCTTGCCATGATTGGATTTACACGTATCACTTAACTCCGATGGCGAAATTCCGACCGGTAGGAGTAGATCGTTACATGACCAACACGGCAAGATCACAAATCAAAATCAGAATCTATAACCGTGCATATCTCTATATGCACGCAACCGAATCTATAACGAGGCAGTAAACGGCTCCGATACCACTGAAGGGCTACGAGGATGCTACGCTAGCCAGAAAACAAATTTTTTTGACCTCATAAACTAGGAACTAGCGCTAGTCATAGATCACGAGATTACCACTAGACGTGCAGATACAGCGGAAGACGTCTCGGTGTAGACGTGCACATCACAGTGATGCCGTGTAGATGTTCACGACCATCCTTCACGTCTCCACGTGCGGTTCGTCCTTGTGCTCCAGATGCAGCACCTCCGAGGTATCCCACACGTACAGGGAGGAAGCATCACGCCTCCAGACTGCTAGGTCTGCGAGGAGCAATAGGCAAGGGCGTGGGGTGGGCGACGGCTGTCTAATAACATGGTTAAAACCTTGGCCGCCCCACCCCTCTATTTATAGGTGTCCCTAATGAGCCTGCCGACGTGGAGGCCCATTAGCAAACCCTAATCCCGGTCTGATTCGAGTCCAACTCGAATCAGGCTTCCCGCCCCTTAAGCGTGCGACCCTATGGGTTCACGCACACATAGACACGGCCCGAGTACTCCTACTCGCCCGATAGTTGACAGCGGCCTCTAGCAATACGTGTCAACTCCTATGTACGCGTAAAGATCATATCAGACGAACCACCACGATCACATACACGTAATTCCCTTGCCACACAATATTTGGTCCAACTGATAGGTTAACACTTAACCTAAGCACAACCATGCATTTTATGATCCAATCATTTGAGTGGTCCAGTTATATCTCTCTCTCGCATGGAGAGGGGCAAATCTCATCTTGATCGTCTATGTCTCACAACATACTTCCTGACAAACCCGAAGACTATCTTTATAACTACCCTATTACGAAGTAGCGTTTGATAGTCCCTAAGTAAGTCGATTCATATCTTGAGTACATACCACAATCTCAGGTCTAAGGACATAACGTACATGATGGGTAAAGAGATAATAAGAAGAACATCTCATGTTGGGTTAGTCCAGCCCCATGTCATACATGTGCCCACATTATTAGTTTGACATCTCTATGTCTATGACTTGTGAAACATAGTCATCAACTAATACATGTGCTGATCTAATATTCATGTGTGTCCTCACATGAACTCCGATCAGGGACAACTATCGAATAACCATACAAGTAAAAGAGTTTCACAGACAATTCACATAATTGTCAATCAATACAAGTTGTCTTTAATGGATATTCAATGAACATATAATAAATCATGGATACAATAGAAATATCATCATCTCTATGATTACCTCTAGGGCATATTCCCAACAGATACAACTAAGGGCAAGAATGTCATTATCGGCGAGACACGGGTTGCACCGAATACTGATAATTCGGGGTGCAAGGTGGTGCTCGAGAAGGGTGATGATGACAAGAGTAAGCTCACAATTACTACCAGATCGGTGAAACACCTGAACAAGCAAAGGTGGTTTGAGACCAGGGCAGCGCAACAGAGACCGACCAGGTCAGGCTCTCAAGCCGACCAGTCTGGTCCTTCTTCAGAACAGCTAGCTCATTCGGATCGAAGGACCGACCAGGCCAGTCTGGCCCCTTCCGGTTCGATTAAAACAGACAAGCCAACAACCACAATTGAGTTAACTGGTTCCAGCAGCCCTACCCGTTCTAGAGTGCATGTCTTACGCACATTTGTTCTACGGAAACCCAAAGTTGGTACCTGGAAAACTAATGTGGAGAAGAATAAGGGGAAGGTTGTCAGGGAGCCATGCACTTTCGATAAACTCATGGCTAAATACAAGCAACAGAAGGCCGATTCTTAGAATCGACCATTAAAAAAAAGAGAAACTACCCCTCCGAAGCGAGAAGATGGGAAGTCTAAGCAGCTGTGGCTCAAGTAGCATCCCCGGCGCCAAGAACTGTGCCCTATAGACCTCAGTGGGCTCCTTCTATCTTGTCACCTCCACAATGGGGCCCTCAAGGAGTGTGGGTACCTTACCCCATGCCAGCACCCATGTATTACCAACAAGGTTGGGGAGCACATGTTAGTCAACCCCCGAGGGTATTAATATTCGATCGATTGGGTGGTCAACCGAGCTTTGGTATAAATTAGAATCGGCTGATCACGTCAAGAACTTTGACTGCTCAAGAAACAGGGAAGGCACAAGTACGACAAATATATGTGCCTAAGAGCATCTCCAATAGTTGTAACACCCGGTTTTCCGAAGAATACCAAGTGCCCTCTATATGTGTGCCCAGAAAGTCCACAAGACACATATAGCAACAAATATGGAATTTCTCAAAGACAATGCTTTATTATATATCAAAACATAGATACAACAAGACTTACATCTAAAACAAAGCAGAGCGGAAACTACTCTTTGGGGCACCAAACTCCACAGGGACGTTTGACTGGGGGAACACTCGCCTAGAACTCTTGGAACATCTTTTGCAACTGTTGACTTGATTCCACCATCTGGTACCCATCCGAGATTTTCATTGATTGTACGCAAAGCAAGGGTGAGCGCACCATACTCAACAAGTATAACATGAGGGATGCAAGGCTCAAAAGGCTAGACACGGCTGAACTGCGGTAAACATTTTTAGTTGGTCATATTTTATTTATTAGACCTAGGTCGCTAGATTATGCTTAAGCTCCCATGGTGAAAGTATAATTAAGTATCATCAAGATTATCATCACCCACATTATTTCATAGAACTGTCTCAAAAAGGATCCAGGCTGCTCATGACCGAGAGCTCGACTGATATATCAGTTTATTCTTAACTCTGCAGAGTGTGTACAACTTTACCCACGAGTCGTGATTGCCCATTGCCCGAGGCGGCCAACCTCTTAACTCACTACCAAGGTAAGTCAGCAGGGATCACTACGAAGCCTTTCCAAAGTTGGTCTAACAAGTCATAGCCCCTAAGGTTTCCATCTCCCAAGAGTTATGAACACCTCCCCACTAAGGTAACACCCCATCCTCCAAAGTAATTACCCTAGTGGGACTGGGCCATAACTACATGTGAAGGACCGAATTAGCGACCAGAGGGGGGGGGGGGGGTGAATGGGAGCCTCAAATTCAACTCGTGAATAGTATGGCCCTTGTCCCAGAAAGTCACCCCAAAAGCGAAGACTTGAAATGACCGGAGAGTTCACGACCTACGAGTAGGTGGATACCCTAGGAGATGTCCTAGTGGTACAGCGGAACATCCGGAGAAACCTCAAAACCAATCGCCAAAGCCACGGAACAAAACTGCACAATCAGCAGTTTCGCGGACTGTCCGGGGTCAGGGTCCCGGACTGTCCGCCCAACACCGGACTGTCCGACACTGGGAGTCCGGACTGTCCGCCGGCAAAAGACGAGAAACAGAACTATTCTGTAAGTCTGCTGGACGGGTCCCGGACTGTCCGCGGGTTTGTACCGCGGACTGTCCGCCGTTCACTCGACAGTGAACAGTCAGGGGTCTGCGCCTGACTGAACCTGAAGAATCCCGATCCGCGGACTGTCCGCCGTCAGGGGCACGTACTGTCCGCCACCACCCAGAAAGCACAAACTTGCTCGGGTTCAAAAACAAATCCAAATCGATCTCAACCAAATTGAGAGGAACTTCGATCAAACTCCTCCCAGGTGATCCTCTATGTATTGGGGTGCTAATCTTAAGAAATCATCGCACCAAACCAAGTTAATCAAGAGAGATTCGTGGATCACCGAGAAAGGGGGAAGAACGAAGAACGAAAGCGAAATCAACCCGATCTGTGGATTCTTGAGGTTAGGAGAGAAATCCTTCGGTAGAAAGAAGGGGCTCACGACCAAGAACAAATTGATTCAAGTGGAATCGAAAACCATCTCGTGGAGAGGAAGAACACAACAAATCTCCAGGAGATGAAAAACCAAAACGTGAAGAACACAGAACACGATTTGATTTCAGCCGAAATTCCTCCACACGAGGAGACAACGAGAATACGGTCTCGTTTCCTCAAAAGATCCAAATACACAGAGGTATGATTCCCGTCTCTGCGGATCGCTTGCAGCGAGGTATGATTAGAACCTAAGCAGAGGGCTAGAGAGAGAGAGTGCTCAGGAACAAATGACTGTGAGGATAGAGAGAGAGGCGGGGTGCCTCTCTTATTTATAGCCTCAAACAATAATCCCCTTTCTACCCCTAGATACAAGAGCGAAGCGACCAACCCTAGGGGTATCCCGGTCCAACTCTGATGATGGTTGATCCGACGGCCCCGCGCCCATCTCATCCTTAGCTTCGCCTCGACGCAAGCCTCAGGATGCCACCACGTGCCGCCCTGTCGACCGCTGCGCCTACCTCGCGGATAGCTGCGCTGCTGCGCCAACCTATCCACGCCGCCACGCGTCGACCGTCCTTTTTGCGGACCTCCCCCCGGTTTTGAGGCCGAAACCGGGAAACCTGGGCTTCCCCCCGGTTTTGAGGCTGAAACCGGGAAACCTGTCCTCAGGCTGAGTTTTGTGGCCCAAACTCAGAAACCCGCGCGCCCAGGTTTTGAGGCCCAAACCTGGAAACCGTCCACGTCGAGTTTTGAGGCCCAAACTCGGAAACCGGCAACCCCGAGTTTTGAGGCCCAAACTCGGAAACCGTCGAGGGTAGCTTTTAGAGGCTTAGCTACCGAACCTGCGCCGAAGACGGGATGTGGTTCGCACACCCCGAGTCCCAGCACCGATGCCGGAGCATGTCCAGCCTCCACGCCGGGCACAGTGCATTCGCCATCCTCCTCGGCCTCCAGCCAAGTGTCACGACGCCATCACCTTCCTCCCGACTCGGCCGATGCACCGCACATCCCCATGTCCTCTTGCTTGTCAACGCCACGTGCCAGCTACCACAGTTGGTCCTCAGGTCTCCTGGTCCATCGGTCCAAGCTCCACGTTCGCCCTTCACCATTCCTGGTCCGTCAGCACGGCACGTCCCTACTTGACCTTCACCTCACCTTCGACCACTGCCCGAGCTCCGCACCTGCACATCAACACAGCCAAGAGACATGTTGCCCGTTGATCGATCACTCATCACTCAGGAAGGGAACCACAAGGGCACATATCAACCTTGTGTTCTCAATCTCCCCCTTGATGAGTGCATCGTCAACTCATAGTAAACGTAACCAAAATAGAAAGAAAGCAGAATTGGGTAGAAGGAGAAAAACTCACTCGAAATGCCCAAAAGCCAGAGAAAAGGCGGAAGAAGGACAAATCGAGATAAGCGAAGCTTGGTCCCCAAAGACATGGGCAACGGTTCGACACGACCAAGCGATCGGAGCAACAACTCATCAAGGAGCAAAACTCGATCAAAACAGAGCACAGGACTTGGTTCCCAAAGATATGGGTAACAGCTCGACGCAACCAAGTCAGAAACAAGCTAGTCCTCAAGAAGAGGCAGAAAGGGCTCAACACAACCAGCAGTAAGCCCGATACCAATCAAGAACCATCAAAATATGATGAAAAACAGCTAGTCCCTCAAGACAGAGGCACAGAGGCTCGACACAACTAGCTGAAACGATCGATATCAAATAAAAGCCGACTCAAAGCAACATAGGCAAGAAGACTCCCCCTTACTCAAAGAACTCCCCCTCAACAAGAGAAGCATAAATTGCAAATTGTCACCACAAAGACACTTCTCCCCCTTGGGGGCAATTTGCAATCAATAAGAGCGGGAAAAAAAGAGCTCAAAAGAGCAAGACGGAGCTAGGTCATGCCTATCGGAGTCAAACACATGCATATGGGCTAAAAATGCAGGTTAGCAGCTTCAGGTATATACTCGAGAGAGTGAATAAATGCTCTAAGGAGTGTTGATCTGACTACATAGCAACACGCAAAAGTGCTAGCAACGGCTCAAACTGATCACCGAATACAAGATATGAGGCATAAGTCAAGTGAGCACTTTTAAGCCATTCAGAAAGGGGTTTCACCATCAAAATAGCACTGAACATGTATAGACAGTAAGTCAAACAAGTGCTAAACATGTATACAAGGTGAACTACCCCTAGCAAAGTTCAATCATCATGCTATAGAGTGAAACAAGGACTTGTGTTTTCAGATTTTATCGGAGAAATTGCAGCGGTTATTAACACAAGTTCAAATTCAGCATGTGATTGCGAGAGGTTGAAAGCCTGTCATTGCCTAACTTTTCAACCGTGTTAAGCCTATGCATATGCAATTGGAAGCTTAAAGCATCGGTTTCGGTCTTGCACTACCCGGCTCAAGTTTAACTCAAAGTGCTATGAGAAACAGTCTCGATACCGTGATGTGCTGACAAAGCAAACCCATCTCGATCTTTTCAATTCACTAACACTTGATTCATTTTAAACAAGATATGAACAGTCCAAGTAAGTGAAAGCCTAGCATATATGAAATAGCTCAAAGTGACCTCAACACATCCTACACATGCTAGTTGCCAATCTCAATGGTGAACATGTATCAAATTTTAAGTTCTTTAATCATGTTCATCATTCTGAAAAATACAGCTTAGCTCACAACATGTATCAGTGATTAGGAAGAGCCTAAGCTACAAGCAACATCATATATCATCGAAGCATACACTCATCAGAGCATAAATTCATTCTAAGGAATATAGACATGAAGCTTGAAACTGAAAGAAGTATGCATGATGAACTCAGAATCGGAGCCAAAATGAAAACAGAAAGACTCAAGACCCAAAAACAAAAAAGGATCAGAAAATCAGTTTATTTTACAACAAGCAAAATGTTTCCCCCATCTAAAAGGGGAAACACACACCAAGCTCACCTCTCAACCTGGCAAAAGTTGAGAGATCCAAAGGCTTGGTGAAAATATCCGCAACCTGGTTATGGGTGTCTACATGCCTAAGATCAATGTCGCCTTTCTCATAGTGATCACGAAGAAAGTGAAAGCGAACATCGATGTGCTTGGTCTTGGAGTGAAGAACAGAGTTCTTTGCCACACTAATGGCAGAAGTGCTGTCGCAAAGTAAAGGAACCCGACTGAAATCTAGACCAAAATCACGCAATGTAGCAACCATCCATAAAAGCTGCGAAGCACAAGAAGCAACGGCAACATACTCGGCTTCTGTAGTAGACTGGGCTACGTTCGACTGTTTGCGAGAAGACCATGAAACCAGTGAAGAACCAAGAAATTGACAAGTCCCAGAAGTAGACTTGCGCTCAAGCCGACAGCCGGCAAAATCTGCATCGGAGTAACCACAAAGCGAAAGAGTCGAAGAAGAAGAGTACCAAAGTCCGAACTCAGGAGTATATCGGAGGTACCTCATGATGCGCTTGACTGCTTGCTTGTGGGAAGTCCGAGGGGACGCCTGAAAATGAGCGCACAGACACACAGAAAACTGTATGTCCGGCCTCGTTGCCGTCAGGTACAGGAGCGAGCCGATCATGCTCCTGTACTCCTTCTGGTCAACAGCCTCTCCGTCCTGGTCCGCGTCCATCACAGCAGTCGTCGCCATGGGCGTCGTAAGAGGCTAGGCCTCGCCCATGTCGAACTTCTTCAGGATGTCCTTCGTGTACTTTCCTTGATGCACGAATGTCTCGTCTCGGGTTTGCTTGATTTGCAACCCGAGGAAGAAAGTCAACTCGCCCATCATACTCATCTTGAACTCCCTGCTCATAGTATCTGAAAACTTTGCAACAAGCGCATGAGAAGAGCCACCAAAGATGATGTCATCCACATAAATCTGGATTAACAGGGTATCATTGCCTTGCTTGAGGAGAAGCAGAGTTCTATCGACCCGTTCCATTTTAAAACCCTTGGAGAGTAAAAAGGTTTTCAAACGATCATACCACGCTCTCGGGGCTTGTTTCAAACCATACAACGCTTTTGAAAGTTTATAAACATGGTTTGGAAACTTGGGATCCTCGAAACCAAGGGGTTGCCTAACATAAACCTCTTCCTCTATGTACCCATTCAAGAAAGCACTCTTGACATCCATCTAGTAAAGCTTAAAACCCTTCGAAGCAGCAAAGGCTAGAAGGATTCTAATGGATTCTAAATGGGCTACAGGGGCAAAGGTTTCCTCATAGTCTATCCCCTCTTTTTGGCAAAAACCCTGGGCTACTAGCCTAGCCTTGTTCCTCACTACCATCCCATCCTCACTCTCTTTGTTTTTGAAAACCCATTTGGTACCTATAGGATGGCATTCTGGTGGAGGTGGAACTAGGGTCCAAACTTGGTTTCGCTCAAAGTTTTCTAGCTCCTCATGCATGGCATTGACACAGTTAGGATCAGAAAGTGCGTGTCCAACATCTTTGGGCTCAAAAGAAGCAACAAATGCAGAATGAGCAAAGTGAGGGATTCCATACGCTCGCAGTCGCGTGACTCACTGGTCGATGCCGCCGATCATCTGCTGCGGGGGGTGAACTTGCTGAACGCTTCGGGGCGCTTGCCTCGCCGAAGTCGCCTCCCCCTCGCTAGATGCAGTCGTTCCCTCAGGTGCAGCAGGTGCTCGCTGGAGAGGTGGCTCTAGAGGACCCCAAGAAGAAGATATCGTGGGATCGGGTCCTCGAGCTGAAGTAGACGTCGCAGGGTCAACGGGGGCAGCCAGTGGAGTTGGCTCGGGATCACCCCAATCGACATTCTCCTGCTCCTCCTCCACAAAGATGGTCTCTCCCAGCTCCTGTTCTCCTGCAACATCAAAAGCAGAAGAAACACAAGGCATAGTCTCGTCGAATGTGACCTCGCAGGTCTCCACTATCCGGTTAGTTTCAAGGTTAAGAACTCGATAAGCACGCGAATGTGAAGCATAACCAAGAAACACGCCATCAGCAGAGCGAGATTCAAATTTGTCCAAATTGCCTTGCTTCAGGATAAAGCACTTACACCCAACCACCCGAAAATGAGACACCTTGGGTACCCGTCCAAAACACAACTCATAAGAAGTTTTCTTCATGAAGGCTCAAAGAAAGATGCGATTTGAAACATGGCACGCGGTGTTGATCGCCTCGGCCCAAAAGCGCCTAAGAGTCCTATGCTCATCGAGCAT
Source organism: Coix lacryma-jobi var. lacryma-jobi (assembly GCA_009763385.1). Taxonomy (NCBI): domain Eukaryota; kingdom Viridiplantae; phylum Streptophyta; class Magnoliopsida; order Poales; family Poaceae; genus Coix; species Coix lacryma-jobi. The sequence goes on from CM019828.1 coordinate 50,012,259, forward strand.
CGTCCTGGCCATCTCAACAAGGGTCCGGTTCTTGTGCTCAACAACACCGTTCTGCTGGGGGACATAAGGAGAAGAGAACTGATGCTCGATTCCATTAGAAGAACAGAAAGAAGCAAACTGAGAGTTATCAAACTCAGTACCATTATCGCTACGAATAGCTCTAATGGTATCAGGTGGAAACTCAGTTTTCAACTTCAAAATCAGATCACGAGCAAAAGGAAAAGCTTCATCCTTACCCTCTATAAAGAACACCCAAGAGTACCTCGAAAAATTATCAACGATCACTAGAACGTACCACTTCCCACCCGCTGAGCAAACCCGAGCTGGACCAACTATGTCCATGTGAAAAAGCTCGCCGGGTCGCTTTGTCATCACCTGATTAACAGGTGGGTGAGAAGCAGCAACCATCTTCCCGTGACGACAGGGATGGCAAACAAGGTCCTTCTGAAACTTAAGCTTGGGCAATCCTTGGATTAGGCCAAGTGAGCTAAGTCTTGCAAGCAAGTCAAAGCTCAAGTGACCGAGCCTCCTATGCCACTTCCACAAATCAGAAGAAGAACCAGCCATCAAACATCTAGCAGAGCCGAAAGAATGAGAAAAGTCGGCTCTGAAAACTCGGCCAAAAGGGACGATCCAACAAACAAGGTCTCCCCGAGGGTCTAAAACACGACTCAAACCCTTCTTAAAGCGCACTTCACAATCATCCTCAAGAAGTTGCGAAACGGAAAGCAAATTGTAATGCAAGTTCGAAACCAAAGCAACATCCTTAAGGACAAAGTTCTCATTGAGCCGAATGGCTCCATGAGAAACAACCTTACCTCTACTATTATCCCCGAAAGTGATGTACTCCTTGTGCATCACGGGGCTAAGGCTGGAGAACCATTCCTTCTTTCCGGTCATGTGGCGCGAACACCTGGAATCCATGAGCCACATGTTCTCCAACCGAAGTTCCTGCATCAATAGAAAGGCAGGAAGTGAGCATATGGCACAACACTGGGGTTAGTATACTGAGAAGGATACCAGTGTTGTGTCATAGGCCTAGAAAAAGTGCTAGCAGCAACACCAAACTATCCTCGTCCCATGGGTGGATAGCGATCACCACCAACCTGAAAGGGTGGTCCGCTATGGAACGGAAAACCTCCAAACTCACCACTATGTCCCATCTGAGCAAAGCGATCACCACCATACTGAAAAGGTGGTCCGCTATGAGACTGATCAGCAAAACCTCTTACACTCGGCTCACGGTCGTATTGAAGACGACCAGAACCGCGATGGGCACGACCACCACCCCGTGGTCTAGCTGCCAGGGGCCTAGCTACCTGAGGGGGTGCACCTCCAGGCCTATCGCCCTGCCTCTGAACTCCCCGACCCTGCACACCATGGAGAGGGTGGTGCCTGGCCTGGTTGTTCAGCTCCAACTCCTTCCTAGCGTCTCTCTTCCTCCGAAAGCAAAACTCAGCTAGGTGACCCTCACGGTGACAGTTATCGCACTCAAACCACACCACTCTCTTGGGTTGTTGGTTCCTAGTGTTGCGAGGGTTGTTCACTCTGGCTGGCTGCTTGCCCTTCGGAAGGGGATCACTAGAGACGTCAGGAAGGGTGTCAAGTGTGTTCCTAAGATGGTTAGGTTTTGGAATCCACACTTGCTTGCGAGGTGGAGCCTTGGGAGGTTCATCAAGGATACCATCCTTGGTGATAGGCTTGGGAGGCTCAGGTGGGGTGATCTTGGTAAGCTTAGGGATAGCGGATGACTTCTCACTCGGGTTCACTCCGCTAAACTCACCGATCTTGCCAAAGATACTAGCGCCCTTCCCACCTGAAGCAAAGCCTACTCCCGAGCAATCAGTTCCCCTCTTGAACTGACTGATCATCACAACTGCGGCTCACTGCATGACACCCAACTCAGGATGGACCGAAGGTATGTGTTTTCCTCCTCGGTTTGCATCCTGTCATGCCGACAGTTGGCAATCTCAAGCTCCATCCCCACGCATCGCTCACATTGAGCGGACAAAGTGCTAACTGAGCTGGCCTTCAAGGCTTCAGCAAACTTGGCATTAACTTCTGCCAACTCAGTTCGCAAGCTAGGACAAAGCTTGCACGCACCAAGCAGGAAGGACCTTGCCTTCACTTCCTCTAGCTCCTTCTTCAGGGAGGGACACTCTTTGCAATCACCTACCAAGTCTAGCCTACTCTTCAGCTCATCATACACCTCAATCAAAGAGGCATACTTGGTTTGCAAGGTGGCAAAGTTTGTCATGTGCATCGTGCACTCCTCACACTCCTCCACATCGGTCACCTTCACCTCAGACTTAGCTAACTCAAGCTCCTTAAGCGCCTCATTCATCTTAGCCTTAAACTCATTGCGCTCTCGGATCGCTCGCTTGAGTTGCTTGTCCTGAGCGAGAACTATGTCGACAAGAGAGTCGCGCTCACTGGTAAGACGATCAACAAGAGAAGAGGTTGATACCTCGGAAGCATCGTCGTCGTCGTCGTCGTCGTCGGTGTCGGCGTCCTTTGCCTGGCATTTGGCGTCCTCTTCGTCCAAGGCCATGGTGCAGAGACCCTTGGAGGAGTGGCCGAAGAAGTAAAGTCCGTTGAAGCATTCTTCAGTCTTGTGCTCGGACCCATCGTCGCTGGAGTCGCCGTCGGAGGTCTTCTCGCCGTCACTGATGGTGGCGAGGAAGGCACGTCGACCGGCGTCGAAAGCCTTCTCCATGTCCTCTCGGCGATAGCTGCCCTTCTTCTTCTTCCCGGCCTTGTTCTCCGGCTTGCCCTTGTGCCTGGAGTTGCGGTTCTTGCCGGGGAAGTTCTTGTTGTTCTTGGGGCAGTTCGCCATGAAGTGGTCTAGATCACCACACTTGTAGCAGCCCTCGCGTGCGCCACCACGCCGGTGATTCAGGCGGTTGTTGTGAAACCGCGAGAACCAGGTGATGACGAGGGCGAGCTCATTTTCTCCAACCGCCTCCAACTACTCCTCCGTGACTGTAAGCAAAGATGATAAAGAAAACAGAGGAGGTGAGGGGTCAGCAGAGAAAGTCGATCCACCTGTGCCAGAGACCAAAGCCATGGTATGTGAAGATGGGTTCTTCAGCTTGGCCTGAGTCAGGTGATTGATCTCGGTGGACTTGAGCTTGCTGAACAGCTCGTCCACAGTGAGGGTGTCATAAGATGTAGACTCTATGATGGTCGACACCTTCACCTCCCATACCCTCCGATCCAGGGCGTATAGCAACTTGAGAGCCCTCTCATGATCGTCATAGGGTAGGTTAGCCCGATTGGCACGCATCTTGTTCACAATCGTTTGGAAACGAGCGAACATGGCGTCAATCGTCTCTCCCTCCAACTGAACAAAGTTCTCGTACTCGCGCTTGTACGTCTCGAAGAGTTTGGTCTTGACCTGAGCGGTCCCCTCGTGATAGCTCTGAAGCTTCACCCAGATCTCTCGTGCCGTCTCAAGCTCAGAGACACGCTCGAACTCAGGAAGGGAGATGCTGGCCAAAAGAGCATTACGAGCCTTGGAGTTGGCCTTATGCTGGTCAATCTGAATCTGACCCACATGAGCTGCAAGGACTATGTACTCAGCGTTCTCACATATCTCCCAGACAGAAGATCCGATGCTGTTGAGATAAGCACGCATCCGAATCTTCCAATAGGGATAGTTCGTTCCATCGAACCACGGAGCCTTGTTGTTCCCTTGTTCCATGTTGCACTTAGGATCCGAAACCGATTAAGGTAGAGAAGATCCCTTAACCGGCTGCGATACCAATTAAAGGACCGAATTAGCGACCAGAGGGGGGGGGGTGTGAATGGGAGCCTCAAATTCAACTCGTGAATAGTATGACCTTTGTCCCAGAAAGTCACCCCAAAAGCGAAGACTTGAAATGACCGGAGAGTTCACGACCTACGAGTAGGTGGATACCCTAGGAGATGTCCTAGTGGTACAGCGGAACCTCCGGAGAAACCTCAAAACCAATCGCCAAAGCCACGGAACAAAACTGCACAATCAGCAGTTTCGTGGACTGTCCGGGGTCAGGGTCCCGGACTGTCCGCCCAACACCGGACTGTCCAACACTGGGAGTCCGGACTGTCCGCTGGCAAAAGACGAGAAACAGAACTGTTCTGTAAGTCTGCTGGACGGGTCCCGGACTGTCCGCGGGTTTGTACCACGGACTGTCCGCCGTTCACTCGACAGTGAACAGTCAGGGGTGTGCGCCTGACTGAACCTGAAGAATCCCGATCCGCGGACTGTCCGCCGTCAGGGGCACGGACTGTCCGCCACCACCCAGAAAGCACAAACTTGCTCGGGTTCAAACACAAATCCAAATCGATCTCAACCAAATTGAGAGGAACTTCGATCAAACTCCTCCCAGGTGATCCTCTATGTATTGGGGTGCTAATCCTAAGAAATCATCGCACCAAACCAAGTTAATCAAGAGAGATTCGTGGATCACCGAGAAAGGGGGAAGAACGAAGAACGAAAGCGAAATCAACCTGATCTGTGGATTCGTGAGGTTAGGAGAGAAATCCTTCGGTAGAAAGAAGGGGCTCACGACCAAGAACAAATTGATTCAAGTGGAATCGAAAATCATCTCGTGTAGAGGAAGAACACAGCAAATCTCCGGGAGATGAAAAACCAAAATGTGAAGAACACAGAACACGATTTGATATCAGCCGAAATTCCTCCACACAAGGAGACAACGAGAATACGGTCTCGTTTCCTCAAAAGATCCAAATACACAGAGGTATGATTCCCGTCTCTGCGGATCGCTTGCAGCGAGGTATGATTAGAACCTAAGCAGAGGGCTAGAGAGAGAGAGAGTGCTCAGGAACAAATGACTGCGAGGATAGAGAGAGAGGAGGGGTGCCTCTCTTATTTATAGCCTAAAACAATAATCCCCTTTCTACCCCTAGATACAAGAGCGAATCTGCCAACCCTAGGGGTATCCCGGTCCAACTTTGCTGATGGTTGATCCGACGGCCCCGCGCCCATCTCATCCTTAGCTTCGCCTCGACGCAAGCCTCAGGATGCCGCCACGTGCCGCCCTGTCGACCGCCGCGCCTACCTCGCGGATAGTTGCGCCGCCGCGCCAACCTCTCCTCGCCGCCACGCGTCGACCGTCCTTTTTGCGGACCTCCCCCGGTTTTGAGGCCGAAACCGGGAAACCTGGGCTTCCCCCCGGTTTTGAGGCTGAAACCGGGAAACCTGTCCTCAGGCTGAGTTTTGTGGCCCAAACTCAGAAACCTGCGCGCCCAGGTTTTGAGGCCCAAACCTGGAAACCGTCCACGCCGAGTTTTGAGGCCCAAACTCGGAAACCGGCAACCCCGAGTTTTGAGGCCCAAACTCGGAAACCGTCGAGGCTAGCTTTTAGAGGCTCAGCTACCGAACCCGCGCCGAAGACGGGATGTGGTTCGCACACACCGAGTCCCAGCACCGATGCCGGAGCATGTCCAGCCTCCACGCCGGGCACAGTGCATTCGCCATCCTCCTCGGCGTCCAGCCAAGTGTCACGACGCCATCACCTTCCTTCCGACTCGACCGATGCACCGCACATCCCCATGTCCTCTTGCTTGTCAACGCCACGTGCCAGCTACCACAGCTGGTCCTCAGGTCTCCTGGTCCGTCGGTCCAAGCTCCACGTCCGCCCTTCACCGTTCCTGGTCCGTCGGCACGGCACGTCGCTACTTGACCTTCACCTCACCTTCGACCACTGCCCGAGCTCCGCACCTGCACATCAACACAGCCAAGAGACATGTTGCCCGTTGATCGATCACTCATCACTCAGGAAGGGAACCACAAGGGCACATATCAACCTGGTGTTCTCAACATGGTATGCTCCTCTTGCCCTTTCGGTAAGCTACAGACGAGCTAGAACATTCAGAGTACTTAGCTAAGACCAGAGCCATGTAGTCCTCATGGTTGTACTGTAAATCCTGGGTTGCCGCTTTAGGATTCAGAACCAACATTTGTTCCATAAATCATTAATCAAGATTAATTATCATTTTAATATTTGGTATTTGCAAGCTAAGCAGAACTACCATATGCACAACCCAAGGTAACAAGGAATACAGGATAACAAAGCTCTAGGTAAAATCTCTAGGGTTCATCATTTTAGACACATGCATATGAAAATGTGATTAAAAGGTTGCTGGGTAACAAAGGAACTCATGTTACACTTGCCTTCCAAGAACTCATGTTGATGGTTTGACTTCTTTAGAGATCTTCCTGATAACCTTGATCAACTTGAACTCTAAACGAGGTCAAAGGCACCACACAAACATCCATTCCAATCATCACATGCAGATAAAATACATTTCTATTAGAATAGTACACCAAGCATCAAAAACAGGTAGAGAAACATACATAAAAATATTCTACTCGTCGATACGATCACATGAACATAAAGATAACTCTAATTGGATCTAAAACAAGAAAGTTATAAAGAAAACAAGTTTCAGGGGCACTTTTGTAAATAAAACTCATTTTCCGGGGGCTAACTCGCGAAAACCGAGGACCTAAATGCAATTAACTATAGACAATAGGGCTAGCACGCGAAATAACAAGGTCTGGACTGCGGGCGCTAAAACCAGAGAGTTGAGGGGCTAAAACATAAGAAAACAGGACCCAAAAGAAACTCTTTTGAACTGAGGTGGACTACGGGTTGATTTTCAAAAAGCTCGAGGGCCTTTTTGCAAAAGTGACAGCTGCAGCCTCGCAGGCGCTGACGCGGCGCCACGCGGCGTGTCGCGGTTGGCCGGTCCACCACGTGGCCGGTAGACTGCGGCTTGGCTCTAGTCTATGGGCTCGTAGGCCCGGCGCATTCCCCTTCGGGGGGAGCAAGTGGACGGTGCAGGGACCCTAAGCAGGCGCGACCGGCGGTGGGGACGGCGGCGCTGACTCTGGGCACGGCGGAGCACCATGGGAGCGCTCGGGAGCTCGCCGCTTCGGCGCTCCCGGGCTCGGCTGGCCACGCGAGCACCACCAGAGGAGAGCGGGGGCCAAGGCGAGCATGATGGAGGGCTCGACACCGACGGAAAACTTACCACAGCGTCAGACGGCGTCGGCGGCAATCTGAAAAGGGGGAAGAAGCTTGGGTGAGCTTGCTTGAGCACAAAGGTTCAAAGGGAGGGCACAGGGGGGCTTTTGGGTGGTCGCGTCATCACCTGAGGGCGTTCAACAGGGGCTCAGGGTGGCCGGCGAGGCTCTGCAGTAGCAGTGGGGAGCGTAGGGTGCGGGAGAGGTGAGGGAGAGGACGAGGGCCTCGCCCTGGCTTATATAGGGCTCAGGGCGGGTGCGGAGCGGCTGGTGGGAGCTCCACCGAAGCCCCATTGAAGGCCGAGTGGCCATAATGGCCAATCACCGACCGTTTCGGGAGGGGAACGGGGAGAGGCGGCGGCGGCTCTGCGCGGCGCGAGGTAGGGGAAGAGCTCGGGCGCTAATGGGAGGGACCGAGGTGGCAGAGAGGCTGACGGGCGGGGACGACTTGTCAGCGAGAGAGGGAGCGGGCGGGGCGCTGCGCGCGAGCGAGCGGGCTGGCGCGGGGAAGCTGGGCCGTAGGATGGGCTGCGGCGCGCGCTGGGGAGAAAGGAGGGGCAGGGGCGATCACGTGCTGAGCGAGCCGGAGTGGTGCTGGGGAGGGAGAGGGGGAGCGAGGAGCGGGCTGGGCCGGCTCTTCGGCTGGGCCAAAAGGGTGAGAGGAGGGGGAGGGAAAAAGAAAAACCCTTTTCTTTTATTTCAAAAGAAAATTTTGTTCAAATTCAAACTATATTTGAATTCAAACCACACAACTCTATCCCTACACTCAAACAAAATATTATTCTCCAGCATGAATGCAACAAAAATGTTTCTAAGCCCTAACTTAATTTATTAATTCACCAAAAAATATTATTTGACCTATATGTTTCATGAAAAATAAATAAACAAAGTCATATTAAATTCTATTTTCTCAAAGGCGATTTTCAGGGTGTCACAATAGTTTGGAAAAATGACTTGCTATCCTTATTTTATTGGGAAAAGAAGAAAAAAGGTTCTCCAATAGATTGGTATATGACTTCCTAAATTTTTCCAAGTTGGAATCGGAGGCAACCAACTTGGTATATTTACCAAGTTAGCTTCACTTGCTATCCGGCGTTTCTTTCCCTTTTGCCGCCACCGCCACTTCTCGCGCGCCTACTTTTCTGTGTTTACTAAGCCCAATTTACCAAACTATTGGAGATACATGAAAAATTCGCTTGCCAAAAGTTTTAGCAAGTTGCTAAATGACAACTTTCCCAAGTCAATTTTTCCAAACAATTGGAGATGCTCTAAGACGGTACAACATGCTCTCGTTGCTTCCCTAGCCAAATCTGATCTTGTCCCCACAATCACGATCGGTTCTATGGAGGCTCCCGTTGTTGATGAAGCTGAGCCGATGGTGATCGAGGAACCGACTCCAGCAAAGGTCCAAGATGTTCCAAATGCTTCAGCTAAAGTAGAGGAAGAAAAGCCTGTTGAGCGTGATCCCAGATATACTCAACCTAGATGGGGTCCCCCCTGGCTTGAGTAAGATTCAACGGAGAAAGTTGCAGAGAGCTCGTTGTAACAAACAAAGGCGGGAGCAGCTTGAGAAAATGAGGGAAGATATATTTAACTCAACACATCCCATGTTTCCTCAAGGCAAGCAAGGAGGTGAAGGGTCGGCTTTTATTAATCAAGAGTCGACTTCAACGGTTACTAAGCCGGACAGGTCGGATCCCAAGCCGACCAGTCTGGATACTGAATCTGCTAGATTGGCTTTGGAGCCGATCAGGTCAGATCCCAATCCTATCAGGTCAGATCATACGTCGACCAGTTTTGGGATCGAGCAGGCTAGGTCGACCACTACTGAGCTGAAAGACTAGCTGGCCCGACCAGATTCCGAGCTGAATGAATCAGTTCCTGATGTTCTAGTAGGAGCCGATGTGTATCCTGATTATCTTGTTTCCTCCGCTAGTGTTGCTACGACTAGTGAAGAATTACCTGAAGGACAAGATGAGGAGATGGTGGACTATGAACCTTCTCCAGAAAGGGAGGAGGTTAACGTAGTTTATTTATCTGCTGATTACTATATGGTCGGAGATGATTCGAAGACAACAGAGTTCAACTTCGCTACGCAGAATGGTGTATTCTAGAAGCCAGAGGACTCCATCAACCATCTCAAGCCATTACATTTAAAAGGCCATATCAATGGTCCACTAGTCCACAGGATGTTGGTCGACAGCGGAGCAATTGTGAACCTGATGTCATACTCGCTTTACCAGAAGCTTAGTGACACTAATGAAGAGCTGGTCAAGACCAACATGACTATTACTGGAGTTGGAGGAGGAGATCCTATCCCGGCCAAAGAAGTTGCGTCCATGGAGCTTACTATTGGGAGCAAGACTTTGGCTACCGCTTTCTTCGTCGCCGATATAAAAGGTAGCTATAACCTTATACTTGGTCAAGATTGGATTCATGCTAATCGGTGTATTCCTTCTAGTCTTCATCAGTTTCTCATTCAATGGGTGGGCGACGATGTAGAAATTGTGCACTCAGATTCATCGGCCTATGTTGCTGCGCTCGATGCTCCATTGCTCGGGGGGCATGATGCTATTGTTTGCTTGTCTGGTTGAGACCTTTCTGATTTTTAATTTATTAGTGTTACTAAAGAGGGTTTTGTATCGGTATCTTTGAAGCCGATTGACAATCGGTTCAACATTATCATGTAACTTAATGGATGCTAATGTTGATTGCTTAAAACATCGTGTTGAACAATATCAGACTTCCAAGACCGACGCTTGTGAGGCTATTGATGATTTTGATGAGCTCAATAAGTTGGACCAAGGTTTCATGTCGTCCGACCCCTTAGAACAAGTAGATATTGGGGATGGTTCTATACCTAGGCTTACATTTGTGAATCAAAACTTAGAAGCCGATTAGAAACTGGAGTTGGTCGCGCTTTTGAAAGAGTATGTTGATTGCTTTGCATGGAATTATACGGAGATGCCTGGATTGAGCTGAGAACTTGTTGAACATCGGCTCCCCATTAAACCGGGGTTCAGACCTTTCAAATAGTATCCTCGCCATTTTAACTCTATAATATATGACCGGATTAAAGAAGAAATTAATCGGTTATTACAAGCGGGGTTTATTCAGCCATGCAGGTATGCAGAATGGGTCTCTAATATTGTGCCTATTGAGAAAAAGAACACTGGTAAGATCAGAGTTTGTATTGATTTTAGAGACTTAAATAGGGCTACTCCCAAAGATGAGTATCCTATGCCCATAGCCGATATGCTTATCAATGATGCTTTAGGACACCAGATTGTTAGCTTTCTTGATGGCAACGCTGGTTATAATCAGATATTTATGGCCGAAGATGACATGTCTAAAATGGCTTTCATTTCTCCTGGGTTTGTTGGTCTCTTTGAGTGGGTTGTGATGACATTCGGTTTGAAGAATGCAGGTGCTATTTATCAACGTGCTATGAATTTGATCTTTCATGATTTAATTGGTGTAATCATGGAAGTATATATTGATGATATTGTAATCAAATCGGCTGCTCATATGTCTCATTTAGCCCATTTACGTCTAGCGTTTGAAAGGATGCGCTGATATGGATTGAAGATGAATCCACTGAAATGTGCTTTTGGTGTATCGGCTGGGAAGTTCTTAGGATTTATTATTCATAACAAGGGCATAGAAATTGATCATAAGAGGATAGAAAAGATTAAGAAAGTTCAGGCGCCTATGTGTAAAAAGAACTTGCAAAAGTTCTTAGGGAAGGTGAGCTACTTAAGAAGATTTATTGCAAACTTATCCGGGAAGATTATTCCTTTTACCCCCATCTTGAAGTTGAAGAACGAATCTGAATTCACTTGGGGGCAGAGCAACAAAAGGCATTTGAGAAGACAAAGGAATATTTGTTATCTCCACCGATTCTTCGAGCACCTAGGAGAGGAGTTCCTTTCAGATTATATATTGCTGCCGAAGAGAAGATTATCGGAGCTGTTTTGACGCAAGAAGACGAAGGTAAAGAATATGTGATCACTTATATTGGTCGTCGTCTTCTTGATCCCGAGACAAGGTACGCCCATATTTAGAAATTATGTTTATCTTTGTGCTATGCTTGTGCTAAGATGAGACATTATTTATTGTCTAGTACATGTGTTGTTGCATATTAGGTCGATGTGATTAAACACATGTTATATCGGCCAATCCTTAGTGGAAGGATAGGCAAATGGGTGTACGCTTTAATGAATATGACTTGACTTATGAACCATTGAAAGCATTAAACGGTCAAGTTCTTGCTGATTTCATTGTTGAGCATGGTATTGATTTAGAAAATGAGATCAGTTATCTTACTTTTATGCCATGGAAACTTTATTTCGATGGATCGGCTTGTAAAGAGGGCCAAGGTGTTGGTGTGGTCATTATTTCTCCTAGTGGCACTAAATTTTAAATGTTAAACCGATTAGATTATTTTTGCACTAATAATCAAGCCGAATATGAAGCTCTATTATTCGGTTTGGAAATATTGTGTTCCATGGGAGCTAAACATGTTGAGGCTTACGGTGATTCCTTATTAACAGTGCAACAAGTTGTTGGTGAATTTCAATGTGCTTACTTTACCGAATTTCAAATTCGGCATATACCAAGGCATGAAAATCATAAAGCTAACATGCTAGCTCAGCAAGCATCTGGTTATAGCGTTAGTAGGCGTAACTTTCATATAAAAGAGAAGCCGATGCATCAGTGTCTAGAGATTTTGTGTACAGGTCACAAGGAATTGGTTCAATCGGCTCGTCTAGCTGACTAGACTAATTTTGAACCAATTTAGTCGATCTGTCCAGACGACCAGGTTAGTTTTAAATATACTTGGTTATGTGGCTCGACCAACCAGGTTTATTGTGGATTAAACCAGCCAGTTCATCTGATTGACCTAGTCGATCTTGGAACGTTTGGTCCAGTTGATTCGTTTGTGGAACTTCTAAATCGGTCTGAGTCAATTATTAAGGGGAACGAGATCGATTTAGAAGATTGGAGGACTCACCTGTTGAAATATCTTCATGATCCAAATACTAGAGTTGATCAAAGTGTTCGGCGGAGTGCGTTCAAATATGTATTGCACAATGATGAGCTTTACTGGAGAACCACCAAAGATTTACTGCTTAAGTGTTTGGGATCTGATCAAGCAAGAACGGCTATGGGAGAGGTTCATGAAGGTATTTGTGGTACACATCAATCGGCCCCGAAAATGAAGTGGTTGTTGCGTAGAGCCGGTTTTTATTGGCCTACTATGATGGCCGATTGTTTTCGTTACTACAAAGGATGTGGAGAGTGTCAACGGTTTGGAAATATACAGCTTGCACCTGTTGCTATGCTTCATCCTATCATCAAACCGTGGCCTTTTCGTGGTTGGGGGCTAGACTTCATTGGCCAAATTCATCCCCCATCTTCAAAAGGACATCATTTTTTTCTGGTCGCCACTAATTACTTCACTAAGTGGACCGAAGCGGTACCTTTGAAGAACATGACACATAAAGAGGTAATTGAGTTCATTACTGATCATATTATACATAGTTTCGGCATCCCTCAAACATTAACCACGGATCAAGGAACATCTTTTATCTCTAAAGAGGTGCGGGATTTTGCCGAATTATATAAGATAAAGATGCTCAATTCATCTCCATATTATGCTCAAGCTAATGGCCAAGCTGAGTCCAGTAACAAGACTTTGATCAAGCTTATCAAGAAGAAGATTGAGGATAGCCCGAGGAGGTGGCATGAGGTTTTGTGTGAAGCTCTATGGGCTCATCGTATATCAAGACATGTAGCCACAAAAGTTACCCCTTTCGAGCTGGTGTATGGTCAAGAAGCAGTGTTGCCTATTGAGGTGAATCTAGATGCATATAGACTTGCTAAACAAAATGATTTATCTGATGTTATGTATCATGACGCCATGATGAACAACATTGATGAGGTAACCGACAAAAGTTTAAAGGCTCTCAAGGAGATGGAGAAAGACAAAGCCCGAGTTGCCAAAGCTTACAACAAGAAAGTAAAGAGTAAATCATTTCAGGTGGGTGAATTAGTATGGAAAACTATACTACCGCTTGGATCAAAGAGCAATAAGTTTGACAAATGGTCGCCAAGTTGGGAAGGTCCTTATAAGGTGATCAAAGTGATATTCGAAAATGCATACATGCTGGAGACGTTACAAGGTGAAGGTTTCCCAAGAGCAATAAACGGAAGGTATTTTAAAAAATATTTTCCAAGTGTTTGGCAAGAAGCTTAAGTGCCTTTCAAACAATGGCCGATATATGTATCGCCCTTCGAACAAAAATAATGTGTATGTTGCTGAATAACCGATGAGTTAGACATCATTGTTGTTCGGTGTGTTTTTAGGTTCTACTAAAGATCACCTAAAAACAGAGGGGCATATGTTGACACTCAAAAGTGTCATGAACACATAATAAAGGCTAGAGGATATATTCGGGTTACATATTGAGACCGAATTCATCTTCAAATATATTGTGTTTATCAAGTTGAATATTCTAAGTAAAATTGGTCTGGTCGCTTGATCCATCATAAGTGTCTTCCGACCAGTTACGTGACTTCTGACCAGGTGATACTGGTCGGAAGTATTGGAATAGCGATGAATACCAATCCAGGTACCGATCTAAGGGTCTTTTCTCTACGACGGAGTTATGAAGGTCTATTAATCGGTGTGATATACAAAGTCCTTTAAACTAGTTTAGTCGGTTTGAGAATCGGCCGAATTAGGTTTACCTTTTTTAGTCCGGATTGGACTCTTGGATTCCATATTTTGATGGAGTCCAGATAGGAAACTTGGAGATCGTATCTGGAGATGTTTCCTATTGGGATAAGACCAACCCCCTCTATATATATGAGAGGATTATGGCCGATTAAGGCATCCAACCCTAATCAATCAAAATCAATCTACTATACCCCTTACCCTTTTTCCTCTCTATCTTGCTGTTCGACGCATCTCCCGACGAGATTCGGCGGCGTTCTAGGCGGCCTTGCTGGTCCTAGAGCAACCTCTACGTGCTTCTCCCCGACGGGTCTTCCCGGGAGGAGTTCTAGAGTTATCAACACAAGGGATCAAACCCTAAACTGATCTAAATCGGTCTCTAGATCGGTTTTCATTAGTTTAGCCAGGTTCTTTGTTGTCTCAGGTTGGTTCGCAACCTTTTTGGGCGTTCTAGCCCTGCTGGTGTTTGATTCAGATCACTTTCGACGTCAATAGTTTCTATCTCAATCGGCTCAAGATTAATTAGAGCTGATTAGGTCAAGCTCAATGAGAGTTTCATTTGCATTAAATATGTTGCCACATAAGCGTTTTTTTATGACATGACATTGTATTTAAGAAGAGAGAGAAGAAATGAGTTTCTTAGCATAAATAACAACTCTCTATGAGTCATGAAATTTAATACCTATGAAACTCCAGAATAAAACTCTCATTTTTAATAAAGTGTTTCATTCAAGTTTTATTTTAACATGACAGTATTAGAAACAACGCAATAAAACTCACCACCAAGACTGACCTTAGAGTGAAGCGCCGGAGAATTCGGTGTCTCACAAAGTGTTGTAGCGCCGCTAGAGCTCGAGTGACCATTCGGTGAAACAGGTGTTGATTAAATGGTCTTAGATGTACTTTTTGGCTACTACTTGGGAGAGCTTCAAACATCTTCGCCAACGCTTCCCATGAGCACCGGCATGGGGCAATGCCGATTTAGAGGGGCAGATGTTGCTACTATTCATCGTTCAACAAGTACACAAGCAACTCAAGGAGAACAAGTAGGCCACTCCACTTGGGCCGTCAGGACTCGAAGGTCCAACACGCTGTTGTTAGGCCCAATGTGGCATCATTACTTCATTAGCTAGCTAGTACATTTGAGAGAGGGAACTATGAAGTATGAACATTGTAACCAAATTGATTCTCTAATGAATCTTGTTCTAGCTACTCGCTTGTCTTCTTCTTCTTCGTCGTCTTCTCCATTCCGACATGTTGCTAACAATTTTGTGCCGGGGCAAATTTGCGTGCTAGGCATCAATACCAAGCCATCGGATTTAGTCGCCTGATGGCCAGGATCGCTGCGCCCGACTAAAAGGCTGTTTGCCAGGCCGTGAAACAAACAAACCCTATATTTTTTGATAAAAGCTTTATTAATTTTTAAAAACATTATATGGAGATGATACAAAAGACCTTAAAACAAACACTTCTGACCTTTGTTAACAGGCCCTATACATACATGCAAGTGCATGTGCTTCGTTACCACTATTATTAAGTCGAGTGAAGCGCCAGATCGAGAATTCGGTGACCACAGAGATTATCTAGGATTATTAGGTAGCCGCTTATTGGCGAGGCATTATTGTGCGGCTACAATTGTATTTGCCCTCTTTAAGGAAACAACGACAATTATACTCCAGTAGGAGTGTATATATGAAGGACGTCAACCAAGACCAACCAAGCAAGCAACCGTGAAATTCTGAGCATCGATCGAGTGCCCCAGGCAATTCCCCGGATGCAAGCCATGGCACACCGCCTCCAGCTCGCGTGCCTCGTCGCCGTCGTCCTGGCGGCGGCCGCCCCAGCTGCCGATGCGATCTTCCGTTTCGACATCCGTTTCGACACCGACAGCCCGTTCTACGGCCGCTCGTCGGCTGCCAGGCATGACATGTGGCGGCGCCGCGCCCTGGAGAGCAACGCCCGGCAGTCGAGGAGGCTCGCCAGGGTCCTCGGCGAGAAGGAGAGCGTGGCCGCCGCGCCCGCACCCGCCGCCGCCGCCGGTGGTGGCGACAACGCGACGGCCGACGTGACCGTCTCCCCGTACTCCCGCGAGGGCCACTGCCTGAGCGTGGGCGTGGGCACGCCGCCGCAGCCCAGCAAGCTGATCCTGGACCTGGGCAGCGACCTCCTGTGGACGCAGTGCAGCCTGGTTGGCCCCACGGCGAAGCAGCTGGAGCCCGTGTTCGACGCCGCCCGGTCGTCCTCCTTCTCCGTCCTGCCCTGCGACAGCAAGCCGTGCGAGGAGGGCACGTTCACCAACAAGACCTGCACCGACCGCCAGTGCGCGTACGAGAACGACTACGACATCATGATGGCCACCGGCGTGCTCGCCACCGAGACGTTCACCTTCGGGACGAACCAGAACCACAGCGTCTCCGCCAACCTCACCTTCGGCTGCGGCAAGCTCGACAACGGCACCATCGCCGAGGCGTCGGGCATCCTGGGCCTCTCTCCGGGGCCCCTGTCCGTGCTGAAGCAGGTGGGCATCACCAGGTTCTCCTACTGCCTCACCCCGTTCGCCGACCGCAAGACCAGCCCGCTGATGTTCGGCGCCATGGCCGACCTGGCCAAGTACAAGACCACGGGGAAGATCCAGACGG
This sequence comes from Coix lacryma-jobi var. lacryma-jobi, assembly GCA_009763385.1. Lineage (NCBI taxonomy): Eukaryota > Viridiplantae > Streptophyta > Magnoliopsida > Poales > Poaceae > Coix > Coix lacryma-jobi. The sequence continues at coordinate 50,028,670 of CM019828.1, forward strand.
TCCCGCTGCTCAAGAACCCGGTGGAGGACATCTACTACTACGTGCCCATGGTGGGGATCTCGCTCGGGAGCAAGCGGCTGGACGTGCCGCCGGCCGCCCTCGCGATACAGCCCGACGGCACCGGCGGCACGGTGCTCGACACGGCGACCACGCTCATGTACCTCGTGGAGCCGGCGTTCGATGAGTTCAAGAAGGCCGTCATGGAAATCGTGAAGCTGCCGGCGGCGAACCGGAGCGTCGACGACTACCCGCTGTGCTTCGAGCTGCCGCGTGGCAAGTCCATGGAGGCGGTGGAGGCGCCGACGCTCGTGCTGCACTTCGACGGCGGCGCGGAGATGGCGCTCCCGCGGGACAGCTACTTCCAGGAGCCGAGCCCCGGGATGATGTGCCTGGCGGTGATGCAGGCGCCTTTTGAAGGCGCCCCCAATGTCATCGGCAACGTGCAGCAGCAGAACATGCATGTGCTCTACGACATCGCCGACCGCAAGTTCTCATTTGCGCCCGCCAAATGTGACAGCATCTGAGATCTGAGATGCTACATCACGTACCTATGCTATGCATGCAACTAGTAGTACTATACAAGGATGGTTTGTGATGAGTTCTTTTTTTGTGTGCGTGTCTTCAAAATTCAGAGGCCAAGCAAGATAATTTCTATAGTTCTTTATTAATTATCTCATCAAGAAATAAACCTTTTTTGTAGGGTATTATGTAGGCATGCATTTTTGTACGTAGTAGCCAATGTATAAATACAATGATGAGGTGCCTGTTGCCAAGAAAAGGTGAAAATATAAAAAATGAAGAGATAAATCATGAATAGTTTCATACTTCCTCCAAGCTCTTGATGTCAGAAGACATTGCTGATGATCAAATGTTTCAATAGAGCTTTGACTGCTCACAATCTATAACCCTATAAAACAAAACGCTAGTAACCTATATTCTCTAGCATATTGTTGAGCCACGTCATCAATCTAATTCTTTACTGTTGAGTCATGTCATCAGCTTCTGGTATGGGCCTCAATGATGTAATCTCTATCGGAAAAATCTTTAAGCTCCCTCACGGCTTGGTTGCCTATCAAGTAGTTGAACAGACTACATGTGTGTTGCGCTTTCTCCAAATCCAAGCCATCAATGTTCATGCAATAGATTCCCACTCGCTTGCATGTTCACGTCATCTCTCCACCTCTCCTCGGATCCTTTAGCTTCCCAATGCACTAATGCACCAAAAAGGTCCCTTAGGCCGTGTTTGGGACGTTGCATCTAGGCAACCAGCCCAGCAACCTGGCCCAGACCGGCCAGAGCCTGCATGGCAGGGTGCAATAGACCATATTTGGATGCAAGCATGAAATGAGCCTGGCCCAATCAGAAACGTGTTCGATTCACTACTGGAAATGGCTGCTTTGCCGAGTGCCTCTAGCACTCGGCAAAGACCATCTGGCACTCGGCGAAGCCTATGCCGAGAGCAGCCCTCGGCATAGAGCTCTCGGCAAAAAACCTCACGGCAAAGGATCCTTTGCCGAGGGCCATTTATCGGGCTCTCGGCAAACCTTTTACCGAGGGCCCGACCGGCTCTCGGCATAGAAAAGTGGTCGTTAACGGCTGTCCCTATTGACGGTAGGTTTGCCGAGGGCTAAGCCGGCTCTCGGCAAAGGCGTTACGTGTGCCGAGAGCCGGGCCCTCGGGAAAGCGATAATTTTTATTATTATTATTATTCTGTGTCGAGGGTTATCCGAGGTCAGCTCTCGGCAAAGAAATTTCGAATATTTTTTTTTGGAACCTCTTTGCCGAGGGCTATCTTAGCCGGCGCTCGGCAAACCTCGGACTTTGCCGAGGGCTATGACCAAAGCCCTCGGCAAAGCTGTGGAAATTACGTTCTGTCTCCCCAGCTTTGCCGAGGGCTATGGCCAAAACCCTCGGCAAAGGGCCTCTTTGCCGAGAGCAACCCTCGGCAAAGCTGGGTAAATTTGATTTTTGTTTTCCAGTTTGTTTTTCCTTTCTCCGACACTATCACACAGATATATATCACATTCATCACATATCACATATATATCACATTTCACGTCACAGAACATATATATATCACATCACATAGTTCAATAACATATATGTCCTCAAATCACATAGTTCAACAACATGAGACTTCAGTGACACACGAGGATAGTCCAAAGTTCAATCTACTACACCTCCGGCCAACCGGGCCACCCCTGAGAACTGCCGCCTGCTTGACCCCCGGTCGGGTTCCATCCAGGAGCGTGGCGGTTGTTCGAACCTTCTGACGGAGGAGGCTGCAAAAGGTCATGTCAGACAAGGAAATGAAAAAATGAAACACTGAAGTATTGATACTCACAGGAGCAGCTCCGGGGTCCAGAGGCGGCGGTGGAGGAGCCATGAGCGTCTGGGGCACGGCCATGCCCTGGGAGGCCATGAAGGCGATGAGCTCCGCCATCTGCTTAGCTTGAGCCTCCATCTGGGCCGACATCTGTGACCGCATCTGGGTCTCGGACACCTGCGCTCCTGCCTTCTCTTTCCAGCGGGCCTGCGATAATACAAAGTGAATGTTAGAACAATGCAAACATTTAAAGATCAATGTACGATGAGTTAAATAGAAATAACCTCGAGCTCGGCGACCCGCGACTGCGCAGGCGACGGGCGTGGGCGTATGGGGACGCTCCCGCTCGTGCTCTGTGCTCGGAGCTGGGACAGAGTGGGAGTGGAGGCCGTGTCGATGACGCCGTCGCCAAGCCAGAACCGCCCGTGCTTCTTCCCTCCTCCTATCCTCATGACGATGCTCCCGTCCAGGTCCGCGGTGGCGGGATCAAAGGTTTCCCCATGGACCGCCCTTTGCCGCCTCTGAGTAGTCAGTGAGGCGGGAGTGGACGCTGGAGTTGGTGTACGCGTCGGCGGGATCGTCGGGGTTGTAGGAGGTCTCCGCTGCCGTGGCCTTGCCCTTGTGACATGGCGTATGCCGCCACCGTGCCGCAAGGCTGGCCACCGTGTGCCTCCGACTGCGAGGAAGACAACAAGATGATTAGCAATCAGGCAACATTTGATCGAGGAATTGATAAAGTCTTTCACGTACCCAAGCTTGTGCGTACTCGGCGAGGTTGCGGTTGCCCTGGTGGTGTGGTACACCTGGCATCTGCAGACGCGCCTCCCGGGCCTCGGCGTGGTGGGCCGCCCACTCTTCGGAGAGCCACCGGTCCACGATCATCTCCCAGCACTCGGGAAACGACTGGCACCATTGGGGGATCATCTGCACATCATCAAGTATTTCACGTCTAAGCGTCAGATGAAAAGTACCAAAAGCTTAATCTCAAAAGAAATCACTTACCTGCAAGAACTGCGCCCCGCCCAGCGTCATGCCTCTCGCCTGGGCCTTCGTCACCCTCGTGGCCAGACCGTGGCGTTGTAGGTGATGATGGCCTGCAGTCTCGCCTCGTAGATCATGTCGGTGACGAGCTTCCTACACGCCCGGGTAGCCGTCACCTCTGCCACTGCCTCCTTCCCCGGCTCGCACTTGAAGTAGTTCTGCATACAGACACAATACGAGGCGAGACAATAATTAAAGAAAAAATATGATGAAATTGATATTGTTTGACGAAGACTTACCCACAGCTCCGCTCTCCGCGCCGCCTTGTTGGGGAAGTCTGGGTCTGGGGCGACGCTGTAGTGGCAAAGGTGTAGGCCGGCTCGTGCCTCCCGGCATACTGTACTATGCCGGGGTGGGTAGTGCTCGCGGCACAGGAGACCCAGGATGCCGTTGGGTTGCGGCCTTTAGGCCCCACAAAGTCCCATCCCTGCACAAGTGATTAAAAAAGATTATTAGCTTCTATTTCTATTTTGAGTCTCATCGTACGAACAGGTAGTTAGAACATGTACTTTTGTCCGATGGGCGTGATCACTGGGCGTCGGGCACGTGGCGGCAACGCCGGGAGGCTGGCGGGACCTCTCAAGTAGGGCGTGGACACCCCTGAGGCACCCGAACACCCGTCCGCCTCGTCCTCCTCCTGCTCGTCCTCCTCTCTGCCTCCTCGGCCAATGGTGCCTCCTCCTGCCGTTGGGCCTCGGGCGTGGCCGGCACCTCCTCCTTGACCTCTCCTCCTCCCTCCTCCTCCTCTCCTCCTCCTGTGGAGACGGCTCCCTCCGGCGGCGGCCACTCCTCGTCGAGGGCCCGTCGGCCTGCGAGCTGCGGTACAACCAACTCAACCGCCTCTGACGTCCTCCCGGCATCTTGCCTCGACCTCCTGCATTTAAAAAGAACAAACAATGTTGTATTAGAAATAACATAACCAAATATATGCAATATAAATAAAACAATAGATCCTAAAATATAACATAATATTACATGTATTAGAAATAATCTGGATCATCCGGATTAGCCGGAGCATGAGTCTCCTCATCACTGTCAACCATGTCTAAGTACTCCTCAGTATCCGAAGACAGGTCGTCGTCTTCATTTGCTTGGCCTAAACGGAATCGTTCTAGCATTTCTATGTCCTTCGCATTTACCACCTCATCCCCAGCGTCCTCGACATCATTCTCTACTTCCATTTCCATCGCTTCGGTTAAGTCTATCGTGAACGTCCCTTGCAACCCAGATTCTTGAAAGAACTCACCGTCATACGTGTTTGTGTTGAAGTTATAATCCTCATCATTGGGGAGAGGTAGTTTAGCATGTGGTGATATCTTGTGCACAATATACCAACCCAAGAGATGCTCTTTGCTTTTGCACGCGTATGGCGTGTAATAAACCTGCGTGGCCTGTTGAGCCACAATATACACATCGGAGCCTGGATAGACAGAATCCTGTCGAATTTCGGCTAGCCCAAGATTAGGTGTCAGCCTCGTTCTTCCAGGATCGAACCAATGGCATTTGAACATGACAGGATTCAAAGGCTTTTCACCGTGAAATGAAAGTTCGTATATTTCTTCAATTCTTCCATAGTAGTCACGGTTGTCATTGCCTGGAGTACAAACTCCGCTATTTGTGGTTTTTCGATTGGGCCGACTCTGCTCGTAGCTTGATGTGTGGAAGCGAAATCCATTCACGTCGTAACCGTTAAATGACTTGACCCTACGGTCAAAGCCTTTTGCAACCTGTCTCAGCTCTTGACTCATAGACGCATCGGTTTGAGCCTGCAAGGTGACGCAAGATATATCGTTATACGGTCAGAACGTAAGAGCAAGTTGGAACGTCAGACTAAGTACGACCTTGGTAGGACGGTACCTTCTGTCGGACCAAGAAATGAAATCAGGCCTCCCTTGCCCCGCACCATTTGCAATTAGGGTTTCAGCTGCCGCATCAGAAAGAGGCCTTGGTCCATTCGAGAACAAATGAAGAAATTCACTGTACGAAAAAAAAGAATGGTGTTGGGAAGTGACGACGAATTGGATGAAGATAGATAACAACTTACCCCATGTACGGGTCCAGCTCATCAAGGTTGGTAAGCACGTATAGCATGATCTTTCGCCACTCTTCATAGTTCAACTGCTTAACTGTGGATCCACTTGCCATGCGAGTTGGCCTCGAAAAAGGCTAAGACTCGATTCATTTTCTCCAGCATTGTAACGAGGGGGTGGATTATGCACGCTAGGAAGGTTCTCAGAGTAGTATTCTTCAGTGAAGTTGGACACCTCCTCCAGAATGGATGCCTCTGCAATGGAAGCCTCAATTTTGGCTTTGTTTCTACATTTCTTGCGAAGAGTCTTCATATTTCTCTCGACTGGAAAGCACCAACGCCATTGCACAGGCCCTCCCATTCGAACCTCATTTGGGAGGTGTACGATCAAATGAAGCATCGGAGTGAAGAAGCCTGGTGGAAAGATTTTCTCCAGCTTACAGAGCAACACAGGTGCAGCTTTCTCCAAGTCATCAATGACGGACCGAGATATCTCCTTGGCACATATAGCGGGGAAGAAATAAATAGCTCAACTCTGCCAGGACAACCCACATAGGCTCAGGAACATAGCCTCGAACCATCGCCGGAAGAAGCCGTTCGATCCATACGTGGAAGTCATGACTCTTCATCCCTAGGACTCGCAGAGTAGATAAGTTGACTCCTCTCGTTAGATTCGCTGCATATCCATCAGGGAATGTCAATGTCTGGATCCACTGAAGTATTTCTTTCCTTTGTGGCCTGCCCAAGACGAAATCGACCTTGGGCCGTGTCCATCTCCTGCCGGGCTGAGGAGGCAGCATCTCTTTCTTTGGTCTATTGCACAACAGTGCCAGGTCTAGTCTAGCCTTAGGGTTGTCCTTGGACTTTTCAGTGTCCATGAGTATTCCCCAAAGCGACTCAGCGATGTTCTTTTCAGTGTGCATTACATCAATGTTATGTGGCAGAAGAAGATCGTCATAATAAGGGAGTCTTCCAAGCCTGACTTATGAGTCCACATATGCTCCTGACCATACCCGCAAAACGACCGTCTGTTTCGTTGAACTGGAGAGCATCTATCTGAGCATGAACCTCGGCACCGGTCAGCATCCGAGGTGGAGGATCTCTCACCACGACACCTTAGGTAAAGTTCTTGGTGTCCCGTCTGAAAGGATGGTCAAGAGGCAGGAGGAATGTTGATGTTGGTCGAACGCCGAATACTTGCCACCCTTCTTCAACCAGATAAATCTCGTAGCTGTCTTACAAACCGGGCATGAGAACTTGCCATGGACACACCAGGCACAGAATATCCCATATGCCAGGTAGTCATGCAGTGAGTACTGGTACCAGATGTGCATTGTGAAGTTAGACCTTGAAGCTCGGTCGTATGTCAATACCCTTCATTCCAAGCAGTTTCCAATTCATCAATCAGAGGCTCCATGTACACACCCATGTTATTCCCGGGTGTCCAGGAATTATCAACGACAAGAAGACAGTATGACGTTGAAATAGGACGGGGGGGGGGGGGGAGATTGAGGGGGATAACGAAGACGGGCCAACAGGTGTACGGGACAGCCATGAGTCCATAGGGATTGAAACCGTCCGTTGCAAACGCAACACGAACATTACGAGCCTCTCTAGCTTGTCATGATGGATGCGGTCGAAGTGGGCCCATGCTTCACCATCGGCGGGATGTACCAACTTCTCAGGATTGTATCGGGTACCCTGTTTGTGCCATGTCATCTGTTTCGCGGATTCCTCGGTCATGTAGAGACGTTGGATCCTTGGTGTGAACGGCAGGTAGGTAACGCAGGACTTTCATGGGGATAGAAAGCTGCCTCTTCGGGCCTTCACCATTGTCTACCTCCATGTATCTCGACGCTTTACACTTCGGACAGTAACCTGCATCCGTGAGATCTTTCCTGAAGAGGACGCACCCATTTGGACAAGCATGTATCTGCTCATACGGCATCTTCAGTGCACGAAGCAGTTTCTGTGACTCGTACAGGCTCTTTGGCAAATGTGGCCGTCTGGAAGCATGCTACCAAATAGGGCCAACATACCATCGAACGCATCTCGACTCAGGTTGAACTGGGACTTGAACCCCATCACACGGCCAATGGCATCCAGTTGAGAAACCGTTGTCCGATCGTGAAGGGGTTTCTGTGCCGAAGACATCATCTCGTAAAACGCCTTTGCGGTCTTCTCCATCTCCTCCTCCGTACGTCCTTCAGCGTACTGTGCTTCTTGGAAGTCATCTAACATGTCTGCTACCCCCGCATCAGCATCAAAGTCCTCCAGACGTGGTCGCACTGCCTCTGCTCTCAAACGATGTGCTTCACCATGGTAGATCCACCGGGTGTAGTCCGGCGTGAATCCATTGTTCACAAGATGTTAGCCATGTTCTCCTTGTCTTGCCTTCTCCGGTTCCCACATCTTCTGCGTGGGCACAACACTTTGATCTCTCCTCGCCGAGCCGCGCCAAATGCATTGTTCACGAAAGCATCTGTCTTGCGCAACCATTCATCGGTGGGTGAAATCACTTCTGCTTCTACGGCTCGAGTACATCCACTGACGGTCATCCATCCTACTGTTATCCATCCAAGTACTTACATATCTACCTCCGAGTACTTCCATCCTACTATCATCTAATAGGTGAGGATAGGTCCTAATCCCACCCGCGGATGCGTACATGAGGTCAGTTCCCATTGTCTGCCCCGAGCCGAGACAGAATTTCGGCAGCACCTCCCCGATGTTCTCAAGATACACGTCCCTGTAGGAGAGTGTGTATCCGGAGAACAACAGGGAGGTGATGCAGAAACTCCATCTCGAATCGGGCCAGACCATGGGAACTAGCCTCATCGATGCATCTGCGGGCTGTCCAAGTAACGTGGACAATCTGAAACAGATACGGTTATCGATATGCAGAGACCTGCATACCTCCAGCCGTATCTCTTTCGGACGGGAGATGCTTAACTGGGTTCAATGACCTACGACCCTTTTCTGGGAGGAGACGTTATTTATACCTAGGGTGCTGGTGGAGTCAGGCTAGCGGCGCAGTGGCGAGTCGGTATAGTGGCGAGGCGAAGCGGTGCAGGCAGACCCGCGACGACGACGAAGACGATCGAGGTCGCCGAGGATCTCCGGCTTGGCCCCGATAGGTCCTCCTCCTACAGAAAAGACAAAGAAGATAGTATCAATTAGAAATTTCGGCAGAACCTCCCCTGCACGATGAGGTTTCGAAACCTGCAAGAAACAACGGCACGATGGCCGATATCCACATATATGCGGCACGATGGCCGACATCCACAACAATACCACTACTACTATCAAACTACTACCTACTACTACTAACAATTACTTACTACTACTACATACTACAACGGGTGGCACATGTGCAATGACGATGGGGCAATCGAGGATGACTTACAGACAGCCCAATCGACGATGACGATGAGCGAACAAAGGGGGCACAGCGAGGCGGTCGTCTTCTTCTCCTATCCACCGGGTGGAGTGGCCGGCGGAGCGGGGACGCAGCAGGACAAGGCCGGCGGGGGCTCCTCCTCCTCTTCCTCCTCTTCTTCTTCCTCTCTCCTCTCCTCCTCTTCCTCTCCTCCTCCTCCTCCTCTCTTCTTCCTCTAATCTTCTTCCTCCTCGCCCTCTACCGCGGCGGGGGGGGTGTGGCTGACGGCGCAGGCGGCAGGGTGCGGACGGAGAACGGGGGCGGCGGGGTGGGGCGGCGGAGGGGAGGGCGGGCCGAGGCGGCGGTGGGGGGCGGGGGGGGGTGGCGAAGGAGCGGCGGCCGAAGAGCGGGGGGCAGGGGGAGGCGGCGAGGGCGGGAAGGGGGCAGGGGAGGGCCGGGAAGGCAGAGGCGCCGCGGCGAGGGAGGGCGGCCGAGCGGAGAAGCGGAGGCAGGCGAGGGGTGAGGCGGCGGGCGCGTAGGGCTGAGGCGGCGGCGGGGGTGGGAAGAAGGAGCGGAGGGGGGCGGCCGGACGGCGGCAGCGGCGGAGGCGGCGGAGGTGCGGCAGGCGGAGCAGGCGGCGGCGGTGTGCGTGAGGCGTGAGTGGGTGTGTGTGGGTGGCAGGCCGCGCCGCGACCCTTTTTTTAAGTGTGGACGCCTTTGCCGAGAGCCGGATCAGGCGGCTCTCGGCAAAAACGCAAACTTCGCCGAGAGTCGTTTGATCTGGCTCTCGGCAAAGGCCTCTATTTTTTTTATTAAACTCTATGCCGAAAGCCCTGGCACTAGCTCTCGGCATAGGTGCTCTTTGCCGAGGGCTTTAGGAAGCACTCGGCAAATAAAATATTTTTTTTGTTTTTTTCTCCCAATTTTTTCTGTGGCCTTGCTACAGTACTATAAGCCAAGATTTCAAATTTGAAGTGTTTTCCATTCTTCTTGCTATATTTCGCGCATTTCTTTAATTTGATGATTTTTTCCGCGGGACGCACGTTTGAACTGCAGGTGCATGAAATAATGAAACTCAGTGATCCGAAAAATGGTATTCATTCTTCGGAGGGTATTTCAACACCGTATCCGGGGACAGGCACCGAGACTCGACCGTCTCGTGCACGAGAAACGGCGACCAATTTGCGTGATATTGGATTTAAAATTATTAAAAATACAAACGAAGTCAGAAAATCATGAAAATGAACGAGTGACGTTGACATCGCATGTAGAGGCTATGAAAATTTTTTGGGAATGTTTGGAGCAAGTGGTGGCGCAAGATGGTTGAAACCCTGAGATCATCGCATATCATCATATGTGACATCTTGCGGAGATCTCAAGGTTTCAACCATCTTGCGCCACCACTTGCTCCAAACATTCCCAAATTTTTTTCATAGCCTCTACATGCGATGTTAAGGTCACTCGTCCATTTTTATGATTTTCTGACTTCGTTTGTATTTTTAATAATTTTAAATCCAATATCACGCAAATTGGTCGCCGTTTCTCGTGCACGAGACGGTCGAGTCTCCGCGCCTATCCCTGGATACGGTGCCGAAATACCCTCTGAAGAATGAATACCATTTTTCGAATCGCTGAGTTTCATTATTTCATGCACCTGCAGTTCAAACGTACGTCCCGTGGAAAAAATCATCAAATTAAAGAAAATACGCGAAATATAGCGAGATTTATGGAAAACACTTCAAATTTAAAATCTTGGCTTGTAGTACTGTAGCAAGGCCACAAAAAAAATTGGGAGCAAAAAAACAAAAAAAATATAATATGCTTTGCCGAGAGCTTTCTAAAGCCCTCGGCAAAGAGCACCTATGCCGAGAGCCAGGGCCAGGGCTCTCGGCATAGAGTTTACAAAAAAAAACCTTTGCCGAGAGCCTAACAGAGGGCTCACAGAGGGCTCTCGGCAAAGGTAACGGCGCAGGGGGAGTCATTTGCGAAGGTTCCGTTTGCCGAGATGCAGTCTACGCCGAGGGTTCGGCTCGCGGCATAGGTTGTCTTTGCCGAGAGCCAGATGTTGCTGAGAGTCGGACCCTCGGCGTAGAAATCATCGCCGAGTTCCGTATGGTGCCGAGGGTTGGTTCTCGGCAAAGAGCTCTCTGCCGAGCGCCCGTGTTTTAGCCCTCGGCAAAGCGGCGGGCGCTCGGCAAAGAGCCCGTCTCCGGTAGTGATTCTTCTACTGGTAGTCCGACCCAACTCCAACTAACTGCAACAGTGTTGGATCCAGAATCGGCCCACGAGGGGGCCAAATACATATAGAGCTGAGTTTAGACCGCAATTCTCGTTGTATTTTTAGCCCACGAGAAGTTTTTGGTATAGTTTAAGGTGATTTCAACTGAATTTTCCATTATTTTTCTAGCCCGCAAGAGATTTTGGACTAATTTAAAGAAAAATTAGACTAATTTTAGCTGAAATCCTATGTATATTTTTGGGCCAGGGGGGTTGCAGCCCCCCACCCCCCTTGGATGTCCCAATGAACTGCAACTGTCAAGTCGGGAGAGTGTTTGGTTTGCAGCCTAGCCAGCAACCATCATATGCAACAGATGGAGATAAACACATGTTGGTGAAAACGAAAGAGAGAAAACAACTGATACAAATAGAACCATTAAAAAGGAGTTTTCAATATCATGGCCTCAGACTAATGAAGGTGAACAACATGTGTGTCATAGATGCACTAAGTTTACAACAATACGATTCAAAGGAACCAAATTAACAACAACAACAAGCTAGTAACAACAACAACACTAAGTTCTCAGCAGCAAATAAATAACAGAAATAAGCAATAAAAATAGGAGCACTTCCATGAGGTTATCATCACAGATTCACAGGCCTAACTAGGGCAGTCATCAAATTTGTCATTGTTGCCCTGCTGTATCCACAAGCCAAGGCCCAAGACAACGAGTGAGGTGATTACCATATTTTTCCACCATAATTTATTACTCCCCATAGTTTCCACATAAGTTATACATAATGATCAACAACTTCAGGATTGACATGAACAAAACTATCATGACACACATCATCATCATAAGAAAGTGCAAGTGTTGGTCCATGAGCTGGATGTTCATCTCTCTTGTATGTCTGCAATGCTCTAACAACCTGATCATAGGTGCTGAACTTCTTGTGAACAACACCACCAACCCCCAGAACATATTTACTGCAGTCATGCCAGCTTAGGTAAATTTCTGCATGCTTGCAATTGAAAATGACATAGTAGCTGGTTTTGTGTAAGAAAACAGCTTATAGCCTCAGTCCAACATGTGCAACGAAATGATAAACAAAAATGCATGTACAATCATTGGCAAGTAAACAATTGAAGCTAGCCATAACAAGTAAAATAGGCAGTGGCCTCACCATTTAAATTAGGTGTTGCCATTCTTGTAATTCGGTCATTTGTGGTTGCCATCCAAATGAAAACAATAAACCAGGCCAGTAGAACAACTTACAAACAATAGGTCATGGCTGGCATGGAACCCTATTGTGCATATCCACTCACTGTCATCAGACATTAGTGCAAATAATGTGTTGTTGCTAAGGAATGGATATGCACAAATAGGGATTGATGACAGCCATGAAAAATAACAACAGTACCCATATAAAGAAGGCAACCACATATCATTTCACAATTGTTTGCACCACATGCCTCATAGGTTTCAAGCAGTTACCAGGAACAAAAAATCCCAGTAATGATTCAAATATAACAGGTCATGGTTGCCATGGAATCCATGTGCACATCTATCACTGCCATCAGCACAAGAAAGAAGGGGTTGTTGCTAGGATATGGATGTATCTCATGGATTTGATGACATACATGAGAACAAAGTTACCATGGAATTGATGTGTCCCATACAACTTATCATCTCACATATGCTTTGGCCATGAGACACAACCATCCAGATGCAGTACCATAGTTCAGCTATGGTGCTAGCATTGTATGGTTGAGTTTCATGGCCAAAGACCAAGCAACCTACCAAGCCTCGGTCATGACATCACAAGTAGACACATAAGTGTAGGGGGCTCAACTTATGAATTGGGTGACTTAATTCAGTTTAGAAAAGTCATTGGTGGCTGCCATCCAACATGAAACAACAAAGAATAGCAAAGTCATGGCTGCCATACAACCCTTTGGACCATCCATTCTCTGCCATCAACTTGGTTTTTACCTAATTTTTGCAAGAGAATGGATGGACAACAACAATAAAAAGAAAATGCATTATAACTGGTGTTAGACAAGCATCTAGGCACGACAGGTAACTACTTAAGCATCATATAAGAGTAGAAAATATTGTGTTTTGACTCACTTGTTAATTAGCAATCAATGGAGAGTCTAAGGAATAGAAGAGTGTGTCTAGTTTTGAAAATACAAGCTATCTCAGTTGCATACACTAGATACTATGTTGGTCATTACTGAAAGAACAGTTCACGGCTAAAAGACATATCGCTAAAAGACCTATATCAAAATCAAAAGGCACATGAACTATGACCACTAAAGTTCATTCTGATGACAACCAAATAGTGACTTCTATAGAAAAAAGACCTATAAAAAAATCCAATATCACACTGAAATGCTTGGTTGTAATTCAACACTTGGTACACTTCCCTGAGCTCCAACCCTGCTGTTTTGGCCGACCATGAGGGTATATATAGAGCCCCAAGCAAATAGAGTCGTTGGACACCAAAGATGAACTTTTCTGCGTAGCATCGGACGCTCCTGTCGGGAGCATCGGACGCGCGTCCAATGTCACTTTAACGGCTAGTTGCCGACCTCGCACTGAGTCACATCGGACTCTGACAACGTCCGATGCTTCATCACCTGACGTGTACGATGTCTCCAAAGCCTCTCTGGAACCTCTCAACATAGTCATCAGACGCTCGAGTCCTGTAGCATCCGATGTTCATCGACGCGTCCGATGTACGCTTTGCAGGTTTGCACAGTGTCACCGTAGCGTCTGATGTGACCACATCGGTGCATCCGATGCTTCTGTTGGTGCTGAGTCAAGCTAGGGTTCGCCATCGGTGCGTCCGACGCTTGTGTATCCAGCGTTCGATGCAGCGTCTGATGTCACTTCTTCTTTGTTTCTTTGTGATTCCTTGCGTCGTCTTGGTTCCAGTCTGTGATTGGCCTTGGATTTCTTCATGTGATCTTGACTGATCTTGAGAGTCTTCTAATGAGCTTCTAATGTCTTTTGAGGTGTTGATCATCAGATCACCATGATGCTTTGTCAAGTCACATTTGCATCCTGTTGGACTACAAAACAAACACTTGCAGACACATTAGTCCAATATGGTTATGTTATTCATTAAAGACCAAAATTCAAATTTAAATGGTATGAGGTCCATTTTCCTTACAATCTCCCTTTTTTGGTGATTGATGACAACACGACCAAAGCAAGCAAATAATAGATACAAAACTTAAAATGCACTCTACTTGCTAGGATGTAATGCAAAGGCAAGATCATATGATGATTAAGAGATACCAAATTGAAGAACACTTATTATAACATATCTTGCCCCTGCCATAGAATCCCTTTTGTGGCTTTATGGATTAAGTCTCACCTTAACTCCAGAATCCACTTTCCCCCTTTTTGGACCATTCCCAAAAAGATAACCATACAATTTTGAAAATTTAATTTTGTTTATTTTGTTTGTTTTAGTTTGGACTTGCTTTTGGTCTCTTCAAATTCCCCCCCTTTGGAATCAAGCACCAAAAAGGGAGACATTAGTGGCACAAGGTGAAGGACCGAAGATGCTACCAGAAAGCGACCAGAGGGGGGTGAATGGGAGCTTCAAATTTTCCTTTCGGAAACTTGTTCGCCACTGTCCCGAGAATTACCCCAAGAGCAAACCTAGAGCTTGCAAGTGTCCACGACCCTAGATGTAGGGTGGATGCTTCCGAGAAGCAGAGTGGGACACTATACAACCCTAGAAATCCAAAGCAAAAGTCGGAAGCCAAAACCAACAACGGGTGAGCAAACCATGAACGAAAACGCGCAAAGCAGCTCTGACCAGACTCACAGATGCGTCCGGTCAGTAGACACCGGACGCATCCGATCAGGCAAAACCCAAATTGGGAGCTCTCTGTTTGTGACCGAACTCACGGTCACTGAGCGTCCGGTCACTTCACCTGCGTCCGGTCAGTTCGGACAAAAACAATGAACAGTGTGAACTGCGCGTCCGGTCAGTATCTAGAGGAGAGTCCGGTCAGTACGCAGAGAAGAACTGCGAAGAACATTCAACGACCGGACTCAGGGGGGTGCGTCCGGTCAGCCCGAGCCAAGCGTCGAGTCACCCCGAAAGTCTACTGTTCATCCACCAATTTGATTCAAACTCTCCCAAAACGAAACCTCTAGGGTTCAAACTTGGAGAGATAAGTCACAAGGAGGATAGTGAGCTATCTCTAAGAGATCATGGCTCAAACCTATCTCCAAATCGATGAATCGACGAAATTCGGGGGAAGGGAGAAAAACTTGTCCCGAAACAAAAATCGATCGATCTACTAGGTCGTGAGGTTAGAGATGAATTCCTTCGGTGGAAAGAAGTGCCTCATGATCTAGAACATCTTGTTTCAAACGGATTTGCAAAAGATGCACCAAGTAGAGAGATCGATCAACGGGAAAATCGTGGAGAAAAGCAATCCACGAAGAACAAGAACAAAACACGAATCACAACCACGAATTTGCAACCGTGTGGCTACCACACGCTACAATAGTGAGATTACGGTCTCACTTCCTCAAAATCTCACGAACACAGAGGTATGGTTCTCTTCTCTGTGGATCTCAGTTCGCTACAGCAGAGGATTGGGAGAGCAGGAAAACCTAGAAGGAAAAATAGCAAATAATTGAGATAGAATGGGAGGAGGGTGTCTCCCTCTACTTATCCTAATTCTAATTCCTACTCTACCCCTCACTAATTACAGAGCGAGTCAGCTAAACCCTAGGGTTATTCTGGACCAACTCATGGTAGGTGGTTATCCGACGGCCACGCCCGCACAACTGGTAGCGTTGCCTCGACGCAACCTCACCGATTGCCGCCACGTGCCGCCACCGCTCCACTCGTCCTTTTCCCGGACTTCGCCCCCGGTTTTGTGGCCCAAACCGGGAAACCAGCCTTCACAGCCAATCCCCGGTTTTGAGGCCCAAACCGGGAAACCAGCCGTCCATCGCCTGAGTTTTGTGGCCCAAACTTAGAAACCCGCAGCACCTAGGTTTTGAGGCCCAAACCTGGAAACCGTCCTCAGCCCGAGTTTTGTGGCCCAAACTCGGAAACCATCAGCGCCCAAGTTTTGAGGCCCAAACCTGGAAACCGTCCACTCGGTGGTTTTTCTGTGGCTCAACCACCAAACCAAGCCGTAGAGGGGATGCACGGCCCGTGCACCCCGTCCACCGACACGTGTCCCTAGGTCCTCGACCCAAGAAACACCGTGCCTGCAAGTCTTCGCTCATCGCTGTCATAGGCTGCCAGCCACCACAGCTGATCCTCGGGCCACCAGTCCCTCAGTCCAAGCCTCACGTCCGCCCTTCGCCACTCTCGGTCCATCGGCACGACACGTCTCTACTTGACCTTCACCTTGCCTTTGATCACTATATCTGTGCTCGACACCTGCACAACACAAGCCAAAGAACATGCGCATTATCCCAGTTGACAATCACTCATCACTTAGAGACTCGGCATACACCCATGTATCCGCAATCTCCCCTTGATGAGTGCATTGTCAACTACCAACACAAATCATAATGAAATAGAGGAAGGAAGGAAGAAGGAGAGAGAACTCGACCAAATGACCCAAAAGCATAGCAAAGCCGAAGAAGGTCAAGTGGAAAGAGCAAGGTAACTTGGTTCCCAAAGACATGGGCAACGGCTCGACGCAACCAAGCAAAGCAAAGCTAGCCCTCAAGAAGAGGTAGAACAGGCTCAACACCACTAGCGGGAAAGCTCGATACCAATTGAACTATCAACTGAAAATCAAGCAAAATAGAGCTAGCCCTCAAGAAGAGGCAGAACGGGCTCAACACCGCTAGTGAGGAAACTTGATACCAACTGAAGAAAGCTTGGTACCAATTGAAGAGCATGAAAGCAAAGGTGCTAGTTCCTCAAAAGAGGCAAAGGCTCAACACAACCAGCTACCAAAAATGCTCCGAACCAACTGTTACCAGCTCGAAAACGCAGCAGAGAGCAAGCTCCCCCTCAAATAGTGCACACAAACCAGGAGATCTCTCCTTAAGTTCAACTCGGAAAGCAAAGACCCTTAGTCGAACACAGAGAGCACATATGATTTGTCAATATTTTCTCCCCCTTAGTTGAAAATGCACTATCAAGAATCTCCCCTCCAAATGCATATGAGTCAAAATGCAAGTTAGCAACTTCAAGAATATAGTTGATAGAATGAGAAGATGCTCGACAGAGTGCAGATCCGATGACTCATAAAAGACACAGAATGCTAGCGGAGGCTCAAACTGATCACTAAATACGAAATCTGAACATTTGAGCAAAATGAGCAGTTTTCAGCCAAAAAGGTAGTCACCATCAAAATAGCACTAAGCATGTATAGACAGGATGCAAAACAAGTGCTAAACATGTATACAAGGTGAACTACCCCTAGCATAGGTCAACCATCATGCTATAGAATGAATCATAGACTTGTGTAGCCAAATTTTATCGGAGTTGTAGCGGTTAAATTACACAAGTTCAAATTTCAGCATGTGATTGCGAGAGGTTGAAAGCTTGTCATTGCCTAACTTTTCAACTGTGCGAAGCCTATGCGGAAGCAATCAGAAGCTTAAAGCAACAGTTTCGGTCATACACTACACAGCTCAAGTTTAACTCAAGGTGCAATGAGAAACAGTCTCGAAACTGTGATGTGCTGACAAGCAATCCCATCTTGATCTTTCCAATTCACTTAACTTGGTTCAAATTTAAAGACAAAATATGAACATGCCAAGCAAGTGAATGACTCAGAACTAGAGACATAGCAACCTAGCATATATGAAAAAGCACAAGTGATTTCAACACATTCTACACATGCTAGATGCATATCTCAATGGTGAACATTTTCAAGTTTTATGTTCATTAGACAATTTCACCATTCATAAAATACCTCAGCACACAACATGTATCAGTGATCAGAAAGAGCATAAGCTACAATCATAAAGGCATCGGAGTACACACTAATCAGAGCATAGTCACATTCTAAGGATTATATAAATGAAGCTCTGAATGTAAATATGCAAGATGAAATGCAAAGATGCATGATGAAATGCAAACACTAACTTATCCGAAAAGATACCAATTGAAGAACGAAAAGTCAGTTTATGATACACAAACCAAAATGTTTCCCCCATCTAAAACGGGAAACACACACCAAGCTCACCTCTCAACCTAGCAAAAGTTGATTGGTCTAAAGGCTTGGTGAAAATATCAGCCAACTGATGATGAGTATCGACATGGCGAAGGTCGATATCACCCTTCTCACAGTGGTCTCGCAGAAAATGAAAGCACACATCAATGTGTTTGGTCTTAGAGTGCAGCACGGGGTTCTTAGCAACGCTAATAGCACTCGTGTTGTCACAAAACAAAGGAACACGAGAAAAGCTCAGACCAAAATCACGCAAAGTGGCCATCATCCAAAGTAATTGGGAACAACAGCTAGCCGTAGCAACATACTCAGCCTCTGTGGTAGACTGGGCAACACTAGACTGCTTGCGAGAAGACCACGATACAAGAGAAGAACCAATAAACTGGCAAGTCCCAGAAGTGGACTTGCGCTCGATCCGGCAACCAGCAAAATCGGCATCAGAGTAACCGCAAAGGGAGAGGGTGGAGGAAGCAGAATACCAAATCCCAAACTCAAGAGTGAAGCATAAGTACCTCATAATGCGCTTGACTGCCTGACGGTGCGAAGTGCGCGACGACGACTGAAATCATGTGCAAAGACACACCACGAACTGAATGTCCGGGCGTGTTGCCGTCAGGTACAGCAGCGACCCGATCATACTCCGGTACTCCTTCTGGTCTACAGCTTCTCCATCCACATCCGCATCCAGGCCGCCGTGGGTGGCATGGGTGTTGGAAGAGGCTTGGCCTCACCCATGTCGAACTTCTTCAGGATGTCCTTGGTGTACTTGCCCTGGTGCACGAACGTCCCCTCTCGGGATTGCTTGATTTCCAACCCGAGGAAAAACGTCAACTCGCCCATCATGCTCATCTCAAATTCCCTGCTCATAGTGTCTGCAAACTTGGCAACCAAAGCATTAGAAGAACCACCAAAAATGATATCATCCACGTAAATCTGAACCAAGATAGTGTCATTGCCTTGCTTGAGGAGAAAAAGCGTTTTATCCACACATCCCATTTTAAAACCCTTAGCAAGCAAAAAGGTTTTCAACCTGTCATACCAGGCTCTAGGGGCTTGTTTCAAACCATATAAAGCTTTGTGAAGTTTAATAACATGGTTTGGAAACTTGAGATTTTTAAAACTGAGGGGGTTGTCTCACATACACTTCCTCTTCTATGTAGCCATTTAGGAAGGCACTCTTGACATCCATTTGAAAAAGTTTAAACCCTTTGGATGCAGCAAAATCCAAGAGTATCCTATTGCCTCCAAACGAGCTACAGGAGCAAAAGTCTCCTCACAGTCTATCCCCTCATTCTGACTATACCCCTGGGCTACAAGTCTGGCCTTGTTTCTCACAACATGGCCATCCTCTCCTTGTTTGTTTTTGAAAACCCATTTTGTTCCAATAGGGTGACACTTAGGAGGAAGAGGAACCAAAACCCAAACCTGATTTCTCTCAAAATTTTCTAACTCCTCATGCATGGCATTGACCCAGTCCGGATCAGATAAAGCATGTCCAACATCTCGGGGTTCAAAATCAGCAACAAATTCAGAATGAGCAAAGTGAGAGATTTGTTGTGACCTTGACCGAGTGACGCGTTCGCTGATGCTGCCGATCATCTGTTGAGGCGGGTGTTGGCGCTGGATGTGTCATGGCGCCTCCCGAGCTGAAGAAACCTCCCCCTCAACAGCAGCTGGTGCCTCCTCGGGTACAAAAGGTACCGCACGAGGTGGCGGATCCCACGGCCCCCAAATCGAAGAAGAAGGGTCGGTGTCGTGAGTGGTAGTAGAGGCCGCTCTTTGCAGCACAGCAGGTGGAGGAGGTGTTGGGTCATCCATCCCTTCAGCACCCTCTTCCTCATCATCAAAAATAGGTTCGCCAACCTCATGATCACCTACACGCTCAAAACGAGAAGAAGGACAAACCATGGTCTCGTCGAAGGTGACATCTGATGTCTCCATGACTCGGTTAGTATAAAGGTTAAGTACATGATATGCGCGAGTATGAGTGCCATAACCCAAAAACACACCGTCAGAAGAACGAGACTCGAATTTGTCCAGGTTGCCCTTTTTGAGTATAAAACAATGGCAACCAAAAACTCTAAAATAACTCACTTTGGGCTGTCTTCCAAAACGCAACTCATAAGATGTCTTTTTCAAGAAAGCTCGGAGAAAAATGCGATTGGAAATGTAGCATACAGTGCTCATAGCTTCGGCCCAATATCGCCTAGGAGTCCTATGCTCATCGAGCATCGTCCTGGCCATCCCTATAAGGGTCCGATTTTTCCTCTCTACTACACCATTCTGAGGAGGTGTGTAGGGGAAGAAAATTGATGCTCTAACCCCAAAGAGTTACAAAACTTCTCAAAATCCAAATTTTTGAATTCGGAACCATTATCACTTCTAATAGCTCGCATTGAGTTCATAGGAAACTCATTCTGAAGACGCAAAATCAGATTGCGAGCAAAAGAGAAAGTCTCAGTCTTCTCAGCTAAAAAGAAGACCCACGAATATCTCGAAAAGTCATCAACAACAACAAGCACATACCACTTCCCTCCAACCGAGCTCACCTGAGCGGGACCAACAAGGTCCATGTGCAAAAGCTCTCTAGGGCGCTTTGTCATGACCTGAGTCACTGGATGGTGGGGAGCGGCAACCATCTTCCCATGTCTACAAGAATGGCAAACAAGATCCTTCTCCATAGACAACTTGGGCAATCCTCGGATTAGGCCAAGTGAGCTAAGCCTTGCAAGCAAGTTGAAGCTCAAATGTCCAAGTCTCCTATGCCACTTCCAAAGATCAGAGGAGGAAGGTCCAGCCAAAAGACAACGAGAAGTGCCAAAAGACTCCGAGAAATTCGCACGAAAGACTTTTCCAAAGGGCGAAATCAAACACACAAGATTGCCCTGAGGATCCAAAATACTACTGAGATTTGATTTAAAACGAATCTCATAGTCATCATCAAAGAGTTGCGAAACAGAAAGAAGGTTAAAATGCAAGTTAGAAACAAGAGCAACATCACGCAACACAAAGTGCTCATTAACTCGCACCGACCCACGAGACAACACTTTACCTTTGCTATTGTCGCCGAAGGTGATAAACTCCTTTCCGGCGACCGGACTAAGACTCGAGAACCACTTGGCGTTTCCGGTCATGTGTCTCGAACAACCAGAATCCACCAATCAAACGTTCTCCAATCGTTTTACCTACATCAATAAAAAGGCAGAGGGTGAGCATATGGTCCAACACTGGGGTTAGTGAAGTAGGGAGAATACCAGTGTTGGGCCGGGTGCTCAAAAGAATGGTTAGCAGAAAAACCATTCCTAGCGCGCCTACGGAAAGAGCGATGACCACGCAGAGGAAAACGTGGTCCGCTAAGGGAGGAGCGTCCATCGCGATACTCAAAACACGGTGGGGGAAAACGCTCAACTACAAAGCCACCGCCACGGGGTCCATAGCCTACCACTGCAGGCTCCCGCCGGTCACGATCTCCTCGCGGCCTAGGCCTAGGAACTTGAGGTTTTAGACCTCTAGGCCTAGCAGCACGCCTCTGAACAGTCGGCACATGTACATCATGGAAAGGATGGTACATGTCCGTGTTGTTCATCTCCTTTGCACGGCGCGCCTCTCTCTTGCGCCGAAAGCAAAACTCACTCAAGTGTCCATCTCTCCCACAATGCTCACAATGGTACCTTACCGCTCTCATAGGGGGTTGTTGGTACTCACGGTAGTGGGTGTGGATCACTTTGCCCTTCTGTGGCATAAGCTCCTCCTGGATAGGTGGCATTGTGTCAAGCTTGTTTTTCAGGTGGTTGGGCTTGGGATGCCATATCTGTTTCTTGGGTGGAGCTCTCAGAGGTTCAACAACCATTCCGTCCTTGATGTTAGGCTTGAGAGGCTCTTTGGGTGGAATCTTAGTAAGCTTGGGAGTAGTGGTGGAGTTGGGCTTCTCACATGGGTTAAGACCACTCGACTCTCCAATCTTGCCAAAATATGACACATCAACACCCGAAGCAAAGCCTACACCTGGACCTCCAGCAGCACGCTTGAACTGGAAGATCATCATCCCAAGTTGCGGCTCACCACTAGACACCCATGACAAGATGGTCCGAAGGTATGTGGTTTCCTCCTCGGTTTGCATCTTGTCATTCTTCACATTGGCTATCTCCATCTTCAAGCCCTCACACAAAACGCACCTAGACACACAAGTGCTACCCGAGCTGGCCTTCTTAAGAGACACAATCTTGGCATTATTCTCTGCCAACTCGGTTTGCAAGCCTGCACAAGACTTGCATGCACCCAACAGCGAGGATCTAGCCTTAAGCTCATCCACCTCTCCTACCAACGCCACATACTTACCTCTCAAAGTGAGAAGGTCAGTCATGTGCGTGGTGCACATCTCACATTCAGCCTCCTCAGAAACGACTACGGTGGACTTGGCAAACTCAAGCTCCTTCACCGTATCCTCCCACTTCTGCCTAAACTCCTTGCGCTCTCTAGCAGCACGCCTAAGCAGCTTATCTTGACTAAGGAGAGCGGCAGTAAGTTTCTCGACCTCAGCAGAAAGCTCATCGGGGGTCAGAGATACCTGGGAGGTGTCGTCGTCGTCGTCATTCTGAGGGGTCTCCTCTAGCTCGTCGCCGACCTCCTTGCCGAGGGCCATGGTGCAGAAACCCTCATCGTCGGCGAAGAAGTAGAGGCCGTTGAGCTTGTCCTCGATCTTCTTCTTCTTCTCAAACTCGTCGTCGCTTGTGGAAGTGGAGTCGTCATCCGAGTCGTCGACATCGCTGAGCGTGGCGAAGAACGCACGCTGCTCAGCCTGGGCCTTCTCCAAGTACTTCGTCTTGATGTACTCCTTGTTGAAGCCGCCCTTCCGCTTGTGCTTTGCGGGGACGTACTTCTCCTTGCGCTTGCCAGAGTCGTACTTATGCCCATGATCCGCCTTGCCGAAGGTCTGCTTGTTCTTCTTCGGGCAATTGGCGATGAAGTGGTTGGGGTCGCCGCACTCAAAGCATCCTGAGCATCCTCCTCCGCGGCAACGGTTCATGTGGTTATTGTGGAACCGCGAGAACCGGTTGGCGAGTAATGCCAGCTCGTCATCCCCCATGAACTCTAGCTGCTCCTCTGTGATAGAAAGAAGAGAGGAAAGTGCAAAGCCTCCAGAGGTGTCAGCAGAAGAGCCAGAAAGCAAAGCCATCGACAGGCCGGAAGGATTTTCATAAGAAGCCCTCGCCATGGCATCGATCTCACTGGACTTGAGCTTACTAAAGAGCTCGTCGCACGTGAGGGTCTCATAGTTAGGCGATTCAATGATCGCCTGAACCTTGGAATCCCACACCGACCGATCAAGGGTATGCAAAAGCTTCAAAGCCCTCTCATGATCGTCGAAAGGCAACAACTCCTTGTTTGCCCTCATCCTGTTGACAATCACCTGAAAGCGAGCGAATAAACTTTTTATGCTCTCGCCAGGCATATGTCGAAAGTTCTCATACTCTCGCTTGAATGACTCATAGAGACGGGTTTTGACTTGAGTGGTTCCCTCATGAAAACACATGAGGGTAGCCCAAATCTCCCGAGTCGTAGCGAGGTGAGAAACGCGATCAAACTCACTCATGCTCAGACATGAGAAAAGAGCATTACGGGCTCGGCTATTGGCATCGTGCTCATCGATCTGATGGTGAGTCACACGAGCAGCCAAGACCACGTACTTAGCAGAGTTGCAAATATCCCAGATGGAAGCACCAATATTCTGCAGATAGGCCGACATGCGTATCTTCCAATACGCATAGTTCGTCCCATCAAAAAACGGCGGTTTGCCCACGCCGCGATCCAAGTCGCCTTCTGTGGATCTGGAACCGGCTAAGGTGGAAGATCCTTAACCTGCTCCGATACCAATTGAAGGACCGAAGATGCTACCAGAAAGCGACCAGAGGGGGGTGAATGGGAGCTTCAAATTTTCCTTTCGGAAACTTGTTTGCCACTGTCCCGAGAATTACCCCAAGAGCAAACCTAGAGCTTGCAAGTGTCCATGACCCTAGATGTAGGGTGGATGCTTCCAAGAAGCACAGCGGGACACTATACAACCCTAGAAATCCAAAGCAAAAGTCGGAAGCCAAAACCGACAATGGGTGAGCAAACTGTGAACGAAAACGCGCAAAGCAGCTCTGACCGGACTCACAGATGCGTCCGGTCAGTAGACACCGGACGCGTCCGGTCAGGCGAAACCCAAATTGGGAGCTCTCTGTTTGTGACCGGACTCACAGTCATTGAGCGTCCGGTCACTTTGAACGCATCTTGGCCCCTAGTGGGTTTCGGTGATTGGATGAAACACAAGATTACTGTGATTAACGTGTGTTTTGCAGAAACAGGAATGAGTTAGGTCATGGTAATGGCGATGATACGGGCATATGAAGCTCACGTCCTCTGGCGATGGATATCATTTCGGTTTTCAAAGGACGGACGACGAAGACGGTGGTAGACTAGGCTAAGTGTCATATGGAGTTGGAGGACACTTAGGTAGTCTTAGGTCTTTGTTTTCCTTTGGCCGTACTATAAAGGGGAGCGTGAATCAATAGCTTGACCTAGATGAGTCTATTGAGGTAGGTGTGGTGCACACTTGTTATTTCATAGCCCTAGGTAGCTCAGAGAGATGCCTTAAGTCGAGAGGATCAAAAGTCGTTTAGGCTGCGTCACGATCCGAGCTCAGTCTGCCCTTGTAAAGGGCATCGGACGCTGGCCAGGTAGGCATCGGACGCGTCCGATGCCCACCTCGACTAGGGTTTGTCTGGTGCGTGGCATCGGACGCGCCGATGTGTTCACATCGGACGCGCCCGTGCCACTGTTCACGTGTGCGTGAACTGGAGGCCGCATCGGACGCTGAGGGCCAGCGTCCGATGGTCATGCAGAGAGGTTCCAGAGAGGGTAAATCCACATCGGACGTGTCCGATGTGGTGGCAGCGTCCGATGTCCCTTTAACAGGTCTGACAAGAGGGTACAGTCGACCGTTGGTCGAGGTCATCGGCGCGTCCGATGCTAGGCATCGGAGCGTCCGATGCCCCCGCAGAAACCCTGTCTTGTGCAGTTTTTGGATGGCCGGTGGGGGGAGTATTTATACTCCTTCCCTCCATCCAATTGAGTGTTCTTGCCACTTCCATCTGCTGAGAAACACATTGTGAGTGTGAGTGAGTGCAAGAGCCCTAGTGAGGTTGAGTGATTTGCTAATTGTGAGAATTAGACACCTCCTAGTGAGAATTGAGTAGCAAGTGTGCATCCATCCATCTCTTTGGCCTTGTGTTGGTCTTCTAGCTTGTTACTCTTGGTAATCGGCATCACCTAGATGGCTTGGTGGCGATCGTGAAGCTTGGAGAGCATCCGGTGGCATTGTGGATGACCCAAGCAAGTTTGTGACTGGTAGCGGGCGATTCACCGGGCCGGAGTGGCGAAGAATCAGCTCGTAGTGAGCACTTGATCCTTGCGCGGATCAAGGGGGAGCGATACCCTTGCGCGGGTGCTCCAATGAGGACTAGGGGGTGTGCCGACACCTCGATACCTCGGCAAAAAGATCGTTGTGTCATCTCTACTCCTTTACTTATGCATTTACTTTCAAGCAATTCAATTCCGCATTATTACTTGTTGTTCATTTCTATTGAATTGCTTTGCTAGAGTAGGAGTGGCATAGACTTGGTCTTTTGTGCGGTAGAGTAAAGAGAAACACACTTCTAGGCACTAGGGGGTTAATTGGGGCTTGATAGGTTTTATTCTTGCAAGAAGTTTTAGAAAAGCCCAATTCACCCCCCTCTTGGGCATCTTGATCCTTTCAATTGGTATCGGAGCCTCGTGCTCTCGATTTAGGCTTAACCGCCTAGAGTTAAGATGTCCGGAGGTGATGGACCACCTCCCATGTTGAGGGAGACGACTTTCCATATTGGAAAATCCGTATGGAGTCGTACCTAGAAGCGGTTGATGTTAAATGCCGCGATGCCGCGATCACCGGCTTTGCCAACCCAAGGAAGGCACAAGCCTCACTCCTAATGAGGAGGAAAATGAAAATGGAATGCAGAAGCCAAAAACATCCTTTTTAGAGGCATTTGCAAAGATGTGTTCAACCGTGTTCGGAACCACAAAAATGCCCATGATCTATGGGAAAACATTTGTGCGCTCCATGAGGGAACCAAGAGTGAGCGTGAGGAACGCTATATTTAGTTATGCAAAAGCTTCACTCTTTTGATATGCATGCTAATGAAAGTGCAAATGAAATGTACTCACGGTTGAATGTTCTTGTAGAGGAACTCAATGGACTTGGCCTCACACAAATGCAACCATCCGATGTTGTGAGGAAGATCTTTGTGTCCTTCCAATTGAGAAGTATGGACACATTGTGACGGTGCTACATCAAGGCGATCTTTCCACCGCTACACCAACCCAAATCTTGGGAAAGATCAATGCGCATGAGATGTACATGCACATCACACCAAGTGGTGGCTCCTCCACCGACAAGAAGAATGACTTCGCTTTCAAAGCTAGCCATGACAAGAAGGGCAAGTCCAAGGCTATTGAGGTGCATCATGAGAGCTCAAGTGATGAAGAGGATGATTCCAACATCGCTCTCATGGTGAGAAGGACCACCAAGATGTTGAAGAAGCTTCACAAGAATGGAGTCAACTTTGACTCAAGAAAGAAGAAGTTCTTCACAAGTAGCAAGAGGAGGCCAATCTCTGAAATGGATTGCTACAATGCGGTGAGCTTGGCCATCTTGCTCATCAATGCACCAAGCCCAAGAAAGAAAGCTACAAGAACAAGAACAAGGGCAAGAAGTATGACTCATCTAGCGAAGATGAGAAGAAGAATGACAAGCCCTACAAGAAGAAAGATGGCAGGAAGAAGCAATACCACAAGAAAGGTGGTAAGCATACATTGTTGGTGATTGGCTCACCGACATTGACTCCTCCGGTGGATCATCCAATGAAGATAGTGATGATGAGAAGGAGAAGGTGGCCGCTCTAGTCATTGGATCCTCTACACCACCACCACCACCGTCACCATCATCATCTACACACCTATGCCTCATGGCTAAAGGTGATCGAAAGGTACAAAGCGATGATGACTCTAGTGATAGTGATAGTGATGGTGAATTTGAGGCACCCACTTATGATGAGCTTGTTAAATTGCTAAATGACTACTCTAAAATCATAAGAAAGACTAGAGCTAAAAATGAAAAGCTTGTTGATGAAAATAAATCTTTGTTGAGAAATATGATCATGCTATTCATGCTAGTGATGAGTTAAAAGATGAACTTGCTACTATGACATCATCCATCAAGGAGCTCAAGTCCTCTAACAAGGAGCTCAAAGCTAAAAATGAAAAACTTGATAAGATGCATAGTGACTTTACCACTAGTTATGCTTTGCTCAAAGAACAATACACTCAAGTGAAAGTTGACTATGATTCTCTCACCATTACTTATGATATGCTTTCACATGAGACACATGATGCTCCTAACCTTGTTGTTAAGTGTGACATAGCAACATCTTGTGAGGACTTGGTTAGTGAGCATGATGAGCAAAGAGCTAGTGGCAAGGGCAAGAAAGTGGTTGTGGCCGATCACTATGATGATTATGTCAAGATCAAGAATGAGAATGCAAAGCTCAAGGTTGATCTAGAGAAGCTTGCAACCACAAAGCAAGTCATTGTTGAGATCCAAGATGATGATTATAGCATGTCACTTGAGCTAGACATGCTAAAAGAAGAGAACAAGAGATTGAAGATGGAGAGGACTACAAGATGACACCATCTCAATTAGAGCTCCAACAAGAGAATGACAAGCTCAAGAGAGAGAAGGAGCACCTACCACCGGGTTGAAGAAATTCACCAAGGGGCAATGTCTTCAAAGTGAGCTACTCATGAACACCGTGATGAAGACAAATAGAAATGGTATTGGCTTCCTTGAAGAGAAGATGAAGCAACGCAAAAGCATCACTAAGCCAAAGAAGAAGAAGATTGGAAGATGCTATGAGTGTGGAAAGGAAGGACACTTTGCTCATGATTGTGAAGAGCCTAAACCTACACCCTTGCCCAAGCATGCTAGGCCCTTTGCTTTCAATGCTCACTACATGCTTAGACAAGACTCTAGTGGCAAGATGAAAGTCATGTTCATGGGGCCTCCTAACAAGAATAGGCCAAAGCAAATTTGGGTTGCTAAGTCAGTCACTAGTGAGAAGGTTAAGGGACCGCAACAAGTTTGGGTCCCAAAAGCTCAAGCTTGATTTCTTGTGTGTGTAGGTGAACTACAAGACCGGTGGATCTCATTGGGTGATTGATAGTGGTTGCACACAACATATGACCGGTGATCCCCGGATGTTCACCTCACTAGAAGAGAATGTCAATGACCAAGAAAAGATTACATTTGGTGACAACTCAAAGGGCAATGTCAAGGGATTGGGCAAAGTGGCAATTCAAATGATCATACCATCTCCAATGTACTTCTAGTTGCATCATTGAGCTTCAACTTGCTATCCGTTGGGCAACTATGTGATCTTGGCTTTCAATGTTTGTTCACCGACAAGGAAGTGGTTGTGACCAAGAAGAGAGATACACAAGTGATATTCAAGGGCTTTAGATACAACAATCTCTATCTAGTGGATTTCACCTCCGAAGATGCCAACTTGAAGACATGTTTGTTCACTAAGCAATCACTTGGTTTGCTATGGCATAGAAGATTGGCACATGTTGGAATGAACACTCTCAACAAGCTATTGAAGAAGGATTTGGTTAGGGGCTTGAAGGATGTCAAATTTGAGAAGGACAAATTGTGTAGTGCATGTCAAGCCGGCAAGCAAGTTGCAAACACTCATCCAACCAAGCCTTTGTATCAACATCAAGAGAGTTAGAGCTACTTCACATGGATCTATTTGGGCCAACTACATATGCTAGCTTGGGAGGAAATCTCTATTGCCTAGTGATTGTTGATGACTATTCGAGATACACTTGGGTATTCTTTCTTCATGACAAATCCGAAGCAACCCCTTCATTCAAGAAGTTTGCCAAGAGAGCCCAAAATGAGTTTGACTTGAAGATCAAAAAGATAAGAAGTGACAATGGAAGAGAGATTTGACAACACCCACATTGAGGATATTGTGATGAAGTTGGGATCAAGCATGAAGTCTCTGCAACTATACACCACAACAAAATGGGGGTAGTTGAGAGGAAGAACCAGACACTAATCACCCTAGCAAGGACAATGTTAGATGAGTACACTACACCGGAAAGATTTTGGGCGGAAGCAATCAACACCGCTTGCTATGCATCAAACCGGTTGTTCCCCCATCGTCTCCTTGGCAAGACCCCCTATGAGCTACTCAACAACAAGAAGCCGGATATATCATTCTTTAGAGTGTTTGGGTGCAAATGCTACATCTACAAGAAGCGCCAACACCTAGGGAAGTTTCCAACGCCGATGTGATATTGGTTTTCTTGTTGGTTACTCATTGAAGTCCAAAGCATATCGAGTATTCAACCATGCCACCGGGATGGTAGAAGAAACATATGATGTGGAATTCGATGAATCTAATGGCTCTCAAGGAGAGCATGAAAATCTTGATGATGTAGGTGATGAACCATTGAGGGAAGCAATGAAGAACATGCCGGTTGGAGCCATCAAGCCTAAAGATGATGATGATGATGTGCAAGTCATTGACAAGCCATCCTCATCCAATGTACCACTTGTTGATGACAAAGATGGGAGGATCCATTTGAAGATACTCATGTCTCCCATGATCAAATGGTGGTACAAGCTCAAGATGTTGATGCTCCCAAGAGCGCCCCTCAAGTGGTTGATCAAAGAACTACTCCTCTACTACAAGCTCATCCTCAAGATCTCATCATAGGGAGTCCAACAAGGGGGTGTAATGACTCGATCTCAAAAACTTGCTTTATTTATTGAACATCACTCCTTTGTGTCTCTTGTTGAGCCTACCATTGTAGATGAAGCTCTAGGTGATCCGGATTGGGTGAATGCTATGCATGAAGAATTAAACAACTTCACCCGCAACCAAGTTTGGACACTTGAAGAGCGACCCAAAGGCGCAAGAGTCATTGGAACAAAATGGGTGTTTAGGAACAAGCAAGATGATCAAGGCAAGGTTGTTAGAAACAAGGCAAGGCTAGTGGCAAAGGGGTTCTCTCAAGTTGAAGGTTTGGATTTTGGAGAGACCTTTGCACCAGTTGCAAGACTTGAAGCCATCCGTATCCTCCTTGCATATGCATCACATCATGACATTAAACTATATCAAATGGATGTGAAAAGTGCATTTTTAAATGGCTTCATAAATGAACTAGTCTATGTTGATCAACCTCCCGGGTTTGAAGACCCTAGATATCCTAATCATGTTTATAGGTTGTCCAAGGCGTTATATGGGCTCAAGCAAGCCCCAAGAGCATGGTACGAGCGCCTCGGGACTTCCTCATTGAGAAGGGCTTCACCATTGGGAAGGTCGACACCACACTATTCACCAAGAAGCTTGATGGAGAGATCTTCATTTGTCAAGTCTACGTTGATGATATCATCTTCGGGTCAACAAATGAAGTCTATTGCAAGGAATTTGGTGACTTGATGTCGAAGGAGTTCGAAATGTCCATGATTGGAGAGCTCACATTCTTCCTAGGCTTTCAAGTCAAGCAATTGAAGGAGGGGACTTTCATATCTCAAGAGAAGTATACAAAAGAATTCCTCAAGCGCTTCAACATGGATGATTGCAAGCCTATCAAGACTCCAATGCCAACAAACGGACATCTCGACCTAGATGTGGGAGGTAACCCGGTTGATCAAACTCTCTACCGTTCTATGATTGGTAGCTTGTTATATTTGACCGCATCTAGGCCCGACATCATGTTTAGTGTGTGCATGTGTGCTCGCTTTCAAGCCGATCCTAGGGAATCACATCTCATAGCGGTGAAGAGAATCCTTAGGTACCTAAAGCACACCCCAAGCATTGGCCTTTGGTATCCAAAGGAGCTAACTTCCAACTCATTGGGTATTCCGATTCGGATTATGCGGGTTGCAAAGTAGATAGAAAAAGCACATCCGGAGGGTGCCATTTGCTTGGGAGATCACTAGTTTCATGGAGTTCAAAGAAGCAAAATAGTGTGGCCTTGTCAACCGCCGAGGCGGAATACATTGCCGCGGGAGCTTGTTGTGCACAAATCCTTTATATGAAAACAAACCTTTTAGACTATGGTGTAGTTCTAGAAAGGGTACCTTTGTTGTGTGACAATGAGAGCGCGGTTAAGCTTGCTAACAACCCGGTTCAACACTCTCGCACAAAGCACATAGATATTCGCCATCACTTTCTTAGAGATCATGTTTCCAAAGAAAGACATATCCTTAGAGGGAGTTAGAACCGAAGATCAATTGGCGGATATCTTCACAAAACCCCTAGATGAAAACACTCTTTGTAGATTGCGAAGTGAGCTTAATGTGCTTGATCTAAGTAACTTTGTTAAAAGGTGAAAGGGGGTGTCTTTGCATTGCATTGTATATATGCCATGTTTAATTTACGCTATGCACATAGGCTTGTCAGACGTGGTTAAGATAACCGCCCTAAAAAGTGTGTGAAGAAGCTTACCCATGAGCAAACTTGACAAGCAACCTAGATTCAAACTCCGTATTGCATTGCATATGCATGATTGTTGCTTTGTCGTTTCTTTTCGGTTAAGTTTTGAGCAACCGCTGTGTTCGTCCACCGCTAGGGGGAGCATTTGAGGCTCCTAATGGTTGAGTCCCCTAGTTTTGGTGGCCACATGTTGTCTCCAGGATTTATTGCCTATTTTACCTTAAAAATGATATGTAGCCTATGGCAAAATATTTATAAAACAGAGGGTTTATGCGAGGATGCTCATACTAGGTTCCAACTGGTGTTTATTTGCCTCTTATTTGAGTTGGAACTTGGTTGAGAGAGGGAGCCGCAACAGAAATCTTCAAAACTACTCAACATGCGGCATCGGACGCTGCATCAGACGCTCCCCCAGCGTCTGATGCCCTGCACTATAGACAGCTCCGGCTGAAACAGTGTTAGGGTAGCGTCCGATGTGTTCCCATCGGAGCATCCGATGCTCCATCAGACGCTGCCCAGCGTCCGATGCCGAGGCATAGGACGCGTCCGATGCAAAATGGGCGTTTCTGGAGCTCTCTGGACGAGCATCGGAGCGTCCGTTGTGATCACAACGGCGCGTCTGATGCTGCTTTAAGCGGCGCGTTGAGTTCTTCCTTTGACACCCTGGCCCCACTCGTCATTTCCGTCCTCGTCGTCTTCCTCGCATTGCTCGCACCCTCACCCGAGTCGCCGTGTCTCCAAACCCTAACCACCTCCCGACGCCGCGCTCGCTCACTCCTCTCTCCCCGTCGGCCGCCGCGCTTGCCCATCCGCAAACACCGTCGTGCGCTCACCTCATCGCCAAGACTCTCCTCCGCCCGCCTGCACTCGCGCTCGCCGGCGTTCTCGCTGGAGCTCCCGCCGGAGCTCGCTCTTGCCTGACGAAGGCTCGCCGGAGGTTGTCTTCCACGCCCTCGAGCCCATCCTCGTCCTCGACAACCTTCCTCTCCGGCCTATCTTCCCCGCAGTGAGCACCACTACCCCCTTCATATTTCCTGCATGTAAGGTGTTCGTTGAAATGCCTAAATGCACGTTCCACCATGTTTTGACCTCGTTTCCACTCAAATCTTTTGCAGTCCCATTGGGTGTGACGTGTGGGTGCCCGAACGTTGATTTCTCACCTCCTCTTGGGTTCGGTTCGGGTCCGTCAGGTAGCACAGCCATCTTCACCTCTTATCTACATGCTTTGCTTCCATAGACCTTTCTCGCCTCTAGACTATATATGCTTATATATCTCCCGTCTCTCTCGCAGCGAGTCAGCGTCAGTGTCAGTTGTCAGCTTAGCAGTTGGGCAGTGTCAGATAACCCGGGGCCAAGCCCACGGGTAAGGATCGAGGCCAAGCCTCGCGAGTGTCAGCGACAGGGATCAGTGTCAGGGGGAGTTTACTTTGTTAGGGGTTTCAGTGTCAGTTGGACTGTCCGCTTGTTCTCAGTGTCAGTAGATCTTTCAGTGGCAGTCAGTTCCTTCAGAGGCAGTGTGTCTTGTTCTTGTCAGCCATGCCGCGCTGCAAAAACGTCGGTGGTGGCCCTGGGGACTCTCCTCCACGTCCCCCCCTTCCGGTCAGAGACCCGGGAAGGGGAAGCTGATTACGCGCCGGAAGCGCACCAAGGAGCAGCGGGAGGCAGACCAGGCCAGAGAGGTTGCGGCCGCCACAGAGCGTGCTGAGCAGTGTGGTCGTTCAAGTGGACTCAGGATTGCAGACCAGCTGTCCCCCGACCAGCGCAGAGCCATAGAGCAGGTCGAGCAGTTCCACCACTCCCCGACTGGCACGCTTATGGCTGCCGGTCGCCGGACGACGTTCACGTCTCTAGGAGTGGAGCCCGAGAGCTCACAGCAGGGCCAGGCAGAGGCCGAGGCGGCAGAGGCCGAGGTAGCTGAGGCTGAGGCAGCAGCGGCAGAGGCAGAGGCACTGGAGGTAGAGGCAGAGGAGGAGGTCCCTGAGGAGGTTCCCCGGCGCCGGTCCACGCGTCGCAGGACAGCGGTGTGCCACCCCGGCCCGATGTCCCTCTGCGGGGAGCACGTGCTCCGTCGAGGCGTGCACCCCCGCTGATCCCGCGACTGGACCTCCGGGCGGCCACCTGCTCCCAAATTCAGACTCTTCGCCTTGTGCCAGTTGAGCAGTGGTTCCCTTAGGAGAGGCAGGAGCAGACTGGCCCAGACTTCTACACCGTACTCCAGGAGGATTTTTACCGAGGTTACAGGAACGCCGGGATCAGCCTGCGTTCCCAGCGTGTGTGCACCCTGGAGGCTCTTCTGTCAGCGTCCGAGTAGCTCCGCCCCAGCCTCACTTACTTACCAGGTTTCTCAGACCTATTGGGGCGGTCTGGCTCCTACATAGAGGACTGGGTCTTTCAGTTCTACGCATCCCTTTGGGTACACCCAGACAGAGAGACCCTGGAGTTTGCTTTTGTTGGCTTGCACTATAGACTATTTGTGTCCGAGATCCGGGATTGGTTTGGACTCTGTCGCTCTCAGACCCGGATCCACGACTTGTGCTACGGCCAGACAGAGCCACCGAGGCGCCCTCACGGCGGACAGCAGCCACCCACCGACCTAGTGCGCCCCTGCTTCAGAGAGCCGTTCGGGGAGGGTTCGAGCCGTGCGCCGAAGGATCTCACTCCTGCGCCCCGGATCCTCAACGAGGTGCTCCGGCGCACCCTGCTGCCTCGTGTTGGGTTCAGAGAGGCGATGTCAAGACTTCAGCTATGGTTACTCAGTTACCTGATCCAGTAGAGGGATTTCAATATTCTGGATGTGATCATCTGCGAGATGGAGGACACAGTGGCAGAGGGCATCAAGGCCCGTAGGCAACTTCCTTACGCTCACTAGATCTCATATATCCTTTGGAAGGTAGCTGTCACTACAGGGGGTCTTCCAGCTGAGTCTCTCACGCACTCCGCGACCGTGTTCCCCGCCTACAACACGAGTCAGCTTCTCGGACACGGTCGGGACCACAGGCAGCAACAGTAGCAGGACGCTCCGTCCAGTTCACGATAGCGGCCTGAGGTCCCAGAGTCAGCACAGTTGCAGGACAAGGCTGTCCAGGCACTCGCAGAGCAGGAGCTAGCAGAGCTCTAGGGTGGTGACACGTACGTCGCAGAGGACCCCACCGACAGCTCTGACAAGGACTACCAGCTCCCGTCCCGCTTTCAGCCGCGTGCACATGACTCTCATGCCGGGCCCAATGGTACTGCCTCCTCCGACCCAGCTCTACTTGCTATTCTAGCACGGATGGAGGAGCAGCAGCGGACGGTGACTCAGGACGTCCAGAGGTTAGCCCAGGAGCAGCAGCGTCTGGCACAACAGCAGGCACTAGCACAGCAGCAGGCTCAGGAGCGCTCAGACGCCCTGCAGCGTCAGATGATGGCCCTTCAGCAGCAGACACTCAGTTTCATGGAGCGACTTGCCAGTGGTCCTCCTCAGTGGAAGTGGCAGCAGCCCCCTCCTCAGCAGCAGCTTCAGTGGCAACCACCCGTCCCTTCACAGTAGTTTGGGCCACCGTCACAGTTTCCGCAGAGCTCCTCCCAGTTCACTTCTTTCACCACTCTGCCTGGAGGAGCTCCCGTCTTCAGTCCCTTGCGCACTGGTTTCACGCCCCGTCCGACAGAGTCTCTGTTCGCGATGACCACCACCATGACGCGGGACTTGTCTACCAGTTTTAGTGAGCTCACGGGGTTTCCTACGCCCGATCTTCAGGATCCAGCTCAGACGCCGACTGCTCTAGTGACTTCCACTACTGAGACTCTTCCGAGTTCTGTGGCGTCTTCTGAGCAGACCGAGCCAGTCCAGTCTGAGATTACCACGACAGCGCAGCCTGAGCTATCTACGATTCTAGAGCTTCCGCACTCCGAGGCTGAGGCGGCTACAGCTGCGCAGACCGTGACTGCGACAGTGACAGAGTCAGAGCAGCCCGAGCAGGCACAACAGTCAGTGTCGGAGCCGACCCAGACCGCTTCTCAGCAGCTTCCAGCTTCAGAGGGTCAGCAGGCTACCGGCGTGTCTTCGTCCGACTCCGAGGAGTACCTCCAGCAGTTTGAGTTTACTCAGCGCACTCCGGAGATGGCACCTGACTCGTCTACACCACCTCCGCCCTCCGACGCGTAGTTTGGCGCTTGATGCCAAAGGGGGAGAGTGGCGAGTATAGCGATAGGGGGAGTGATGTGAGAGGGATTTGACTTCTTATGTTGTGTTTCATTCACATATGCTCTTTACTTATCGCTTCTTTTGTGCATGTTTATGCTATATACTTATGCTATGGACCTTTATGACATGTATGTGCTCACTATGATATATGATATGTCATGTCATTTAGTTTCGCTCATTACTTGCGCTTAATTCTCAAGGTTATGTAAATGAGCTCTTTACTCTTGCACTTGTTTTTCACTCTAACTTGTTGAGTGCAGGATGATGGCATGATATGTATGAGCTTGCCCCTAACCATTTTCTCTTATCCAGTGCAAGTTCATACATGTCATGATTTAAAAACCTCTTCTCTCTATACTCGATCTCGTGTTGTCATCAGTCACCAAAAAGGGGGAGATTGAACGCATCTTGGCCCCTAGTGGGTTTCGGTGATTGGATGAAACACAAGATTACTGTGACTAACGTGTGTTTTGCAGAAACAGGAATGAGTTAGGTCATGGTAATGGCGACGATACGGGCATATGAAGCTCACGTCCCCTGGCGATGGATATCGTTTCGGTTTTCAAAGGACGGACGACGAAGACGGTAGTAGACTAGGCTAAGTGTCAAATGGAGTTGGAGGACACTTAGGTAATCTTAGGTTTTTGTTTTTCCTTTGGTCGTACTATAAAGGGGAGCGTGAATCAGTAGCTTGACCTAGATGAGTCTATTGAGGTAGGTGTGGTGCACACTTGTTATTTCATAGCCCTAGGTAGCTCATAGAGATGCCTTAAGTCGAGAGGATCAAAAGTCGTTTAGGCCGCATCGCGATCCGAGCTCAGTATGCCCTTGTAAAGGGCATCGGACGCTGGCCAGGTAGGCATCAGACGCGTCCGATGCCACACCCGACTAGGGTTTGTCTGGTGCGTGGCATCGGACGCGCCGATGTGTTCACATCGGACGCGCCCGTGCCACTGTTCACATGCGCGTGAACTGGAGGCCGCATCGGACGCTGGCATCGGACACTGAGGGCCAGCGTCCGATGGCCATGCAGACAGGTTCCAGAGAGGGTAAATCCACATGGTGGCATCGGACGCGTCCCAGCGTCCGATGTCCCTTTAACAGGTCTGACAAGAGGGTACAGTCGACCGTTGGTCGAGGTCATCGGCGCGTCCGATGCAAGGCATCGGAGCGTCCGATGCCCCCGCAGAAACCCTGTCTTGTGCAGTTTTTGGATGGCTGGTTGGGGGAGTATTTATACTCCTTCCCACCATCCAATTGAGTGTTCTTGCCACTTCCATCTGCTGAGAAACACATTGTGAGTGTGAGTGAGTGCAAGAGCCCTAGTGAGGTTGAGAGATTTGCTAATTGTGAGAATTAGACACCTCCTAGTGAGAATTGAGTAGCAAGTGTGCATCCATCCATCTCTTTGCCTTGTGTGGTCAAGTGAGAGTTCTAGCTTGTTACTCTTGGTGATCGGCATCACCTAGACAGCTTGCTGGCGATCGTGAAGCTTGGAGAGCATCCGGTGGCATTGTGGATGACCCAAGCAAGCTTGTGACCCGTAGCGAGCGATTCACCGGGCCGGAGTGGCGAAGAATCAGCTCGTAGTGAGCACTTGATCCTTGCGCGGATCAAGGGGGAGCGATACCCTGCTCCAACGAGGACTATGGGGTGTGCCGACACCTCGATACCTCGGCAAAAAGATCGTCGTGTCATCTCTACTCCTTTACTTACGCATTTACTTTCAAGCAATTCAATTCCACATTATACTTGTTGTTCATTCTCTATTGAATGCTTTGCTAGAGTAGGAGTGGCATAGACTTGGTCTTTGTGCGTGTAGAGTAGAAAGAGAAACACACTTCTAGGCACTAGGGGGTTAATTGGGGCTTGATAGGTTTTATTCTTGCAAGAAGTTTAGAAAAGCCCATTCACCTCCCCTCTTGGGCATCTATACATTTATCATTAAATTCTCTTTATTGTGCTTTCATTCATTATCATATCATTTATAATTACTCCTGCTTTAGTTTATTTAGTACTTGCGTTAGTAGATCCGATAGTGGTTATCAAATTTACACCTTGCTTCCCGGTGGTAAAATATAAAATAATGATCCTGGATACTCCCGGGATAAAATGCTACAATGAGTTCGGCGCTGCGGAATCTTTCATATTATTGCACTAACGAATGTCAACACTTCCTCAAATCTCCGAAACACAGAGGTATGGGTCTCTTCTCTGTGGATCTCAGTCGCAACAGCAGGGATTGGGAGAGCAGGAAAACTAGAAGGCAAAAATAGCAAATTAGCGAGATAGAATGGGAGGAGGTGTCTCCCTCTACTTATCCTAATTCTATTTCCACTCTACCCCTCACTAATTAGAGAGCGAGCCAGCTAAACCCTAGGGTTATTCTGGACCAACTCATGGTAGGTGGTGATCCGACGGCCACGCCCGCACAACTGGTAGCGTTGCCTCGACGCAACCTCACCGATTGTCGCAATGTGCCGCCACCGCTCCGCTCGTCCTTTTCCTGGACTTCGCCCCCGGTTTTGTGGCCCAAAGCGGGAAACCAGCCTTCACAGCCAACCCCCGGTTTTGAGGCCCAAACCGGGAAACCAGCCGTCCATCGCCTGAGTTTTGTGGCCCAAACTCAGAAACCCGCAGCACCTAGTTTTTGAGGCCCAAACCTGGAAACCGTCCTCAGCCCGAGTTTTGTGGCCCAAACTCGGAAACCATCAGCGCCCAGGTTTTGAGGCCCAAACCTGGAAACCGTCCACTCGGTGGTTTTTCTGTGGCTCAACCACCAAACCGAGCCGTAGAGGGGATGCACTGCCCGTGCACCCCATCCACCGACACGTGTCCCCAGGTCCTCGACCCAAGCAACACCGTGCCCGCAAGTCTTCGCTCATCGCTGTCATAGGCTGCCAGCCACCACAGCTGATCCTCGGGCCACCAGTCCCTCAGTCCAAGCCTCACGTCCGCCCTTCGCCACTCTCGGTCCATTGGCGTGGCACGTCTCTACTTGACCTTCACCTTGCCTTTGATCACTGTATCCGTGCTCGACACCTGCACAACACAAGCTAAAGAACATGCGCATTATCCCAGTTGACAATCACTCATCACTCAGAGACTCGGCATACACCCATGTATCCGCACAAGGGAGGGTCAAATTATGTGATCCTTTTTATGTGGAGTGAGTTTGATCACAAAACTTGACTCTCACATTATATAAACTAAACTCCCCCTAAGTTTATGCATACATATGGTGTATGGCAAAGTATATGCATAACTGGCAAATTAATGCACAAAGGATTTTAATCTATATAATGCTTGGAGAAAGCATATAAGAGTATCAAATTGAAATCAACATAATGATATCGGTTAGGAATACCACATGTAGATACTAATTGAATTATCGCCACACATGATGCTTGTCTTCGGGGACTCCATTTTCCTTGCAATGAGACTACTACACACATGATAAACTTGAAAGAGGTGTTAGTCTCAAAGCTTCCAAATTGTAGAGTAAACTCCCCCTAAAAGTGTGCATACAAGTTTGAAATACTTGTAGGAGACATGCACATTGACTTGCAAGGTCAAACTATCATTTTGCAAGTTGACATCACAAGAAACGTAACACCAATTGAAAATGGTAATTGGAGTAGTTTATCTACTATTTGGACTTTGGCACATATAAGATAAGAACAAGTAAGAGAAGCTATGTGTCGTGCTCCTAAACAATTTAAACCATGTAGGTTTTCTCTAAGGATGAGAGTGATACCGAGCAATCCTACCATATGATGAGCCTAGTGTATGCATACATAAGAATTTAAGTGTGCAAATGCAAACTTAGGCAATGGAAGGAACTAGATGCTAAAAGAAATTGCAAGAATTTAAATCTAGTTACCTCACATGTGTAGGAGAATTTGGGTCCATAGTAGCCACTAACACACTTGGCAATGACATGACCCAATGATATGCACCCAAAACTTTGCCAAGTTTCCAAATTCCTCGTAGCCAATTTTGGCTACTCACTTCCCTTTTGGGATCCAAACCTTTTTGGTGCTCTTCATGGTTGATAGAATGTCCTTAGGCTCCCAAATGCAGTTGGCTCCATCGTTGGCTTGCTTGTTTATCTTGATGGCCATCACCTTGTCATTCTTCTTCTTCTTCAAAAGATAAGGTGTGGAGGCCTTCTTGTTCACCTTGTTGATGTAGGTGTTGGAGAGCTTGCTTGTTTGCTTTTTGTTTTTCTCTTTCTTCTTTTTCTCTCCCCCGTGCTCCATCTTGCACTCATAGGACTTGTGGCCTTCTTTATGGCAAACATAACAAACCACGGTTTGCTCCTCATCAAGCTTCTCCACTCCCTTGACGGTGTTATCTTGATGAGTTCAGGTTTGCTTTGTCTTGGCTTTTGCTTGAGTCAAGTCCATGGTGAGGCGAGTCACTTCTTGCCTTAGTAGCTCATTCTCCAATGCAACTTCTTGTGTACATGTTTCTACAATCACATCCTCAACACAAGCTTGTTTGCACATGGGTGAGTCTAAATCAAGTAAATCAATGCAAGAAGTAGAGACATCATTTTTAGGCATATCAAAGATTAATTTTTCAATTTTAGGTGCCTCGGTGGGGTTTGTTCCGATGGTTTCAAGATTGGCAACTTTGTTAGTTAGCTCATCACAATGTTTGCACATGATTTTCAATTTAGCAAGCAAACTTTTGTAAGCATCTTGTGTGCTAGCTAACTTTGCTTTTAGTTTTTCATTTTTCTTAACAAGTTGCTCATCATTACTTGTGCTTGCACTAGCCTCAAGTTTCTCAATTTTATTAGATAGCTCAACATTTAAGTTTGAAAAACTTTCATATTGATCAAGCATAGTGTTGATGGTCCTTAAACACCTGTTTTACCATCAACAATTGACCCTAAAGTCCACAAAAAAGGCATGAAATGTAGTCAAATAGGTTTCAAACTAACCAAATTTCACATGTCCATAGATTTCTATTTGAATGCAGGATTTGGACCAAATTTGAAGAATGAATCCACCAGGAGACGAGCCCACTCACCAGGACCCAATTGGGCCCTAGTGGGGTGGCGCCCGCCACAAGGGTGAAGCCCAAACCTCCCCCCTGCCACGTCACTGATCCGTGTGACTTCCCCAAGGCCAAATCTTGGCCCTTGGTCACTAGGTCAGTGGCATCGGACGGCTCAGGAGGGAGTGGCGTGGATCAAGACCGAATGGCGGTTACTCAGACATGCAACCGACCTAACCACTGCCTCTCTGGAGCTCCTGGATGCCGTTGAAGCAAAGGCGGTGCATCCAACGGTGATGAGGGTGGCGGCCGCCACCTAGGGCTGGCGCCCGCCACTAGGGTTAGCCCTAGGTCGGTTGGCTGCCCCCTATAAGTACCCCCCTCACTCCACAAGGCTATAAATACCCCCCCTGAGGCATTACTTCAAAACCACCACACACCAAGAAGCAACACAAGCAAGAGAAGCAAGGCTAGAGCCAGAGAGCTAATAGCTTAGGGTTTAGCCAAGCTTAGGCAAGTAGGTAGCTAGTAGAGCAAGGCATCTTGCCCTCGCGGGAGCGCTGCTCAATGCTTAGCTCAAGAGTAGAGGCGTGTGAGTGATCGGTCCTGGAGCTGGGAAGAGTCTTCCTTCATCTCCAGTTCAGGTTTTGCTCTTGTTACTCAAGCACTTTACTATATTCTATTTCATCATTTCAAGTATTACTTTATTCTACTTATCAGTATTGAGTGGTATACTTGATTGATTGCTTGAGTACCTAGCTATCCTACAGATCAATTCACTTAGCCATAGTAGTTAATCTCTAGTGAGCTTAGTGTTTGATATTTGCCAATAGGTTGCTTAGTTAGTTTAGTGTTTATCTTATTAAGTCAAGTATTTGCTCTGACGTCCGCAAGGGTGTCTCTATTTAAAGCTAGGGTAGAGATAGTTAGAATATAGTTAAGCGTGGTGCTTAGTTATAGACTTACCTTCAGATACGGCTGGACTCCCGGATAGCTGTGGTAGCAAGCAGGTGGTGACAGCCCTGTGCGCCTTGAATTCCACTACGTAGTTGGCCCAGTTTAACAGTAAGGCTCGTTGTGCTAGCGTTCAACCTAAGTTAGTGGTAAAGGCTAGTACGCCTCGATACTTGATAAGATAGGAATAAAACTTTACTTAACTTGGTTGCTTGTTTGGCATTTGCCTATCTTGCTTCGTAGTTATCTTGCTCTGTGGTTATCTAGGAGTAGTTATTAGTTAGTAGTTAGTTATCATTAGTTATCCTTGGTTATCCCCTTCTTATCTATCTATCTAGTTATCCACCTTACCTTACCATCCATTTCATCCTTACCTATCCACCCACATATTCTTTCTAGCCTTCCATCCCCTCTTTTCCCTTCTCTCCTTTTCCCTTTTCTCTTTTCTTCGACTCTCATCCCCTCCTTGACTCGACTCATACACCACCCTAGCCTTCCCTTAGGATCAAATAAATCGACACCTGGTACTCCCAGGCGAAGTGCTACTATGATAGTTCTGTGCGCTTGCAGAATCTCCTCTTGGTAGATTGCAATCTCTCTAGCTAGCTCCTACTAGTGTCGGGATTGACAACCCCACTTGACATTAGTAGATAGCTGCTTTAGCTTCATTCCTTTAGTTATAGTGACCGGACTTGCTTCAAGCACTTCTAACACCGTTGCCTGGAATAGATTCCATAGTCTACTCCTAGTAACGACGTTGGCTAGTGTCAACAAGCATTTCTGGGCCGTTACCGGGGATAGTTGTCTAGCTCTATCTTTAGTGAAGCTAAGAACTACCAACACATAGCATTATAAGCTTGTTGAGAACTATCTATTTTTTCTTTTTAAGCATTGATTTTCTTTTATTGACTAGTGCATGTCTTAACATAGTTGAGATTATCTTGCACAAGTTGATTATAAGAAGGTAGCTCATCATCACTATCACTAGAGATAGAGCTTGTGTTACCTCATGCCAAAAGGCACATACGTGAGGAGCTTGATGATGAGTGCTTGTGGTCGTGCCTCTTGTATTGGGCTTCATCATTGCTTGATGAATCATCCCATTTCTTGATGGTGGTGAGGGTTTTGACCTTGCATCCCTTTTTTTCTTGTCCTTGGGTGTGGGCTTTTGTTTTGGACAATCTTCCATATAATGCCCTCTTTTGCCACATCCATAGCATCCATTCTTTCTTTGCTCTCTTCTTTGATTGGTGAAGAGGCAATCCTCAACTGTGATGGGCACACCCTTGACATTGAGCTTGCGAATCATCCTCTCCACTCCTCGAACTAGCTTGATTGTTTCTTCTTCATCTAGGGAGGAGTTAGATGAGGTGGAGGCTTGATCATCACTTGATTCATCATCATCATATTCTTCTTCTTCCTCATCTTCATTTGAGGAACTTGAGCTTGAGCTTGTCTCAATTTGCTTTTTGCTCTTCATATTCTTGTGCTCATCACATGTGAGAGCTACGTCGTTGCTTGATGAAGTAGCTTCTTCTTGACCCATTTTGCGTGACATCTCAAATGCCACCAATTTGTCAATGGCCATGGCCGAGGTCATTTTGCTCAAGTCTTCCATGTTGTGGAGGATGGTGATGATGGTTGCATATTTGTTCTTTGGAAGCACAGAGATGATCTTCCTCACAATATCCGCATCACCTAGCTTTGTAATTCCTATAGAATTGAGCTCATTGATAATTAGATTCAAACGAGAATACATATCACGAACAAGCTCATTATCATTCATTTTAAAGGAATCATAACTTGTTTTAGTTAGGTGATATTTTTGCTCACGGACATTACTTGTACCATCATGGAGCTCATATGGAGTTTTAACCAAATTTCATGAGATGTTTTAAAAGTAAAAACTTGGTTAGACACATCCATGCTAAAAGATTCAAACAAGCAATTCTTAGCTCTAGCATTAAGATGAATTTCCTTTTCATCACCCGCAGTTATCTTGATGGGATTTTTAGAGGGTATCATTCCATCGCGGGTGACTCTCCAAACACCTAGATCAACTACTTCTAGGTAGCAAGCCATTCTAGCACTATAGTATGAGAAGTTTGTGCCGTCAAAGTGCAGAGGCCTAGAGGTATCCATCCCAACCACTCTAAAGGGCGTCAGCTCGAAGGCGGTGAAGCCAAGAGTCCACAAAGAGCCAACCGGCTTCGATACCAATTGAAAGGACCGTGACGCCTTAGAGCGGCGGTGAATTAGGCAACTTAAAACTTTTACTCTAAACTATGGCCTCTAATTATCACCTAGTCAAAACCTATGCAAGAAAGTAAACTATCTAATGTGCAACTAAGGTTTTGCTAGATGTGTTGCTATCTCTACCGCAAAAGGAGTTATGCAACCTAGGTTCCAAACCTATCAACTAGCCTATCAACTAAGCTAGGAAAGGTAAAACATAAAACCAAGGTAGCAAATTAATGCGAAAGCTAAAGAGAGAGGTAGAGATGCAAACT
Source organism: Coix lacryma-jobi var. lacryma-jobi (assembly GCA_009763385.1). Classification (NCBI taxonomy): domain Eukaryota; kingdom Viridiplantae; phylum Streptophyta; class Magnoliopsida; order Poales; family Poaceae; genus Coix; species Coix lacryma-jobi. The sequence goes on from CM019828.1 coordinate 50,073,085, forward strand.
CCCATCGACGACTCTGGTATTTTTACTGAGGTATCGAGAAGCGCGCAAGCTTCTCCCTAGTCCTCATTGGAGCCCCTCGCAAGGAATCCCTCGCAAGGGCCAAGCTCCCGGTCGGGTAACTCCGTGGATAGCTCAGGGCCTTCCCCACGCACAAGTGGGTCTCTGGTTAAGCCACTTGTGGCAAAGCCTCTCCCGGACCGCTCTCCGACGTCTTCACTATCAAGCTTTCGGCCGAACCGCCGTGGGCCTTGTTCCCTTTGATACACAGTGGCGGCCACACCACAAACACAGTTGGTGTGGTCTAGCAAGACTACAAACCCCTCCGATGTACAACAATGGTGCGTGCAAGCACTGATAGATAAGAGGTTTTCAACCTCACTAAACACTAGGCCTAACACCTAGAGCAAGCGCAAAGCACTTCACAAAGCACATACACTAATCACCTAGTATATCACTTAAGCACTTTGGTGGCTAGAGCAACTAAATATGTGTCTATACACTTGGTACACTTCCTTGAGCTCCAACCCTGTTGTTTTGGCCGGCCATGGGGGTATATATAGAGCCCCAAGCAAATAGAGTCGTTGGACACCAAAGATGGACTTTTCTGCGTAGTATCGAACGCTCCTGTCAGGAGCATCGGACGCGCGTCCGATGTCACTTTAACGGCTAGTTGTCGACCTGGCACTAAGTCACATCGGACTCCGACAGCATTCGATGCTTCATCACCTGACGCGTCCGATGTCTCCAGAGCCTCTCTGAAACCTCTCTGCATAGTCGTCGGACGCTCGTGTCCTAAAGTGTTCGATGCAGGTTTGCACAGTGTTACCGTAGCGTCCGATGTGACCACATCAGTGTGTCTGATGCTTCTGTTGGCGTTGAGTCGAGCTAGGGTTATCTATCGGTGCGTCGGACGCTTGTGTATCCATCGTCCGATGCAGTGTCCGATGTCACTTCTTCTTTGTTTCTTCGCAATTTCTTGCGTCGTCTTGGTTCCAGTCTTGTGCCTTGGACTTTGCTTGATCTTGAGAGTCTTCTACTGAGCTTCTAATGTCTTTCTTGAGGTGTTGATCATCAGATCACCATGATGCCTTCGTCCAAGTCACATTTGCATCTTGTTGGACTACAAAACAAACACTTGCAAACACATTAGTCCAATATGGTTACGTTGTTCATCAAACGCCAAAATTCAAAGTTAAATGGTCCGAGGTCCATTTTCCTTACACAACCAGCTAGCCATATGATCGATAAAGTTGAACAAGTCACTGCTTCCAGCATCAAGTATTAATGTTCAACCACCTAACAATCTTCAACCAATCACACTATTGTCTCGATGTGACTACTTCTATTCTGACAAATCTTTAGAAGCCATATTTACTTTTGGAACAAAACAAGTGTGATGACCATATTTATAATATCAAGGTTCTTACGACCCTTTCACTGTCCTATAAAGTACTTGAATATTACTATGGCTGCATAATGTCATGGCATTCTCTCTTAGGCTGCACAAGTCACATAACTTGGATGCAATATTTGGCCCAAATGATATGGTGACCTAACTTAAGTCTTAAAACTGACACTATAGGAGCTTATTAATAGGACAAATGAAACCCAAGAACCTTTCAAAAAATAAATAAATAAAAACAATAATTTACCATGGAACCTTCTAATTTTCAATTTCTCATCATCAAAGCACAACATAACATCTATAATCTATTAATCATACATTAACCAGAACAAGACCAATATGACGAAATACAGTTGCAAACGCAAAATTGATCAGAACATGACCTGTTAGGCTAAATAGTTGTTGCAAAGGTTTTTTCCATTGTGGAATGCATCATCCAAATCGACATCACAAATCTGACGAATTATCTGAATTTGCCAAGAAATTTGCAAGGTGCGCCTCACCTAGGGGAGCCACCGGCAGTCCTCACGTCGGCGAGGAGGAAGCTGGCCAAACCACTGGCACCATCCTCAAGCTTGTGTACGAGGCCCTGCAACGAGGCGCACAGGAGGCGGCACGAAGAGTAGAAGTCCAGCATGGAGGCCTCCGCTCGCGAGCACCGCCATCAGGGCCCGCTGCCTGGCCTCTTCCGTGGTGCCTTCACACGTCAGGCTTGTGTGCACCTCTTCCGCACGATGTGGTGCCCTGTGGTAGCGCAACACATGGTTAGGCCACCAGATCTAGAAAGAGGGAGGAGTCGAGGCGCCACGCTGAGAAAGGCTGAGTGTGTCATGAATCAGTGTTGGTGCGGGTGGAGCTACGGCTTCGCAATGTCGGCGGCGCTGTGGGTATCGAGGGGGAGGTGCGAGATCCAGGAAGAGGGAGCAGGGGATGGGTCTCAGGCGAGGGGGAGGTGCGAGCAGAGAAGTAGAGCGGAGATCGCCGAGACGAGAGAGAGAGAGAGAGAGCAGAGGGGATGGGTCTCAGGTGTCGGACGACGACAGATGAATCGCAACGAAGAGAGGGTGTTGGGTGGTGGCGGACGACGGATGAATCACAGGGTAGAAAACTACAGGGAAGGGATTGGGCTACGGTTCGCAGGTGTGGGACTGCGGAGAAGGGATTTGGTGTCCGTCGCACGAAGGCAGAACGACGACCCCAGTTAAAATGTTGCACTAAAACGGTGTCCACTTTTTCGTCTTTTAGTTGTGAGAGATTTCTGAATATTCATGTGGTCCGTAGTGTAAATATTCATTTTTTAGATAATATAGTCTGAATATTCATGTGAGTTTAATTTGTTTCACATGTGTGCAGTAGCTTGAACGTGGTAGAGGTGCAGGCTTTTATTTCCATGGTATTTTGAGGATGTCTTCAAAGAATGATTGATGATTACTGAATGTTTTTTCTATACTACTGCAGCTATCTAGCTTTATTTCGATCATCTCCATTAGGTATGAAAATGTATGTTGTGCTACATGTAAAGTTTATCAGTACCTGTGGAATCATTTTTGCTGATTTACATGGTGAAACTAATAATTCGCATAGATCGCATCCAGCTTCTAGCTGCACATCTCTTAGATACCAATCATTTCATTGGGGAGCATAACACAAATACCATAGAAAGCTTTGTATTATGCTATTGCTTTCCAAAATTTGGGGTACCTTATTTTTTTTTTGAAAACTAATAATAAAACTAAATAAAGAATGAGGTTATCTTAGTTCTTTTTTCAGTGGCAACTTTCTTGGTATTTCTAACTAAAGCTATATTATTGTTTAGAGGCTTATTTCGGTGGTTGAAAAGTACTACTAATACTTTTAGGTACTTTGTATTTTTCTGATAAATAATTAATTTAAAAAATTAGTAAATTAATTAATTAATTAATGAAGAGAAAAGTATATTCGTATTTTTTTTTGAAAGAAAGAGTAGATTAATAATAGTAGTAGCTTTCCCATACGAGTACCCTTCCCACGTGTACTTATATTTTTAAGACATTTCTTCTTTAAGTTTCAAATAAAGAAAAAATAGTGTATATTGCGTTCTCATGACGCCATGCTCAATAGCAGACTACCACGACATACACTTCAGGCCGACCTCACGAAGGAGGGGAGAAATACATATCTGTACGCACTACAACAGAATTAGCCTTTGGACGATCTATCAATTGAGCTATATTCTCGGCAACAAATTGCGTCCGGTGCTAAAGACTTTTAGTTCCGGTGGGTAAAACCAACCGAGACTAAAGGTGAACCTCAGCCTTTAGTCCCAGTTGGTAACACCAACCGGGGCTAAAGGGTGACCTTTTAGCCCCGGTTGGTGTTACCAACCGGGGCTAAAGGTCCTTCACGAGTGTATTCAAAAGGAAAAACGTCCAGAACTGTATCACGTGGGTTGTGTAGCTCAGTTGGTAAGCGTGTGTGAGGCGAGAGGTGCTAAGTTCGAATCTCACAAACGCAAGGGCTAAAGACTCCCACCTTTAGTCCCGGATTGGTAGTCCCGGTTGGGAAAACCCCCAACCGGGGCTAAAGGGTTGTTTCTGTAGTAGTGACGTATTAAGGATGTGAAATTATTAGAGTATATATATTTTATTTTATTTTATTGGAGTAATAATAACTAAAAGTTTCTTAAAAATTTATAGGTACCGATCCCGTATGTATTATTGGTACGGGTCCCGTATATTTTGGTATTTTCAGGTAATTTTTTCTAGTACTTCTTTTTTTCCACTGTTCGATCTGAGCTAATGAACGATCCATATTTTTCCAAGCACCCTAAAACTTATATATTGTTTATAGTGTAATATTAGACACTGCAGCTATGAAGACGAGGATGCATGATTATGACAATGGTGGAGAAGACTACAACCAAATGAATTGTTATAATGATAAATATTCTCTATGGATTTCACAAGTGTTCATGGCCTTTGGTGATGGATATACACTTTCCCAACAGATTATCAAATTAGTTGTTAACTATTGCAACTTCATACCCATATTAGTTGTCATTTTAGATAAAATTTGAGTTAAACATTGAGAATATAAATCATCAATAACTATTAAGTTTCTAAGTTTACAAATATGAACATTATATGAATAGATTTGCCTTGAAAAATACTTTCATAAAAGTATACATATATCAGTTTTCCATAAATATTTTTATAAAATAAGATGTCAAAGTTGTGCATCGTTGTCCTGAATGACAACTAAAATGAGTATTGAGGGAGTACTCCATCCGTATCACAAATAGAGTTCGTTTTGGAAAAGCTTTCGGTCAAACATTGAGAATATAAATCATGAATAACTTTTAAATTATTAAGTTTAAAAATGTAAAAATCATATAAATAAATTTATCTTGAAAAGTACTTTCATAAAAGTATATATATACCACTTTATAACAAATATTTTTAAAGAAATAAGTGGTCAAAGTTATGCTTTGGAGCCGTGTCGCTGTCTAAAACGAACTCTATTTGTGATACGGAGGGAGTATATGTTTAATTTGGTTATCAGGATCTCTTCACATCCTAACTTTTTCTCTTCTTTCCATTTGTGTCTTCTCCTTGAAACGCTTGATTTTGGGTCGATTGTGCAGCAACCTGAATTTCCTCACAACCGCGTGCTCCCTCGGTGATGTCACCATGCTGCTCCCTAATTCGGCATCGCTGGTCCACGCGCGCGCTACGAAGCATCGCGGCACACGCCCGCTCCGACGGATAGCAACGCACGTGCGCTAGGATGCTATGTGGGCGCACTCTGCTACTGTAATCCTAGGTTCTCTTGTCTGCCTTTATTGTTGGGCCCATTATAGTTGTGTTTAGCTTATTTAAAGGTCCATATAACTATAATGTTTCTCGTGTCTGCATTTTAAAGTCTAATGTGTTGATTTTAATTTTTACGAGCTATTGTTTCTCTTTCGGGACAGCAGGTTTGTGGGCGAAAGAAAAAGGCGGGGGATGGTTTGACATTCATATGGATATAAAAGTAGTATTTTTTTAAAAAAAAATCATAATAGCTTTTGTTTCATAATACTTTATATAGACTTAATAATTCAACCGATACAGAAGAAATGAAAAATAGTTCTTAAAATAGATGTAACTTCACAAATAGCTAATACAAAGCACAAGTGGCTTCTATTTTTCATTACAAAATAGTTGTCATCCATACCCTGAAAAGGAAAAATAAGTTAAGATAAAAAAATAAAAAACATGAAGTTACGATGAATTTTATAATTATGTAGGTATAAAATGGATACAATTAAATTATAAAATTGATTTCAGAATTTATAAACTTTGAACCATCACATTACAAAGTTTATATTGCTAGCTTCAAAACTTTAAACTATCATATTATAAACTTTATACTGCTAGATTTAAAACTTTACACTCAAAATCCATAAAACTTATACTGCTAACTTTAGATTATGACATTATAAACTTTATAGTACTAGGTTGAAAAAATTTAAACTATCACATTACTAACTTTGTACTAATAGGTTCAAAACGTTACACTCAGATTTTATGAACATTGAAATATGAGATTACAACTTTATACTGTTAGGTTCAGAACTTTAAATTGTCATATTATAAACTTTGTACTACTAGCTTTAAAACTTTATACTCAGAAATTATAAACTTTGTACTTATATGTTCAAAACTTTACACTTAGAATTTATGAACTTTGAATTGTGACATTACAAACTTTATACCACCACGTTCAGAACTTAACTATTGCATTATAAGAATTGTACTACTAGGTTCAATATTTTACACTCAGAATTTATAAACTTTATACTACTGGGTTTAAAACTTTACACTTAGAATTTATAAACTTTAAATTATAATATTACAAAACTTTTATACTGCCAGGATCAAAACTTTACACTCAGAATTTATAAAACTTTATATTACTAGGTTTAAAACTTTACACTCAATTTATAAACTCTGAGTTATGATATTACAAAATTTTATACTGTTACGTTCAAAACTTGGATCCATCACATTATAATTTTGTATTTTTAGGTTCAAAACTTTACGATCTGAATTTATAAACTTTGAACTATCACATTACTGACTTTGTGCTGCAAGGTTCAAACCTTTACCATCATAATTTATAAACATTAAACTATGACGTAACAAATTTAGAACTTTCATGTTTAAAACTTTGAACTATCCTATTATAAACTTTGCACTTTTATGTTCAAAACTACACTCAAAATTAATAAACTTTAAACTATGATATTCTAAACTTTAAACTATCACATTATAAATTTATAATGCTAGGTTAAAAACTTTACACTCAAGAATTTACAAACTTTCAACTATCGCAATGTACTGTTATATTTAATACTTTAATTTATCACACTATACTCTTTATACTGCTAGATTTAAAACTTTACACTCAGAATTTGTAAAATTTAAACTATCATATTACAAACTTTACACTTAGAATTTATAAACTTTGGTATTGAAAACTTCTGAGTTTTGTGTTAAAAATATTGCACAAGCACACCTATTATAAAAAAAAGATAGTATATGTAAGCTTATTATTTTTATACATTAATGTTAGGCTACATTATTATATCTGGCCTAATCTGCAGCTCTGAAAATTTTCAAAAACTTCATGGAGGCCTAATCTGCGCATATAAACATTCACTAACATTTAGTAAAAAGAGCATAAACATTCAGTAACATTGCAAGCATATGAAATGCTACCGTGCTACATAAACATTCAGTAAAAAGCACGACTGTAGAACATGATTTATATTCCTGCAGATATCCTTTCCTTCCATTAAATCATTTCAAGCAGTGCTATCTGCTACACCCTACTAGAGACATCTCCAACCTGTGGTCATTTACTTCCAAACAAGTTCAACTCAAAAAAAAACAACTAGACACTATCACAAAATGTGTTAATCTGGGTTCAATTTTCTTATTCCTCTGAAGAACTGGAACCACATCTACCAAAGAAGCAGGGGCATCAAATCACCTAAAAAATCATATGCAACAACTACACAACCAATGTCTGTTGCTCCCAATCTCCCAATCTGCATGCCCCTAAGGCCATCCTGTCAATCCCGTGAATGTACTTGTATGACAGAGAGCAAAGGGTTATGTGAGCACAGTAGAATGAGACAGCGACCCGTACCTGGAGGACCTAGGCGTTGTAGGCCATCGCCGGTGATGACATCGATGTCCTCGCTGCAGCGGCCACCCGATCTCGGTGTTGACTGCTTCATCGGACCTCACTCCTTCCGTCCACCCACTCGAAACCAAGTCCCCCTCCTGAAATCTGCTGAAATCGAGACGGCGACGGCGACGAATCCGCCCAAATCGAGACCGCGTCGGCGACGGTGATGAATCCGCCCCCAAATCAAAGTCACGGCGCATGACGACGTATCTCGACGGGGGCTGCTCCCACCTCGACGAGGCCAATGGGGTCGACGTGCGAAAATGGGTGCCGCCCTCAAAATCACCGCGGCGACGGGAGGTTCCGTCGGCGCGTTGAGCAGGAGAAAAAGGGGAAGAGGAACGGTCGCTACACGTTGAGTAGGAGAAGGGGAAAAAGGAATGACCGATGCACTATTTGAAAATATTTTAAAAAAATTGTGCGTCGGTAGTGCGTGGAGCGCACGCGCGTCCCATAAGAATTTGGTCCCTAATTGGTGCAAGGTTCGCCTCTTACTCCGCCTGCGACATGCAACCAAAGGACCACTTCTCTCTCCAATAGCTAACATTCAGTAATGTCCAAGTGTCCATATTTTTTGTCCATATCTGTCATATGCAGGCGTACAATAATTCTTACATGTATATATTTAAGATGATCAGTCCACAATTCAAAGTTTGTCAACATAAGTTTTATCCGGAGAGAGTGCCAATAGACTAAATTTTGCTTTATTATGATTCTCTCACTACAGATAAAACTGAGATTCTATAAAGATTCATAGTATAAGTTTCACTTCATCTTCAGTTTTAAGCTTTATATGTTTATATGACCAATCTATTCAGGGCATTTGCAAGAATGTCATTTGGTGATCTTTTACTTGTTTTTATAATCTTCATAATTCATAACTTATATTATGAAAGCATCTTTATGATGTTGCTTATAAACACGGTTTTGGACTAAGCAAGCTATATTTGTTGATATTGGAATCATTGAAATAACTAATAGCTAATATAATAGTGTTTAACTGGAATGGTTTTAAATTATCCTCTGGAGTATGAATGTTATGTTCCCATTAAGAGACAATGTTGTTTCCAATATTGGCAGTATGTTTAGAAAAAAAATGTCTTTGTTACTTTTTAGACTGACCATTGACCCATAATTTGCTTACTTGTCTATTCTTTTAATTTATTGGTGGAAGTTTTGTACTTAGATGCATTGCTAATGTTTCCCTGGAAATTTACTGATGTACTAAATGCAACTTGCAGGTAATTGAGAGAAGTTGTTTGCAGGTCCTATGGAGAGAAGATTCTTTCGCAATATGTGGATGGAATAACTCCAGTACAGGCAAAGCCATTGGCGGATCCAGGGGGCTAATATGTATAGGATTCTAGCAAAAATTAGTATAATTTTTTTAAATTAGTCCAAAAATTTTCACAGACTAGAAAATAATGGAAAATTCAGTCCAAATCACCTTAAAATCTACCAAAGATCTCTCGTGGGCTAAAAATACAACAAGAATTTTAGTCCAAACTCGGCTCTCTATGTATTTAGCCCCCCTCGTGGGCCGATTCTGGATCCGCCACTGGGCAAAGCAGGGCATGCCACCAACTGAGGAAGGTCAAGGCGTTGCAAGCCCTGCAACTTATTTGGCGGATGGAAAGCTGGAGACATCTTTCTCTTTATCTGTCTGCTCCTTGCAAACCACTCCATCCAACCAAATGATCCAGCTCTCGCAGATCTCATGGAGAAGAAGTGTCCAACTCGATAGAGCAGATCAAGAAGAAGATGGCAAGCACCGAAGGCCGCCCAACCTTCCAAGAGGACCATCCAAAGGCGCATCCTGATGTCCATGCGATGAGCTGAGAAAGCTCTGCTCTGTCATGGTTTCCTATGCAGAACTTGTTAGAATTTTAGATGAGCTTGGCCCAATAATAAATTTTGAAATTCCTAAATAAATCTCAAAGCCCATTCATGTGTGCAAAGAGGGAAAGTGGAACTCTTTAGTCCCACCTTGCTAGTGGAAGAGGAGGACTTGCTTAAATATGAAAGTCCTCTCCACTTCCTCAAGTCTAGTGTGAGAAGGAGAAAGAGAAGTCCACATGCACTAGTGTGCTAGAGGGATATAGTGATGCAAACTGGATTTCTGATATTGATCAGATCTACGCTACTAGTGGATATGTTTTTACCCTTGGAGGTGGTGCAGCATCATGGAGGTCTTGTAAACAGACTATTTTGACTAAATCAACCATGGAAGCAGAACTTGCTGCTTTGGATACAGCTTCTGCAGAGGCAGAGTGGCTGCGTGAGCTCTTGTCTGACTTACCGGTGGTTGAAAAACCAATACCGGCTATCCTTATGAACTGTGATAATCAAATAGTGATCAGTAAAGTGAACAGTGCTAGGGATAATGCAAAGTCAACAAGACACGTTAAAAGACGTTTGAAGTCTGTCAGGAAGTTGAGAAACTCCGGAGTAATAGCTATGACTTATGTACAAATAGACAAAAACATGGCAGATCCCTTTACAAAAGGGTTATCACGGAATGTGATAGAAATCACATCAAGGGAGATGGGTATGAGACCCATATGAGTTTACAGTAGTAGTAACCCAACCTTTTTGATCGGAGATCCCGTGACTAAGGATCTGGCAAGAACAAGCTATTGGTAAACTAAGGAGAGTAATTTCTAAACCCTATCTTTGTGAAGATGCAATACTCTCATTGCTATGAGGCACTGTATGGAAGGTTGGCAAAGACCTTAATATGTTCTATTGGCTTTTAAAAGCAAAGATATTGTCCTACAGAGTATTCTTGAAAGAACATACATATATGAGTCATGACTATTAAACGTTGCAGTCTATGAGATTAGGGTGATCTCTAGTAAGCTCGTGAAGAGACCATGGAGTATGACGTATATGCTCCACCCACGGAGAAAGGCTATTGGCAGCCAGGTACTAGTTTAACCTTGAGTAAAACTTGCTCCACGCAAAACTTGCAATTCAAGGCATAGTCCATTGTTCAAGTTGTGAATAAGTGTAACTTGAGGTTATAGGCAGAAGTTCAACTTAACAGTCTCTGCTAAACACTAGTATATCAAACAGTAGCGGGAACAGGCAAATCTCTAAATGGGCATTTGAGATCTGGTGGGGGATTGTTAGAATTTTAGATGGGCTTGGCCCAATAATAAATTTTGAAATTCCTAAATAAATCTCAAAGCCCATTCATGTATGCAAAGAGGGGAAGTCGAACTCTTTAGTCCTATCTTGCCAGTGGAAGAGGAGGAGGACTTGCTTAAATATGGAAGTCCTCTCCACTTCCTCAAGTCTAGTGTGAGAAGGAGAAAGAGAAGTCCACACGCGCGCACTCGCTCGCCTCGCCTCGCCGGGCGTGGCGTGGCGACTTGCGCGGGTGCGCGGCACCTGCGTGAATGGTCCGCCGAAATCCGGCTCCTCGCCTTGCGGGAGCGCGGTCTCCTTTTGCAGTTTAATTTTTGGTTTCTTGGCCTTCAAGTTGCAGAGTCCTAGACGGTTACAACTTAAGAGTCCTAAACCGATTTAGATCGTGATCGCGATACGAGGTCGGTTCAACAGGGCTATATAAGCAACCTATCGGCCACGCCAAAACGTATCTCAACACCTCTCGAGTTAGGGTTTGCCTCATATCGCTTTTGCGCTGTCCTCTAGTCGTCTCCAGTCCGTTCGCTTGCGTGCACCAGTGACCGGGCGAGCAGGTCTCCGGAACCCTCGTCTTTGCGATCCTGCACCGGGAGAAGGCGAATAAGGTTTTTGGGAAGCGCTCGTCGCGCGACTGCTCTCGTCTTCAACAACGGGTCGTCTACCGTCCAAGTCAGGCAGCGCTACGTCCAGGCGTATTCTTTGTCAACTGCTCCGAGCTATTCCTCCAGCGCTCATCGACGATCAGCCAGCACCGACTCTGTAACACCCCTGGTGTTTAAATGTAATTAACTTGACATGTCATCATCTTAAGCATTAATCATTTCCTGTGATGCATTTGATTTGCCTAATTGCTATGCCTTGATTCCCTTTTCAAAAACCCTAAAAGCCCAATTCTCTCTATAAGGGCAAAATGGTAATTTCACCTCTGTGCCTAGTTATATTTAATTCTTGTTCAAATTTAGTGCCCTGATGTTTGCTGCATTGATCAAAGTTCAAAAATCAGATTTGATTTGATTTTCCCTTTTGCAAAACCCTAAAATCCCAAATCCTGGATTTATTCCCTTTTTGATAACTTTTTCAAAAGTCAAAATTTTGAGTTGGTTCAAAAAGCAAAGTTGTGAATCTGATCGAGAGGAACAACTTTGGTATTTACAAATTTTCAAGTTTCAGTTTGAAATCCAAAGTAATTTTGATTTGAATCAAATTTGAAAAGTGTCCCCTTTTCTGTTTTTGAATATAGTTCAAAAACTATTTGGAATTTGAAAATGTTCATATTGACAAAGTTGTAGATCTCATTTTTCTGAGCAACTTTGGTATTTTGAGTTTTTGTCGCACAGTTCAAACTTTGGGAGAAATCTGCAAAATACAGAAACTAGCAAAAGTCAAACCCTATCCCCTAGCACTGTTCTTCTTCCAGCTAGGGCCAAGGGGGGGGCCCGGCCATGGCGCCGGCGCTGCGCCTGCAGCGCATACGGCTGCTCCCCACGCGCCACCAACCTGCCGCCGCTGTCGCCCTGTTCCCTCCGCGCCCGCACGCGAGCGCTGACTCCATCTCGCGGCCCCTACTGCTCCTGCTCGCCGCCGCCGCGTGGTCGTTGCCGGCGCTGCTTGCGCCCGAGCCCCGGCTGCACGCCTGACCCTCCGCCTGCGCGCAATCGAGAGCGCACGCGCTTGCCGTGCTTATCCACCCCACCCCGTGCTCTCTACCGGCCTCAGGCCGCGCCTATAAAAGCCCCGCCGGAGCCCGAGCTTCTCATCCTCTCCGCCACCGTGGCCAGGCCAGTCCAGTGCCTCCGCCGCTCCACCACCTAGCTCAGAAGCTCCGCCTTGAGCTCGTGAAGCTTTCCCACCCTTCAATTTCATCTCTACCGCCCTCAATCGCCCGGCGTAAGCTCGCCGTTCCCATCTTCGGCAGAAACCCGGCGAGCTCGAGTTCGTGAAATTCGCCGTCTCCGGCCATGATCATCCCTCACCGACCCCCGTGTCGTGTTCCTTGGTTCCGTGCGACTCTGACCAGACCCTTGCGGTCTCGTGTGTTGCGCAGGGTCGCCGGAGCGCCGCTCGCCGCTCGCCGCCGAAGGAGCTCCACCGAACCACCGCCCCTCGAGCACGTGTCGAGCCTCCTTCCTCGAGCCTCACCCTCGAGCACGTGCCGAGCCACACCCTCGAGCCCTGCCTCCGATCCGTGGTAAGCACCCGAGGCCTCCGGCCTCTGCTTCCACTCCGTCTCGCCCGAGCCTTCCGTCTCGCCCGAGCCCGAGCCTCGGGCGGACAGACCCTCACCACTTCGCTCGAGCCAGGCCTCGAGCGAACTCGTGCACCCTCCGCTTCGTCGAGCTAGGCCTCGGACGGACGCTTGCTTTTCCGTCTCGCCCGAGCCTTCCATCTCGCCCGAGTCCGCTTCGCCCGAGCCTCCGGGCCAGGCCTCGGACGGAGCACTCACTTTCCGACTCGCCCGAGCCCGTTTCGCCCGAGCCCTTCATAGACGGAGCACAGTGCTCTTTTCTTTTTCTGAGAGTTGTGAATAGTGTTCTGTTTTCTCTTTTTTGTGTGAATTAATCTATTGTTCCTTAAATGCTGAGAAAATTATGGTATGCTCCTTGCACTGTGTAGTATTTTATAAAAATATGAAACTTGACTTTTCTGCAAGAATTTGAAAATGTAAAATTCCCCTTTTAATTGAAAAATGAAGGTTTTGGTATTTTTGGAGAGTGATCTATAACTCCAAAAATCTTGAGATAAATTTTTGGGACCTTGTTATAACATGCTGAACCTCTGGTAAAATTTTGAAGTCTTTTGGAGCAAGTTGATTTTTGAGCATTTATTTTAATTAAGGAATAGTGCCTTTTGTTAATTAAATGTTTAGATTTATTTGAGCATCTTAATGACCTCCAAAAATTATAAAATTTGTTTTGCCATCTGTTTATGCCTTAATGAACTTATGTGATTAATTTGGTAATTTTTGGAGCAACTTCATAAAATGACCTTTTAAATAAAATAAGAAAAATAGAAAAGATGGATTAGGGTTGGTAATAAGTGTTTAATGATGTGATATTTGGATTGATTGATGTTCATAGACCCTACCCTTTGGTCTATGATGTCTGTGATGATATGTTTGGTTAATACTTAGGATAATTATAATAAGGCCTAACATCAATAATGCTTAAGAAAGAAATGGTTACCTTTTATGCTCAACCTAGATTTCGATTATGCCTTGCCTAAGAGTAATCTAGATTCAGTGGAATTGTCTTGCACCATAAGCCCATATCATCATTCTCATGAGCATTCATCATTGCATCCGTATAGTTGACGAAGAAGGTACCAGAGTCGAGGCCGCTGTTGACGAACCAACTCCCGAGGCGACCCCGAGCTCCAACACCTATACCTACCCCGAGTCTGCTCTCTTTGCCATTCAAGGCAAGCCCCGGTGCATTTAACCCTTTCCTTGAATTTATAAAATGATTTCCTTAAATGCTTTTGAGTTAAATTATTGCATTAGGTTTGTAGGAGTTGTGTGCTATCCTAATTGATGCACTATCCACCTTGACCACTGATACACCTGATACCTGCTTTTCAAAAGTATTTGAAAAATGCTTAGCAATGCTTATTGAATTAGACTTGCAATAAAATGTCATTTTCAAAAGTGTGATCACTTAAGAATCTTTATGGGAATTTGGCTTTACTTCCCGTTCGATGACTGCTTGCCTAGCTAGCATGTGGTCATTGTCGAGAAGAGGTTGTCCGCGCGTACGGTGCCGTCATGTTGTAGTCCGGGACTCAACAGTTGACACCGACCGGGACATGGTTGAAAAACTGACAGGACTATTACGCTTGGGTGAGATATGACCAAGGTATAGTTCTGGCTGGAAAATTAGGGACCATCCGTATGGGGGCCTACTGGTCAAGACTTGTAACTATTCACATACTACGGGAAGCTCTGGCTTCGAGGAATCCTTTATTGGACCGACAACCGCGCACTGGGAGTGGAGAGATGGCGGAAGTAGCATGTACCCACGTGTCAGGACCTGTACTCTTGGGTTAGAGTCCCGAGGTACTTGTCGCTGGCGGAAAATTGGAGTGGTGTACTGTACTTCCGGGTGGCGTAGGACCGGGCCCAATCTTGGAGGAATCGTGGTAGACGAGTTGGCATATGCAAGCTTGGGTGCTACATATGCAGTGTGGATAGGGATCCTCAGCTGAGTATTATTTATCCGGATTAACGTTGCTCCTCGGTTATGGAGACTTGGTCCACTGACTGTCAACGGAGAGTGGTTCTCAACTAGGAATGTTTTGAAATGTAAAATGAATCATGAATGATGAAGAATTGAGGAATATTGAATCTTTCAAAAATAAAATAAGGTTTACAAAAATGCTTTTCTGCAAAATACTTGATCTTGCTTAAGCCTTACCTTGACTACCCTAAGCCTCTCATTCCTGAGTCTTCTCCCTTTTTCTTTAGTCGGGTAAGTCTTGTTGAGTACCCCAGTACTCAGGGTTTGTTACCCATGTTGCAGGTATGCCTGAGACCCCGATGTGTCTCGCACCCTGTTGCGTGACCTTCGTCCAGGAAGAGGCCAATGAGGCCGATGAGTAAATGTGCACCCTCGGGCTGGGTGTTACATGTATCGTTATGTTAATGTTTCCGCTACGTTGTCTACTTTGAATTTCCCGAACAATGGTCTGTAATAATCGTACTCCTTACCTCATTTGAAACCTCAGTTTGTAAAACTAATGTTATTTAAGTCTTCCGCTCTTTATTCCGATGTTATTTGTAAAAGTATGCAATGCTGTAACCGAATTGTGAGATGATCCTGCGGACATTGGGCACTGATGTAGCCCGGTGGCGAACAGGTCTTAATCACATGGAACATGGGTTCGGCTGTCAGAGGTTGACAGGGACACGTGGGCCATGGGATTAGGGTCGTTCCGTCACAGACTCCACCACCATCTTGTCCAGCAAACGAAAGGTACGCCGCTCGTGATCTATTGTCTATGCTTATATTAGATCTTATGTCTTTGTTCTTACTTTTTAATCTATCTGGTGTACGAGCTATGTTCACACTTGTTATCATATTTGAGATCTTGTTATGCCTGTTTTGTTATGCTAGTAAACAATACAATCTGAGATATCTAGATCATCAATTTATCATGATTTATATTCTGGTTTTAATCTGGAAATTGCCTATCCTTTTAACAGAACTAAGTTACAGATCTCAATTCAGAACTAAGTGTGCTACTATTAGTAGGTTTATTTTATGCAGAACCAATGTCCTCACAATTAGAAAAGTTTAAGTTCCATATCTCAATTCAGACTTTGGCATTGTACCTTGATCCAGGGCTGAGTAAATTGGTTGAACAAGTTAGTTCCGGTTTCAAAATTCACTCTCTTAGGTATCTATCTTTCATATTGTTGTCGTTTATATGATATAGTATATAATTGTAACCAATCCGCATTGAACATTGTGGCATCAATTCTTCATTTCTTCTGTAAGCCATATTAAGCTAGATGCAAACTTTAGTTATTTTAGTTTCGGTGTGCTCAAGATGAGGTGGTTGAGATGAAAAATGCATCCATCTAATGTACCTATGGCTACATGATCTTGTAATTAAAATAATTGGATTTTAAAACTTTGTTATTTTCATCCATTATGAATTTTTTTATAGACCTGTGTGTGTCGCACGTGCATGTCCACTAGTTTTATATAAGACAAAAAAAACATGGAATCTGAACGGCCAGGCTTGTACTCCAATCTGGAAACCTGAATGGGAAGTAAAGTAAGTAGGGTTTCAACAGCAAATAATTTTTGGACACTCACCCCACTTGAAGCCAATGTGAACTTCGTCATATGCTCTCTAAAACTGAGTCTGAACGAATAAATTTGGACGATCCCTATTTTGGTTCATTCATGCTGGAATTTTTAATATAAGTCGACATGGTAAATTATACTCCCTCCATTCCAAATTATAAGACGTTCCAAGAATCTTGGAGAGTCAAAGTTTTTCAACTTTGACCAAAATTATAGAGAAAAATATAAAGATTTATACCATCAAATATACATATTATGGAAATATAACTAATGGAGAATCTAATTGCACTTAGTTGATATCATAAATATTATTATCTTATTATATAAATTTGGTCAAAGTTGAAAAACTTTGACTCTCCAAGATTCTTGGAATGTCTTATAATTTGGGATGGAGGGAGTATGTAGGTACTGATATAGCAAGCAATCATGGTTTTATATGCAAGAATAATACAGACAATACCATTTGTTGTATAAAGAATTTAGGAGAACATGTAACTGTCGGATTAACACCAATATTTTCTCCATTTGAGCAACCTTCTATTTTTGGTGCAACAGCCCCAAGCAAGAGAGAGCTTGCTGAACTTTAGTGAGGATACGTCTAGATGTATAATCAAGACACCACTTATACTATTAAATAAGCATGCCTCTGCTTATATGTAACCATAAAAATTGATTTAGCTATCATATTCAACATTTTTTAGGCAACAACTATCTCGTAATTTGATTAGACATAATTTTTAATTTGTGGACACGAATAAACGACCTTAGGGATCACCTTGTTAGCAAGCAAACACTTAGGACAAACCCAACATTGGAAACTATGCATGACATCCAAGAAAACTGCATCATACAATGGTAGAGTCTTCACGTAATAAATATTAGAGTTTTTTTTTTCTCTCACTCCCTTATCCCTATCTTTCTCTTCTCTCGTTCTTATCTTCTCTCCTAGGGTCACACATGCACAGCAGAGCACTACTGCAGAAGCGGTGGCAGAGATCACGTGCAGTGGAGCAGACAGCAGAGTGAGTGGAGTGGAGCGCATGTAGGAGTAGCGGAGCCGGGCAAGCGGCACGAGGACGATGCGCAGGGCCGACTGGCGAGCGCATGGCCAGCGGCGCAGTCAGGCTCAGCCTGGGTGTGGCCTGCGCAGCAGCGGCCGACGAGCGGTGCGAGCTCACAGATGAGGCCGGCCGGCGAGCACGCAGCCATCGGCGCGAGCGAGCGCAGCGGCTGCGCGACCTATGCAGCAGCGTGGCTGGCGCGACCTGCACGACGGCGGTGCGGGCGAGCACGCACACGTCGAGCGGCGCAGCTAGGCCCGGCCTGGGTGTGGCCTGCGCAGCAACGGCCACCGAGCGACGTGAACTCACAGACGGGGCCGACGAGCGGTGCGAGCTCACAGACGAGGCCGGCCGGCGAGCACGCAGCCATCGGCGCGAGCGAGCGCAGTGGCTGCGCGACCTATGCGGGAGCGTGGCTGGCACGATGGCGCAAGGCGCGACCTGCACGATGGCGGTGCGGGCGAGCACGCGCACGGAGCCGGCCGGTGAGCGCATGTCGAGCGGCGCAGCTAGGCCTGGCCTGGGCGTGGCTTGCGCAGCAACGACCGTCGAGCGACGCGAGCTCACAGACGGTGCCGGTCGGCGAGCGCGCGGCCATCGACACGAGCGAGCAGACACGGTCGGGGCGAGCCGCAGTCAACGTACTCGCAACAGCCCCACGTGCCTAGAAACTGCTGGTTTCTTGCCAACGATCAAATCCTCGTTACTTGTTGCCTCGATGCGAGGGAAGACTCGGTTTCTCTCCCAGGAAACAATTTCTCTTTTTTTTCTCTTTTCTCATTAACTAGCTAGGGTGTCATGTCAGTATTTTGCTTAGGTAATATCTTATTTAATAACGACAAAAACTATCATCAATGTACCATTGAGACTGTCCTTATAATGTGTACTAAGCTGCCCAGATGTAACTATATACTATGTATTTCTCTAGCTATGTGCATGGCAATCAAATACTTGTTCTGAAATTAAGCCCACACCTATCCCACGGTTGTTTTGGTATTGAGTATTCACAACCAATAACTGCAAGTTTATTGTGCTGAAAAAGAAACAGAGATACCCATTGCTTAAACAACCATACCACTACAGGACGTTGAGGCTGCTGCCAGCGGCAGCACTCGGCAAATGGCCTCTCGCACTCGGCGAAGGCTTTGCCGAGTGCCGCACTCGGCAAAGGGCACTCAGCAAAGAAAAAGTCGGCAACGATTTCTTTCCCGAGTGCTAAATATCGAGCACTCGGCAAAGGCTACGCCGAGTGCCAGGTCAGCACTCGGCGAAGCAAACGGGAGCCGTCAACTGACGGCCTCTTTGCCGAGTGTCATGGTCTCGGCACTCGGCAAAGAGGTCGAGCTGGGGAAAATTTGCCCCGCTTTGCCGAGTGTCGTGGCATCTTTGCCAAATGTGGCACTCGGCAAAGCTGAGAGAAAAATTGATTTTTTCTGTTTTCATTTTCCTACACAGAAAACATTATATATATATATATATGCATATATATATATATATATATATATCACACATCCATATATCACATGCATATCCATTTCAGACAAATATCACACGTTCAGTCTCCATGCATCACAAGCTCACAAGTTTATCACAAGTTCACAAGTCCATCACAAGCTCACAAGTCCATCATATCAATCTCACAAGTCCATGACAAATCTAAGTCGGCCATCACTGCTCACCTTGGTGCTCAGATTGTGAAGAACCCCCACCTTGCCACCCGTGCGATGACCCACCTGAAGGACCACCTTACCAACCTTGCCACCCGGGCGATGGAGGTCCAGATGGCCACCCGGTGTACCCCGACTGGCCAGGAATGTAACCTGGCCACCATTAGGGCGGAGGAGGGCCACCGGAGAGCCACCCAGACTGCGGAGGAGGGCCACCAGTGATGTGCAGAGTGTGCAGAGGAAGGCCAGGTTGAGGAGTCGACGCCGAACCCTCCTACTGTGAGTGCACAAAGGAGAAGCAAATTCGTTAGCACCTGGAGGACGGCCGTAAAAGTTAAAGAAATATAAATAACCATATATACTCACCGGAGTCTCTGTCCAAGGAGTAACAGGAGGCACAAAAGGAGTGAGCAGCGAGGGAGGCACGACAACACCCGGGATGTTCAGGCTCCCAAAGAAGTGAGCAATGTCCTGCGTCCTTTGCGCCTCCTGCTGCTAGACGGCTAGTAACTCGCGACGATGGGCCGCCGCCTGGGCCTCGTGCATGGCCTACAACCTCTGCACCTGGTCCGCCTGGGCTTGCATCTGGGCCTGCAATATTTGTCCCGTAAGGTTTAAACAATGGAAAGACAAGGTATATGTGTAAAAGCAATGAACGACGAATAGAACAGTACTTACTTGAAGTTGTGCCATCATCTACTGTGAGGTCGGCTGTCGAGGTCGTATGGGGACGGAGGAGCTCGTGCTGGCAACTCGAATCTCGACGAGGTTGGGAACAGAGGACGAGTCAACTACGCTGTTGGCTATCCAGTATCGGTCGTGCTGCTTCCCTCCTCCCAGCCTCATCACCATGTCTGTATCTAGGGGCTGGGTGGCCGGATCGAAGTCCTCCCCACGGCGCTCGCGAGTCACTGAGGTGTACTCGGTGACCTTGGTGTAGGCGTTCGCGTTGGTGTACGCCTCGGGCCCGGCGTTCGGGTTGTACTGGGTGCTCGCCGCAGTCGCCTTGCCCTAGTGTGACAAGTTGTACGCCTTGAAAGGGGGCACTCCTCACCACCATGCGACTGGGACTACGAGGAAAACACACAGATGATTACAAGTAATGATTAATTGAGTGTTAGAATTAAAAAAATCAGTAGAACATACCCATCTGTCGGCGTACGCGTTGAGACTAAGGTTGCCTTGGTGGTGTGGCACCCCAGGCATCTACAGGCGGCAATCTCGACGGGCACCGTGCCTCTCGTACTAGTCGTCCGATTTCCACTTGTCCACAATGGACAACCAGCAGTCTAGGTGATTGGCGCACCAACCAGGACAGAACTGCAAGATAATAAGTATTTAATATGTTAGAAGAGCCGCTAAGTGATGGATGGACCAATCAGTGTTACTGTTTTGTACGTACCTGGATGTACTGCTCCCTAGTGAGGTTAGTCTCCCTGGTGAGCATCATCTGCCTAGCGTCCGCCTTCTTCACCGTCGTCCCTAACACGTCGGCGTTGTAGTTGATGATGCACTGGATCCACGCCTCGTGGTACAGATCCGCGAGTCGAGTCCTGCAGACCTTGTCCTGCACGTGCAACGCCTCGGCCTCTCTCCCCGCCTCGCACGCAAAGTACTCCTGCATAAAGACAACATGTACCCTTTCATTATTTCAAGAACGTCCAACAAATACGTATCATTGAGAAATGTTGTGCGAGCAAGACTCACCCAGAACTCGGCCCTAATCTGCGCTGCAACGGTGGTGTACATGGGGTCCGCAGTGGCAGCGAAGTGGTCCCACGTCCAGGGCGGTGACCTAACCTCGGCGTAGGTGACCAACCAGGGTAGTTCTTCCGAATCAGAAGACTTAACATGCCATTGATATGGCGTGTCTTGCCCCCTGCCACAAGTTCCCAGTTCCTGCATGAGTCATTAAGAACAACTGTTAGTCGGAAGTTCAATTTTGAACATGTCATGTGAACAAGTAGTGAAAACATTAATGGTAACTTACTTGTCGCCGTAAGGTCGAATCACCGGGCGGCGGCTAGGTGTGATCCGCTACTGCGGGAGCTGCGAGGGGCCGCACAAGTAGACTCTGCTCGAAGCAGAGGAAGTGGAACCCCCTCCTGAGGCACCTACGATCTCGCCATCCTCGTCCCCCTGGTCCCCCTGGCCACCCTCCGAGGAAGTGGTGTCGTCGTTCGACGTCCTCCTGGTCGTCCCTCTGGCGTCCCCCTGGTCGTCGTCCGAGGAGGTCTGCGCCGGGTCAGGAGTCGGCTCCCTCCTAGGATGTCCGCGGGGGCGGCCGGTCCTCACCCTCCTCGTCGACGGCTCCTCGGCTGCGGTGGGTGGTGAGCTGGACCTCTAGTAGCGAGAGTTGACCCGCCGCTATTGCCGCCTTCCGCCCGGCATTTTGTCGAGTGGCTGCCATTACAAAGATAAAATCAATTAGCATAAATAAACGATATGTATTTATAAAGACATACAAAATGAACGAAACATAATTGCAAAATAATTATAACAATATAGCATTACATGAATTAAAAATTATCTCCACAATTGTCAGTGGCTAGTGCCCCTCGTGTGTTGGCTCGTGGCACACGTGTGTCGTCATCACTGTCAATATTGTCGAAACAATCGGCGTCGTCTCCATCATCCTCATCACCCTCATCATCAATGTCACCACCAAACTGTAATCGCGCAAGCATTCTTAAGTCATTGGCATTGTGCACCTCATCACCCTCGTCCTCATCAATATCATTGTCATCATCTTCTTCCATGTTCATCAGCTCAAAAATGTCAATGTCAAACCTCCCTTCTAGCCCCTCAGGTTGAAAGAACTCTCCGCTATATGTGTTTGGGTCGAAGTTGTAATCATCATCATTTGGGAGAGGCGCTTTACCGTGCGGCGATACTAACTGCACAAGGTACCAACCCATAAGATTGTCGTCTTCTTGACACGCCCATGGGAGATAATAAACTTGTGTGGCCTGTTGAGCCACAATATAGAGATCGTCTCCCTTGTAAACGGAATGCTGTCGAATTTCGACTAGCCCAATATCAGGGGCTCTTCTCATGACATCAGGATCGAACCAATGACATTTGAATACCACTGGATTAATAGCTTTGGTACCCTCAAAGTTGAGCTCATATATTTCTTGAACTATGCCGTAATAGTCATGCTCCTCGGTGCCGGGCGTACGAACTCCGGTATTCGTGGTCTTTCGATTGGGCCGACTTTGCTCGTAGCTGCTTGTGTGAAAGCGATAGCCATTCACATCATAAACGGTGAATGACTTGACCCTATAGTCAAAGCCATTGGCAACCTGTTTCAACTCATCCATCATTTCCGCATCTGTGCGGGCCTGTAAGTTGAGACATGGTAGATCGTTTCATGAAATGAAACAAGAAATGAAATGAAATTCGAGGTTAGTTGGGTGGTACCTTCGTACTAAACCACGAAATGAAATCAGGCACACCATTTTTGAGAAGATGGTCTTGTTCTTCAGAGGAAGGTTCCCTATCCTCGATCCAGTATTCATCAATAAATTTCCTTAAAAACAAGGGGGTCGAATCAATAGATTGAAGATAGTGACGGCGCATGTAACAAGCTCATTGAGAACTTACTGCACATAAGGAGTCACTTCATAAAGGTTCAACAACACATACAACATGATAGTGTGCACTCATCATGCCGCAACATCTTGGTCCTCGATGCGCTTGCTCTTCCGAGTTGGCCTTTGAAAAGGTTGAGGTTCGATAAACTCTCATCGACGTTGTAACGAGAGGGTGGATTGTGCACGCTAGGAAGGTTATCCTTATAATATGTTGTTGTGAAGTTCGACATCTCCTCCAGAATAAATGCTTCTGCCATGGAAGCCTCTATTTTGGCTTTATTTCTACACTTTTTCGAAGAACCTTTAGACCTCTCTCGATTGGAAAGCACCAATGGCACTGCACGGGCCCCCCCATCCGTGCCTCGTACGGTAGGTGCAAAATCGGATGCTGCATCGGCAGGAAGAAGCCAGGTGGAAAGATCATCTCCAACTTGCAGATCAACATAGGTGCCACTTCCTCTAGGTTAGCAATCACGTCATGAGATAGCTCCTTGGCACAAAGTTGGCGAAAGAAATAGCTCAAGTCTGCCAGCACGCGCCACATAGGCTCGGGGATGTATCCCCGGGTCATCGCAGGAAGGAGCCCCTCGATCCATATGTGGTAGTCATGACTCTTCATCCCTAACACTCGCATAGTAGACAAGTTCACTCCCCTCCTCAGATTCACCGCATACCCATCAGGGAACCTTAACGCCTGGATCCACTATAGTACTTTCTTCCTATGGTCTCTTTTCAATATATAATCGGCCGGACCTCTTTTCCATTTCTTGCCAGCACCAGGAGCCTTCTTCACTAGCTTTGGTCTATCGCACATCTCTTGCAGGTCTAGTCTAGCCTTAACGTTGTCCTTTGACTTTTTTGTGTCCATGAGTGTTGCAAAGAGTGCCTTAGCGATATTCTTTTCTGTGTGCATTACATCGATGTAGTGTGGACAAAGAAGGTCATTGAAATAGGGGAGTCTAGTCAAGCCCGATATATGGGTCCACATGTGTTCCTCTCCGTACCCGAAAAAATGACCGTTGTCTTTATCAAACTTCAGAGCCTCTATATCAGCACGGACCTCGGAACCGCTCTTGAACTAAGGAATGGGGTTGGTGACTTGAACACCTTTCCTGAAGTGCTTGATGTCACGTCTGAACGGATGGTCAAGAGGCAAGATTTGGTCGAATGAAGAATACTTGCCTCCCTTCTTCAACTAAGTGAACTTCACAACTGCCTGGCATATTGGGCATGGGAACTTCCCGTGAACACACCAAGTGCTAAATAAGCCATACGCCAGGAAGTCATGCAGGGAGTACTGGTACCACACATGCATTTTGAAGTTCTTCATTGTTGCTCGGTCATATGTCAGTACCGGGTTTTCCCAAGCTTCGAACAATTCATCCAACAAAGGCTCCATGAACACACCCATATTGTTCCCCGGGTGTCCAGGAATTATCAGCGACTAGAATATGTTCTTAGGGTCAAACATAACACCGGGAGGGAGATTGAGGGGGATCACGAACACAGGCCAACAAGTGTACGGGGCTGCCATCATTCCATACGGGTTGAACCCATCTGTTGCCAGCGCCACACGTACATTCCGAGCCTCCATAGCTTTGCCAGGATGCATGGCATCGAAGTGCTTCCATGCTTCACCATCCGATGGGCGTACCATCTTGTCAGGATTGTATCTTTTGCCATTCTTGTGTCATGTCATCTGTTTCGCAGAGTCCTCTGTCATGTACAGTCGTTGGATCCTAGGTATGAAAGGAAGGTACCGTAGGACCATCTCGGGGATATTAAGTTGTTCCTTCTTGCCATCTCCATGGTCTATGCGGATACATGGGTGTATGCCGAGTCTCTGAGTGATGAGTGATTGTCAACTGGGATAATGCGCATGTTCTTTGGCTTGTGTTGTGCAGGTGTCGAGCACGGATACAGTGATCAGAGGCAAGGTGAAGGTCAAGTAGAGACGTGTCGTGCCGATGGACCGAGAGTGGCGAAGGGCGGACGTGAGGCTTGGACTGAGGGACCGGTGGCCCAAGGATCAGCTGTGGTGGCTGACAACCTGGGACAACGACGAGCAAAGACTTGCGGGCACGGTGTTGCTTGGGT
This sequence comes from Coix lacryma-jobi var. lacryma-jobi, assembly GCA_009763385.1. Lineage (NCBI taxonomy): Eukaryota > Viridiplantae > Streptophyta > Magnoliopsida > Poales > Poaceae > Coix > Coix lacryma-jobi. The sequence goes on from CM019828.1 coordinate 50,098,084, forward strand.
CGAGGACCTGGGGACAGGTGTCGGTGGACGGGGTGCACGGGCGGTGCATCCCCTCTACAGCTTCGATTTGGTGGTAGAGCCAGGGAAAAACCATCGGGTGGACGGTTTTCAGGTTTGGGCCTCAAAACCTGGGCGCTGATGGTTTTCGAGTTTGGGCCACAAAACTCGGGCTGAGGAAGGTTTCCAGGTTTGGGCCTCAAAACCTGGGTGCTGCGGGTTTGCTGAGTTTGGGCCACAAAACTCAGGCTACGGTCGGCTGGTTTCCCGGTTTGGGCCTCAAAACCGGGGGTTGGTGGTGAAGGCTGGTTTCCCAGTTTGGGCCTCGAAACCGGGGGCGATGTCCGTGAAAAGGACGAGTGGAGCGGTGGCGGCACGTGGCGGCAATCGATGAGGTTGCATCGAGGCAACGCTACCAGTTGTGCGGGCGTGGCCGTCGGATTACCAGCAACTTCGAGTTGGTCCAGAATAACCCTAGGGTTTAGCTAGTTCGCTCTGTAATCAGAGAGGGGTAGAGTAGGAAATAGAATTAGGATAAGTAGAGGGAGACACCCTCCTCCCACTACATCTTAGTCATTTGCTCTTTGCTTCTAGGGTTTCCTGCTCTCCCAATCCCCTGCTATAGCTAGCAGAGATCCGCAGAGAACCATACCTCTGTGTACTGGAGATTTTGAGGAAGTGAGGCCGTAACCTCACTGTTGTAGCGTGTGGTAGCCACACGGTTGCAGATCGATGATTTGATTCGTGTTTTGTTCATGTTCTTCGCGTTCTTCGTTTCTCCGCGATTTTCCCGTCACTCGATCTCCATCTCTACTGCGTCTTTGCGAAATCCGTTTGAATCAACTTGTTCTTTATAGTGAGGAGATCATTTCCACCGAAGGAATTCATCTAACTCCTCATGAACAAGTAGATCGGGTTGATTTCGTTTTCGTGGCGCTTTTTCGTTCAGACTCCTCCCCTTTCGATTTCCCGGTGATTGAATCGTTTTGAGCGGATGATTTCTTGGGGATAGTCTTCTAACTACCTCGTGATCATCCTTTCCAAATTTGGGAACGTGGGATTGTGAGTTGATTCGATTTTGGGAGGACTTGTGAGAAGCGCGACTGAAATCGCCCTCTCTGGTCGGTCGCGGACAGTCCGCCACCTGACCGGCGGAAAGTCTGGCCATCGGGATCGAGCCAGTTCAGTGGCTGCGGGTCTCGGTCGCGTTACTGTTCCTTGACCGGCGGACAGTCTGCCGTAGGAACTCGCGGACAGTCCGGGAGTCGTCCAGGGACTGTTCAGCAACCTTGCTGTTTCGGTGTTTTGACCGGCGGACAGTCTGCCATCCCCTCGCGGACAGTCCGCAGTAGGGGCGGACAGTCCGGGACCCCAGGGCCGGACAGTCCGCGAATCGGCTGTGTACTCTAGTTTTGTGCGTTTGCTCTCCCGGCTTCTTCGCTTGGTTTCCGGACTTCTCGTTTGGCCCTATAGTTGATCAAGGAACCTCTCTAGGTATCTTTGCTACTTGTTAGCATAGGTATTTGGGGATCTCTCGATGTAGCCGTCTATCTACGTTCGGGACTTGGTTTTTGAGGGTTGAAGTTGTGCCGGTACTTTTGGCATTTGGTTTGCTATCGCTTTGTGGTGCCTCGCTGTGATCCTAGGGATCATCCACCCTCTTCCAAGGGTCGTGGGCATCACGGTTTCGATCGAAGCTTTCGGGGGTTAATTTTGGAACAAAAGGCCAAAGTTTTGAGAGAAATTTTTGAGCTCCCATTCACCCCCCTCTGGTCGCCTTGCTGTTGCATTCTCGGTCCTTCAGTCTACCTCCACATACCTAGAGGTTTTGCACTTTGGACAGTGTGTTGCTTTCTCGTGATCTTTCCTGAATAGGACGCACCCTTTTGGACAAGCATGGATCTGCTCATATGACATCTTAAGTGCACGAAGAAGTTTCTGTGACTCGTACGCGTTCTTCAGTAGAATGTGACCCTTCGGCAACAGGGTGCCTAAAATTGCCAACATGACATCGAAGGCGTCTCGACTCAAGCTATATTGCGACTTGAACCCCATTAGGCATCCAATGGCATCCCGTTGTGAAACCGTTATCTTTTCGTGAAGGGGCTTCTGTGCCGAAGACATCATGTCGTAGAACGCCTTTGCGGTGTCCTCTGGCTCCTCCAATCCTTTATCGAATTGTGCCTCTTGAAAGTCTCTCATCATGTCTGCTACCCCGACATCACCATCATACTCCTCGAGGCGTTGTCTCACCACCTCCTCTCTAATCCGATCAGCTTCACCATGGTGGACCCAACAAGTATAGTTTTCAATGAATCCGTACTTGTAAAGATCTACTCCCACGTTATTCTTATATTTTCTTTTCTTGTTCCCACATTTGCTGCAGGGACACGACATCTGACTCGACCCTTTAGCAGCCAGACCAAACGCATGCTCTAAGAAAGCATTGGTCTTAGTAACCCATTCTGTGCTCTTACTTGCGTGGTCCGTGTACATCCAGACACAGTTATCCATCCTCTGACATATACATATGTAAGCGAGTAATAAAACCAGCAATTGCATCTACACGGTGTTCCTACCATCTAATAGGTGAAGGATAGATCCTAATCCCACCCGACGATGCGTAGATGGGTTAGTTTCCATGTTCTACTCCTACCCGAGACAGAATTTCGGCAGCACCTCCTCCCTGTTCTCCCGATACACGTCCTGGCAGGGAGAGTGTGTATCACATGTTGAGATGTACTAGTTTGTAAGCATCGTACGTGACAACTTGCTCGAAACTTTCTCAAATTTTTTTCATGGCATACGCATATGATGTAACAACATCTCGCTAAGTTTCACGATTTGGGCTACCCTCATGCGTTTCCATGAGGGAACCTCTCAAGTCAAAACCCGTCTCTACGAGTCGTTCAAGCGAGAGTATGAGAACTTTGGACATATGCCTGGCGAGAGCATAGAAAGTTTATTCGCTCGCTTTCAGGTGATTGTCAATAGGATGAGGGCTAACAAGGAGTTGTTGCCTTTCGACGATCATGAGAGGGCTTTGAAGCTTTTGCATACTCTTGATCGGTCGGTGTGGGATTCCAAGGTTCAGGCGATCATCGAATCGCCTAACTATGAGACCCTCACGTGCGACGAGCTCTTTAGTAAGCTCAAGTCCAGTGAGATTGATGCCATGACGAGGGCTTCTTATGAAAATCCTTCTGGCCCATCGATGGCTTTGCTTTCTGGCTCTTCTGCTAACACCTCTGGAGGCTTTGCACTTTCCTCTCTTCTTTCTGTCACAGAGGAGCAGTTGGAGTTCATGGGGGATGACAAGCTGGCTTTGCTCGCCAACCGGTTCTAGCGGTTTCACAACAACCGCATGAACCGTCACCACGGAGGAGGACGCTCGGGATGTTTCGAGTGCGGCGACCCCAACCACTTCATCGCCAGTTGCCCGAAGAAGAACAAGCAAGTCTTTGGCAAGGTGGAACATGGCACAAGTACGACTCCGGCAAGCGCACTGAGAAGTACGTCCTCGCGAAGCACAAGCGGAAGGGCGGCTTCAACAAGGAGTACATCAAGACCAAGTACTTGGAGAAGGCCCAGGCTGAGCAGCGTGCGTTCTTCGCCACGCTCAGCGACGTCGACGACTCCGCTTCTTCAAGCGATGACGAGTTCGAGAAGAAGAAGAGGATCGAGGACAAGCTCAACGGCCTCTGCTTCTTCGCCGACGACGAGGGCTTTTGCACCATGGCCCTCAGCAAGGAGGTCGATGGCGAGCTGGAGGAGACCCCTCGGAACGACGACGACGACACCTCTCAGGTATCTCAGACCCCCGACGAGCTTTCTGCTGAGGTCGAGAAGCTTACTGCCGCGCTCCTTAGTCAGGATAAGTTGCTTAGGCATGCTGCTAGAGAGCGCAAGGAGTTTAGGCAGAAGTGGGAGGATACGGTGAAGGAACTTGAATCTGTCAAGTCCACCGTAGTTGTTACCGATGAGGAGGAGTGTGAGATGTGCACCACACACATGACTGACCTTCTCACTTTGAGAGGTAAGTATGTGGCGTTGGTAGGAGAGGTGGATAAGCTGAAGGCTAGATCCTCGCTGTTGGGTGCATGCAAGTCCTGTGCAGGTTGCAAACCGAGTTGGCGGAGAAGAATGCCAAGATTGTGTCTCTTGAGAAGGCCAGCTCGGGTAGCACTTGTGTGTCCAAGTGTGTTTTGTGTGAGGGCCTGGAGATGGAGATAGCCAATGTGAAGCATGACAAGATGCAAACCGAGGAGGAAAACACATACCTTCGGACCATCTTGTCATGGGTGTCTTGTAGTGAGCCGCAGCTTGGGATGATGATCTCCCAGTTCAAGCGTGCTGCTGGAGGTCCAGGTGTAGGTTTTGCTCCGGGTGTTGATGTGTCATCTTTTGGCAAGATTGAAGAGTCGAGTGGTCTGAACCCATGTGAGAAGCCCAACTCCACCACTACTCCCAAGCTTACAAAGATTCCACCCAAAGAGCCTCTCAAGCCCAACACCAAGGATGGTGTGTTCGTTGAACCTCCAAGAGCTCCACCCAAGAAGCAGACATGGCATCCCAAGCCCAATCACCTGAAAAACAAGTTGGACACCATGCCACCCATTCAGGAGGAGCTTATGCCACAGAAGGGCAAAGTGATCCACACCCACCACTGTGAGTACTAATAACCCCCTATGAGAGCGGTGAGGTACCACTATGAGCACTGCGGGAGAGATGGACACTTGAGTGAGTTTTGCTTTCGGCGCAAGAGAGAGGCGCGCCGTGCAAAGGAGATGAACAACATGGAAATGTACCATCCTTTCCATGATGTACATGTGCCTAATGTTTAGAGGCGTGCTGCTAGGCCTAGAGGTCTAGAACCTCAAGCTCCTAGGCCTAGGCAGCGGAGAGGTCATGCCCGGCGGGAGCCTGCAGTTGTAGGTTTTGGACCCCGTGGCGGGGGCTTTGTAGTTGAGCACTTTCCTCCACCGTGTTTTGAGTATCGCGGTGAGCGCTCCTTCCCTAGCAGACCACGTTTTCCTCAGCGTGGTGATCGCTTTCCCCGTAGGCGCGCTAGGAATGGTTTTTCTGCTAACCATTCTTTTGAGCAGCCGGCCCAACACTGGTATTCTCCCTACTTCACTAACCCCAGTGTTGGACCGTATGCTCACCCTGTCTTTTTATTGATGTAAGTAAAACGATTGGAGAACGTTTGGTTGGTGGATTCCGTTTGCTCGAGGCACATAACCGGAAACGACAAGTGGTTCTCCAGCCTTAGTCCGGTCGCCGGAAAGGAGTTTATCACCTTCAGCGACAATAGCAAAGGTAAGGTGTTGTCTCGTGGGTCCGTGCGAGTTAATGAGCACTTTGTGTTGCGCGATGTTGCTCTTGTTTCTAACTTGCATTTTAACCTTCTTTCTGTTTCGCAACTCTTTGATGACGACTATGAGATTCATTTTAAGCCGAATCTCAGTCGTATTTTGGACCCTCAGGGCAATCTTGTTTGTGTGATTTCGCCCTTTGGGAAAGTCTTTCGTGCGAATTTCTCGGAGTCTTTTGGCATTTCTCGTTGTCTTGTGGCTAGACCTTCCTCCTCTGATCTTTGGAAGTGGCATAGGAGACTTGGACATTTGAGCTTCGACTTGCTTGCAAGACTTAGTTCACTTGGCCTAATCCGAGGATTGCCGAAGTTATCCATGGAGAAGGATCTTGTTTGCCATTCTTGTAGACATGGGAAGATGGTTGCCGCTCCCCACCATCCAGTGACTCAGGTCATGACCAAGCACCCTGGAGAGATTTTGCACATGGACCTTGTTGGTCTGGCTCGGGTGAGCTCGGTTGGGGGGAAGTGGTATGTGCTTGTTGTTGTTGATGACTTTTCGAGACATTCGTGTGTCTTCTTTTTAGCTGAGAAGACAGAGACTTTCTCCTTTGCTCGCAATCTGATTTTGCGTCTTCAGAACGAGTTCCCTTTGAACTCGATGCGAGCTATTAGGAGTGATAATGGTTCCGAATTCAAGAATTCAGATTTTGAGAAGTTTTGTAACTCTTTGGGTTTAGAGCATCAGTTTTCTTCTCCCTACACACCGCCACAGAATGGTGTTGTAGAGAGGAAGAATCAAACCCTTGTAGAGATGGCCAGGACGATGCTCGATGAGCATAGGACTCCTGGCGATATTGGGCCGAAGCTATGAGCACTGCATGCTACATTTCCAATCGCATTTTTCTCCGAGCTTTCATGAAAAAGACTTCCTATGAGTTGCGTTTTGGAAAATTGCCCAAGGTGAGTTATTTTCGTGTTTTTGGTTGCCATTGTTTTATACTCAAAAAGGGCAACTTGGACAAGTTTGAGTCTCGTTCTTCTGACGGTGTGTTTTTGGGTTATGGCACTCACACTCGAGCATATCGCGTTCTAAACCTTGACACTAACCGAGTCATGGAGACATCTGATGTCACCTTCGACGAGACCATGGTTTGTCCTTCTTCTCGTTTTGAGCGTGCAGGTGATCATGAGGATGGTGAGCCTCTCTTTGATGACGAGGATGAGGGTGTTGAAGGTATGGATGATCCAGCACCCCCTCCACCTGCTGTGGCGCAAGGAGCGGCTTCTACTACGACTCATGACCCCGACACTTCTTCATCTTGGTGGCGTGGGATCCGCCACCTCGAGCGGTACCCTTTGTACCCGAGGAGGCGCCAACTGTTGTTGAGGGGGAGGCTACATCAGTTCGGGAGGCGCCATGACACATCCAGCGCCAGCACCCGCCTCAACAGATGATTGGCAGCATCGGCGAACGTGTCACTCGGTCAAGGTCACAACAAATCTCTCACTTTGCTCATTTTGCATTTGTTGCTGATTTTGAACCCCGAGATGTTGGACACGCTTTATCTGATCCGGATTGGGTCAATGCCATGCATGAGGAGTTGGAAAATTTTGAAAGAAATCAGGTTTGGGTTTTGGTTCCTCTTCCTCCTGATTGTCATCCTATTGGGACAAAATGGGTTTTCAAAAACAAACAAGGAGAGGATGGCCATGTTGTGAGAAACAAGGCCAGACTAGTTGCCCAGGGGTATAGTTAGAAGGAGGGGATAGACTATGAGAAGACTTTTGCTCCTATAGCACGTTTGGAGGCTATTAGGATTCTCTTGGCTTTTGCTGCATCCAAAGGGTTTAAACTTTTTCAAATGGATGTCAAGAGTGCCTTTTTAAATGGCTACATCAAAGAGGAAGTTTATATTAGACAACCCCCCGGTTTTGAAAATCCCAAGTTTCCAAACCATGTTTTTAAACTTCACAAAGCTTTATATGGTTCGAAATAAGCCCCTAGAGCCTGGTATGATAGGTTGAAAACCTTTTTGCTTGCTAAGGGTTTTAAAATGGGATGTGTGGATAAAACACTTTTTCTCCTCAAGCAACGCAATGACACTCTCTTGGTTCAAATTTACGTGGATGATATCATTTTCGGTGGTTCTTCTCACGCTTTGGTTGCCAAGTTTGCAGACACTATGAGCAGGGAGTTTGAGATGAGCATGATGGGCGAGTTGACGTTTTTCCTCGGGTTGCAAATCAAGCAATCCCGAGAAGGAACGTTCGTGCACCAGGGCAAGTACACCAAGGACATCCTGAAGAAGTTCGACATGGGTGAGGCCAAGCCTCTTCCAACACCCATGCCGACCACGGCGGCCCTGGATGCGGATGTGGATGGAGAAGCAGTGGACCAGAAGGAGTACTGGAGTATGATTGGGTCGCTGCTCTACCTGACGGCGACATGCCCGGACATCCAGTTCGCGGTGTGTCTGTGCGCGCGATTTAAGTCGTCGCCGCGCACTTCTCACCGTCAGGCGGTTAAGCGCATTATGAGGTACTTATGCTTCACTCCTGAGTTGGGGATTTGGTATTCTGCTTCCTCCACCCTCTCCCTTTGTGGTTATTCCGATGCCGATTTTGCTGGTTGCCGGATTGAGCGCAAGTACACTTCTGGAACTTGTCAGTTTATTGGTTCTTCTCTTGTATCGTGGTCTTCTCGCAAGCAGTCTAGTGTCGCCCAGTCTACCACGGAGGCTGAGTATGTTGCTGCGGCTAGCTGCTATTCCCAGTTGCTTTGGATGATTGCCACTTTGCATGATTTTGGTCTGAGCTTTTCTCGCGTTCCCTTGCTTTGTGACATCACGAGTGCTATTAGCGTTGCTAAGAACCCCGTGCTGCACTCCAAGACCAAACACATTGATGTGCGCTTTCATTTTCTGCGAGACCACTATGAGAAGGGTGATATCGACCTTCGCCATGTCGATACTCATCATCAGTTGGCTGATATTTTCACCAAGCCGTTGGACCAATCAACTTTTGCTAGGTTGAGAGGTGAGCTTGGTGTGTGTTTCCCCTTTTAGATGGGGGAAACATTTTGGTTCTTGTATCATAAGACTGACTGTTTTTCGTTTGTCTTGTTTTCTTTTTGCATTTCAGCATACGCTTTTACATTCTGAGCTTGATGTATATAATCTTTAGAATGTGACTATGCTCTATGTAGTATATGCTTCGATGCTTTACTTGTAGCTTATGCTCTTTCTGATCACTGATACATGTTGTGAGCTGAGCTATTTTGTGAACGGTGAACCCGTGTAATAAACCTAAAATCTAAAAATGTTCACCATTGAGATATGCAACTAGCATGTGTAGGACGTGTAGAATTCACTTGTGCTTTTCATATATGCTAGGTAGCTATGTCTCTAGTTCTGAGTCATTCACTTGCTTGGTATGTTCATATTCTGAGAGAAAATTTGAACCAAGTTAAGTGAATTAGAAAGATCGAGATGGGATTGCTTGTCAGCACATCACAGTTTCGAGACTGTTTCTCATTGCACTTTGAGTTAAACTTGAGCTGTGTAGTGTATGACCGAAACTGTTGCTTTAAGCTTCCGATTACTTCTGCATAGGCTTCGCACAGTTGAAAAATTAGGCAACGACAAGCTTTCAATCTCTCGCAATCATATGCTGAAATTTAAACTTGTGTAATTTAACCGCTGCAACTCCGATAAAATTTGAATACACAAGTCTATGTTTCATTCTATAGCATGATGATTGAATTGTGCTAGGGGTAGTTCACCTTGTATACATGTTTAACACTTGTTTGACTTCCTGTCTATACATGCTTCGTGCTATTTTGATGGTGAATACCTTTTTGGCTGAAAACTGCTCTTGTTGCTCACATGTCCAGATTTCGTATTTAGTGATCAGTTTGAGCCTTTGCTAGCATTCTGTGCAGCACTTTGTCGAGCATCTTCATATTCTATCGACTATATTCCTGAAGCTGCTAACTTGCATTTTTGACTCATATGCATTTTAGAAGGGGGAGTTCTTCTGTCAAGGGGGAGAAATCTGCTTGTTGGTGCACTTTTGCTTGATAGTGCATTTTCAACTAAGGGGGAGAAATTGCAAATCATATGTCCTCCGTCCTCCGAGTGTTCAACTAAGGGGGAGTTTGCTCGTTTTGCTTGATGCTGAGTTTGAGCATTTTCAGTTGGTTCGGAGCATTTTTGGTAGCTAGTTGTGTTGAGCCTTTGCCTCTTTCTTGAGGGACTAGCACTTTTGCTTTTGATGCTCTTCAGCTGATTTCTAGCTTTCCTCAGTTGGTATCGAGCTCCCTCGCTAGCAGTGTTGAGCCCGTTCTGCCTCTTCTTGAGGGCTAGCTCTGTTTTGCTTGATGTTCAGTTGATTTTCCAATTGGTGTCGAGCTTTCTTGCTAGCGGTGTTGAGCCTGTTCTACCTCTTCTTGAGGGCTAGCTTTGCTTTGCTTGGTTGCGTTGAGCTGTTGCCCATGTCTTTGGGAACCAAGTTGTTTTGCTCTTTCCACTTGACCTTCTTCGGCTTTACTATGCTTTTGGGTCATTTGGTCGAGTTCTCTCTCCTTCCTCCTTCCTTCCTCTGTTTCTTCATGATTTGTGTTGTAGTTGACAATGCACTCATCAAGGGGGAGATTGCGGATACATGGGTGTATGCCGAGTCTCTGAGTGATGAGTGATTGTCAACTGGGATAATGCGCATGTTCTTTGGCTTGTGTTGTGCAGGTGTCGAGCACGGATACAATGATCAAAGGCAAGGTGAAGGTCAAGTAGAGACGTGTCGTGCTGATGGACCGAGAGTGGAGAAGGGTGGACGTGAGGCTTGGACTGAGGGACCGGTGGCCTGAGGATCAGCTGTGGTGGCTGACAGCCTGGGACAGCGACGAGCGAAGACTTGTGGGCACGGTGTTGCTTGGGTCGAGGACCTGGGGACACGTGTCGGTGGACGGGGTGCACGGACGGTGCATCCCCTCTACAGTTCGGTTTGGTGGTTGAGCCACAGAAAAAGCACCGAGTGGACGGTTTCCACGTTTGGGCCTCAAAACCTGGGCGCTGATGGTTTCTGAGTTTGGGCCACAAAACTCGGGCTGAGGACGGTTTCCAGGTTTGGGCCTCAAAACCTAGGTGCTATGGGTTTGCTGAGTTTGGGCCACAAAACTCAGGCGATGGACGGCTGGTTTCCCGGTTTGGGCCTCAAAACCGGGGGTTGGTCGTGAAGGCTGGTTTCCCGGTTTGGGCCACAAAACCGGGGGCGAAGTCCGGGAAAAGGACAAGCAGAGCGGTGGCGGCACGTGGCGGCAATCGGTGAGGTTGCGTCGAGGCAACGCTACCAGTTGTGCGGGTGTGGCTGTCGGATCACCACCTACCACGAGTTGGTCCAGAATAACCCTAGGGTTTAGCTGGTTCGCTCTGTAATTAGTTAGGGGGTAGAGTGGGAATTAGAATTAGGATAAGTAGAGGGAGACACCCACCTCCCATTCCCATCTCAGTCATTTGCTCTTTGCCTTCTAGGTTTTCCTGCTCTCCCAATCCCCTGCTGTAGCAACTGAGATCCGCAGAAAACCATACCTCTGTGTACTGGAGATTTTGAGGAAGTGAGACCGTAATCTCACTGTTGTAGCGTGCGGTAGCCACACGATTGCAGATCGATGTGTTGATTCGCGTTTTGTTCGTGTTCTTCGCGTTCTTCGTTTCTCTGCGATTTTCCCGTCACTCGATCTCCCTCTCTACTGCGTCTTTTCAAAATGCGTTTGAATCAACTTGTTCTTTATAGTGAGGTGATCATTTCCACCGAAGGAATTCATCTAACTCCTCACGAACAAGTAGATCGGGTTGATTTAATTTTCATGGCGCTTTTTCATTCGTACTCCTCCCCTTTCGATTTCCCAGTGATTGAATCGTTTTGAGCGGATGATTTCTTGGGGATAGTCTCCTAACTATCTCGTGATCATCCTCTCCAAATTTGGGAACGTGGGATTGTGAGTTGATTCAATTTTGGGAGGACTTGTGAGAAGGGCGACTGAAATCGCCCTCTCTGGTCGGTCGCGGACAGTCCGCCACCTGACCGGCGGAAAGTCTAGCCATCGGGATCGAGCCAGTTCAGTGGCTGCGGGTCTCGGTCGCGTTACTGTTCCTTGACCGGCGGACAGTCTGTCGTAGGAACTCGCGGACAGTCCGGGAGTCGTCCAGGGACTGTTCAGCAACCTTGCTGTTTCGGTGTTTTGACCGGCGAACAGTCCGCCATCCCCTCGCGGACAGTCCGCAGTAGGGGCGGACAGTCCGGGACCCCAGGGCCAGACAGTCCGCGAATCGGCTGTGTACTCTGGTTTTGTGCGTTTGCTCTCCCGGCTTCTTCGCTTGGTTTCCGGACTTCTCGTTTGGCCCTATAGTTGATCAAGGAACCTCTCTAGGTATCTTTGCTACTTGTTAGCATAGGTATTTGGGGATCTCTCGACGTAGCCGTCTATCTACGTTCGGGACTTGGTTATTGAGGGTTGAAGTTGTGCCGGTACTTTTGGCATTTGGTTTGCTATCGCTTTGTGGTGCCTCGCTGTGATCCTAGGGATCATCCACCCTCTTCCAAGGGTCGTGGGCATCACGGTTTCGATCGAAGCTTTCGGGGGTTAATTTTGGAACAAAAGGCCAAAGTTTCGAGAAAAATTTTTGAGCTCCCATTCACCCCCCTCTGGTCGCCTTGCTATTGCATTCTCAGTCCTTCAGTCTACCTCCACATACCTAGAGGTTTTGCACTTTGGACAGTGTGTTGCTTTCTCGTGATCTTTCCTGAATAGGACGCACCCTTTTGGACAAGCATGGATCTGCTCATATGACATCTTAAGTGCACGAAGAAGTTTCTGTGACTCGTACGCGTTCTTCAGTAGAATGTGACCCTTCGGCAACAGGGTGCCCAAAATTGCCAACATGACATCGAAGGTGTCTCGACTCAAGCTATATTGCGACTTGAACCCCATTAGGCATCCAATGGCATCCCGTTGTGAAACCGTTATCTTTTCGTGAAGGGGCTTCTGTGCCGAAGACATCATGTCGTAGAACGCCTTTGCGGTGTCCTCTGGCTCCTCCAATCCTTCATCGAATTGTGCCTCTTGAAAGTCTCTCATCATGTCTGCTACCCCGACATCACCATCATACTCCTCGAGGCGTTGTCTCACCACCTCCTCTCTAATCCGATCAGCTTCACCATGGTGGACCCAACAAGTATAGTTTTCAATGAATCCGTACTTGTAAAGATCTACTCCCACGTTATTCTTATATTTTCTTTTCTTGTTCCCACATTTGCTGCAGGGACACGGCATCCGACTCGACCCTTTAGCAGCCAGACCAAACGCATGCTCTAAGAAAGCATTGGTCTTAGTAACCCATTCTGTGCTCTTACTTGCGTGGTCCGTGTACATCCAGACACAGTTATCCATCCTCTGACATATACATATGTAAGCGAGTAATAAAACCAGCAATTGCATCTACACGGTGTTCCTACCATCTAATAGGTGAAGGATAGATCCTAATCCCACCCGACGATGCGTAGATGGGTTAGTTTCCATGTTCTACTCCTACCCGAGACAGAATTTCGGCAGCACCTCCTCCCTGTTCTCCCGATACACGTCCTGGCAGGGAGAGTGTGTATCACATGTTGAGATGTACTAGTTTATAAGCATCGTACGTGACAACTTGCTCGAAACTTTCTCAAATTTTTTTCATGGCATACGCATATGATGTAACAACATCTCGCTAAGTTTCACGATTTTCGGAATTCATTTGTATTTTTTATAATTAAAAAACCGCCCGCACGTTATTTGAAAGCGTTACCCCGTGAGCACGTTGATCGAAACCTCGGGTCAGTTTTTGGATTTGGCCTAAACATAAGGTTAAGAACAAGAATAATATTTTTTTAAATCATGAAAATCCATTATTCGATGCACCCGCAGTTCAAACTTGCGTGTTTCGGGAAAATTCAAGAAAATGAAATAAAGTCAAAAAAATATAACAAAAAGTTTTGAAAAGGTGTCCAATTTGAACACGTTGACCATGGTGATATGTGAAAAGTGTTAAAAAAATGGCAGCAAAAATCTTAAAAAACCACTTTGCCGAGTGTCAGTCCTGGCACTCGACAAAGATTGGTTGTTTGCCGAGTGCCAGCCTGTCGGCACTCGGCAAAGAGTGTCTCTCTGCCGAGTGCCAGACGGCTGGCACTCGGCAAAGATAACGGCCATGGATGTCGTTTGCCCCGGCGAGATTTGCCGAGTGCCCATCTTTGCCGAGTGCCGGACACTCGGCAAGGGTGGCCTCTGCCTAGTGTCATTCTTTGCCGAGTGTCACGTGGCCAAGCACTCGACAAAGAGACTCTTTGCCGAGTGCCCGATATTTGACACTCGGTAAACCTACAGACACTCGGCAAAGCTCCAGTTTCCTGTAGTGTACGTGTTCCATGAAAATCTTGACCAACGCTTGGAACTCAACTTGTGTTCCTTGCATGTTGAGAAATTCCAACTATAGGAATAAAGGATTAGTAGCTTTGCTCTGCAATCGTGGTGTAAGCAATCATATATCCTTTAGAATTATGGTAAAATTAATGATGCATATAATCAGCAACAAAGGACAAAAAGTGAGATCTCAACACTTAAATGATTATTTCACTATTTTTTGAATAGCCAAGGTCTAACAGCCATTGTATGGACTACCCCGTGCGTTGCTGCAGAAACTGCGCATTAATGAATTACATGATATGATAATATAGATAATAAAATACTTATGTTCTTATTGATATGGATATTACAGTTGCATGTGCTAGTGAATTTTAATTGTATATAATAGTTCATTGCCTAGTTGAATAACTTATATGTTAAGATAAATAACTAGTGAAATTTTGCTCAGTGGATGTTAATTGTATATGTGATAATGCATTGGCTAGTTGGATAGGTTGCATGTTGAGAGAAATAGCTAATGGGGTGTCTAGTTGGATAGTTTGCATGTTTAGAGAAATAGCTAGTGGGGTTTAGCTTTATAGAGTTTATAGATATGCATTGCTCATATCCTGAATCATGTCATTCCGGGTGTGGCATTTCATGGACCAAATGGGTTGCATGGTCCCTAACATGTCTCTGTACTTCTGCAGTAATGAAGTGGTGTCTCTGTGGCCTGAAATTAGTTCATGGGATGATAGAGGAGGAGAGGAGGAGGCGTACATCATCGGATCAACCTAAAGATCATCAAAAGAAGAACGCACAAGATAAAAATGACATTGGACATGGACAGAGAGTGAGTAAAAGGTAGGAGAAAATTACATATTTAGGACTCCAAACGTCGCGCTTCGCAGAAATAGGATTCCAAACATTCACTTCTAAAAATAATAGTACTCCAAACGTTGAACTCTTCATTTTCATAGGACGTGGCCCGAGAAGAAGAGGAAGAAGGAGACGTTTTCTCAGACATAAAATACATGTATTTAAAAGAAAAAAGAGAAAGAATACACATAATACTATGAAAATCAATATTCTAATGTTTCGAGTACTATTTTTGCGAAGTTGATGTTTAGAATTCTATTACTGCGAAGTGTGACATTTAGAGTCCTAAATATGCAATTTTCTCAAAGGGTAGGATCACCGAAAGAAAACTGTCACAAATCTTTAAAATGGCGGAGACAAGTGCGGCCGGACTTCACCAGCCTCGACTGAAGAGTGTGCTGGCGGCGTTCGTAGCGAGGGGATGGAGTCAAGGTTAGGCGTGCGAGGTCAGTGCGCGGCACAGCACCCATATGATAGCGCGCGCGAAGGGAAGCGCGAGCTATGCAGTTGGGGTGAATCGTGCGGGTGCCGGGCCAGGCGCTAAGCCTGCGCGTTCGGGTTACCCGTTTTTTTCGGGTCGGGTAATTCGGGTAATGAAAATTGTTAGCCGAATTTAGTCTAAAAAAACACTACCCGCAACTTCGGGTACCCGATAATTCGGGTTCGGGTATTACCCGATTTACCCGAATTCATAAAAAGAGCAAATTATACAAAATTTTAGTAGAAATTCATACATAATTTCAGCAACATCTTGTATAGAATTCTAACACTAATTTACAAAGAATAACATATTAGAGTCACTTGTTCAAACAGAGAGAATAGTTACTAATTAAATGATAAATTTATTGATTTAACTAACAAAACATGATAAATACAAAGACAAAAAATACAACTTCGGGTAATTCGGGTAGTTCGGGTACCGGGGATATTACCCGAATTACCCAAACTAATTTCGGGTAATCAAAATCAGTATCCGAAGTTGGGATCGGGTACCTCAAGTTCGGGTAATTCGGGTCCGGGTTCGGGTAATTCGGGTACGGGTAATGGGTAGCGGGCAGGCGCCCAGGCGCACGCGAAGGACGACATCCTTCTCCCGTGCTCGTGACACGGAGGGGATGGCCTCTTCGAGTCTTGGGTTGAACCTTGTGAACTGGTTAGCTTTGGGAGAATTAGGTAGAAGGTCTTAAAAAAAACTAGGTTTAGGTATTAGACTTTTTATTTTTCAAATTTGGGTGGAAGGCTCTGGAACAAAGTTTTCTTAGGTGGAAGGCCTTTTGTCCATTTTTGACACTTGACGGGGTTTAGTAGAGAATAAAAAGACGATTTTACCATTGAGTAAAAAAATCCGATTGTTTATAATATTTTGAGTATATGTATATATTTATATACTCAAAACATTATAAACAATCAGATTTTTTTATTTTTTACTCATGGGTAAAATCATCTTTTTATCTCCTATTTAACACTGTCAAGTGTCAAAAATGGACGGAAGGCCTTCCACCTAAGAAAATTTTGTTCGAGGTTCTTCCACCCAAATTCAAAAATAAAAAAATCCGATACCTAAACTATTTTTTTTCGAGGCCTTCTACTCAATTCTCCCTTCGTCGAACTTGTGTCGTTGTGTCATCCCGGTCCCTAAACTCGCAAATCGACAGTCTAGGTCCTCAAACTTGTTCGATCGTGTCATCCCGGTCCCTAAATTTATTCGGTTGTATCATCCCGGTTCATAAACTTATAAATCGCTCGTTTAGGTCCTCAAACTTAGTCAGTTGTGTCATCCTAGTCCCTAAACTTTGTTTGGAGTCTCATCTAAATCTAAATATGACAATTTAAAAAGGTTATATCAACAAATAATTCATAACTTTTTCATATAAACTCGAATGAAGACAAACTTTATATCAAAATTATAGCCCTCGACGTGATCTACAACTTTGTAGTTGAAATTTTTTTGATTTAAAACTGCTTAGGGTCTCAAAATATTGTTCTATGTTTATATCAAAATCTATAAACATACAACAATATTTTGGGACCCTAAACAGTTTTAAATAAAAAAAAATCAACTACAAAGTTGTAGATCACGTCGAGGGCTACAATTTTGATATAAATGTTGTCTTTATTCGAGTTTATATACGAAAAAGTTATGAATTATTTACTGATATAAAGTTTTTAAATTGTCATATTTAAATCTAAATGAGACTCAAAACAAAGTTTAGAGATCAAAATGATACAACTGATTAAGTTTGAGGACCTAAACTAGTGATTTACATGTTTTAGGATCGAGATGACGTAACCGAACAAGTTTGAGGATCTAAATGGTCAATTTATGAGTTTAAGGATCAGGATCACACGACAGTACAAGTTTAGTTTAGAGACCGGTGATAGATTTTACTAGAAAAACACATATATCCTCGCATTATTAACCCATTCCCTCTACGGAGGGAGGGCGACAGGGCGGGGAGGACTCATGGGAGGACTTCGTGGTACGTACACGACGCCCTCTGTCCTCGTGGCTCGGCATACCTGCTCGCACGAGTAAAATTTACATATTTGCCATTCTCATCCCACCGACTCGCTTCGCTCCGCCGCCCTCGCACCGCCATGGGGTACGCGCAACTCATCATCGGCCCTGCTGGTAGCGGCAAGGTACCGGTCCCTGTTCCTCCGACTCCCGGACCTCTCCATCTCGCGCTTACCTTTGGGAAACGAGATGATTGGCTCGCCCTCTACGGCCAGTTAGAGAGTTGGGTGCGACTCGGTTCGTCGCTCTGCTCGATTAGGGCTCTGACAGTGCTGTCTCTGCTACCATGTTTCGATTACTGTTTGTTTGGACCGGCTAAGGATAATTGTTAGCCGAAACTTAAAATTAGCCAGCGTTTTTTTTTTTGACGACTAGCAGCTGATAGATGCATACATCCCTAGCAATGAACTATTAGCGCTAGTTGTGCTTGGCTAATGGGCTAACACCTAGCCAAGGGCGTGGCTAATTTTTTGTCTTTCCGTTTAGATCATCTAGGACTAATTTTTAGCAGCTAACTGCCCCTGGTATCCGAACAGGCTCTTAGTTTTGTAGTGATCCAGTAGGGTTTTGTTTCCCTTTCAAAGCGATCCCCTCTGCTCTTTTTTTGCGGGGTTTAAGTTTGATGAACCATTTCCCTTATGGGATAGAGGGGATAGAGGGAAATGAACTATCCCCCCTCAATGCCTCATTGCTCCCCTAATCCTGCCCAACCCAAATTAATTAATCTTAGTTTACTGCACTGCACATGTACCTGTAAGACCACTTGCAAAAAGATGTTCAACATTTTCATACTTGCTGCAGTGCTGCACTGGGGCTTAGGTTCTGATTATTGATTAAGGAGTTGATGATGGCTTGCTCTCATTGGTTACTTGTGGTGTGATTGCAGTCAACTTATTGCTCCAGTTTGTACGACCATTGCCAGACCGTGGGCAGGACAATTCATATTATTAACCTTGATCCAGCTGCTGAGCACTTCGACTATCCTGTAGATATGGGTAATTTTTCTGTTTATTTCTTACAATGTATTAGATTTAGTCCACAATAAAGTATTGCTCTCATTTATTTCATTGCATTTTGGCAGATATCAGAGAGCTGATTTCATTGGATGATGTTATGAAGGAGATTGGGCTGGGGCCAAATGGTGGTCTCATCTACTGCATGGAGTATCCTGTTATTTAAGCAATATCTTTGTTTGTTTTATAGGCTGCCAAAGCTATTTAGTTGGTTAGTTCTGAACTAATACCCTGTTACTGGTGCATTTTTATACTTATTGCTTGTTAATGGATTGGAGATGCAATGCCAGGCTGTTAGGAGCTGAAACTGGATTTGTGTTATCTTTTTTTTGGCAATTGTATATTGTTCTGTACAACAACAACAACAACCAAGCCTCTTAGTCCCAAACAAGTTAGGGTAGGCTAGAGTTGAAACCCAACAAGAGACCCTAGTCACGGTTCAGGCACGTAAATGGCTGCTCTCCATGCAATTCTATCCAAACATAGATCTCTAGGTATATCCCAACTTTTTAGATCTCTCTTTATTGCCTCCCCCCACGTCAATTTCGGTCTACCTCTACCTCTCCTCATATGAAAATCTTGGGCTAAAACTCCACAATGCACTGGTGCCTCTGGAGGTCTCCTTTGGAAATGACCAAACCACCTCAACCGATGTTGGACCAACTTTTCTTCAATTGGTGCTACCCCTAGCCGGTCACGAATATCATCATTTCGGACACGGTCCATCCTTGTGTGGCCACAAATCCAGCGCAACATACACATTTCTGCAACACTCATTTGTTGGACATGTCGTCTTTTAGTAGGCCAACATTCTGCTCCATACAACATAGCCGGTCGAATCGCCGTCCTATAAAACTTGTCTTTGAGCTTTTGTGGTACCCTCTTGTCACAGAGAATACCAGATGATTGGCGCCACTTCATCCACCCTGCTTTGATCCTATGGCTAACATCTGCATCAATATCTCCATCCTTCTGTAACATTGATCCAAGATACCGGAAGACATCTTTCTTAGGCACCACTTGGTCTTCCAAGCTCACCTCTCCCTCTTCCTGTGCAGCATTACCGAAATCACATCTCATGTACTCGGTCTTAGTCCTGCTTATTCTAAACCCTTTGGACTCAAGAGTCTGCCGCCACAACTCCAATTTCCTATTTACTCCTGTCTGACTTTCATCAACTAACACTACATCGTCTGCAAAAAGCATACACCATGTCCCTCGTAACTTCATCCATAACCAAGGCAAAGAGATATGGGCTCAAGGCTGACCCTTGATGAAGACCTATTCTAATCGGAAAGAAATCAGTGTCACCATCATTTGTCCGCACACTGGTCTCGGCGTTGTTGTACATGTCCTTGATGAGGGTAACATACTTTGTTGGGACTTTATGTTTGTCCAAAGCCCACCACATAACATTCCTTGGTATCTTGTCGTACGCCTTCTCCAAGTCAATGAAAACCATGTGTAGGTCCTTCTTTTGCTCCCTGAACCGCTCTATAACTTGTCTTATTAAGAAGATTGCTTCTATGGTTGACCTTCCAGGCATGAAACCAAATTGGTTCATGGATATCCGCGTCGACCCTCGCAATCTATGCTCAATAACTCTCTCCCACAACTTCATCGTGTGGCTCATCAACTTAATTGTGACGGAACGACCCTAATCCCATGGCCCACGTGTCCCTGTCAACCTCTGACAGCCGAACCCATGTTCCATGTGATTAAGACCTGTTCGCCACCGGGCTACATCAGTGCCCAATGTCCGCAGGATCATCTCACAATTCGGTTACAGCATTGCATACTTTTACAAATAACATCGGAATAAAGAGCGGAAGACTTAAATAACAATAGTTTTACAAAGCAGGGTTCCAAATAGAAATTAAGGTGCAGTTATTACAAACCAAGTTCTGATAATAAAGATAGACATAGGCAACATAGTGGAGAACAGCAAAGATACTTATAATCACCCAGCCCGCGGGTGTACAACTATTCTTCGGCCTCATCGGCCTCTTCCTGGACGATGGTCACGCAGCAGGGTGCAAGACACATCGGGGACTCTGTCATACCTGCAGCATGGGTAACAAACCCTGAGTACTGGGGTACTCAACAAGACTTACCCGACTAAAGAAAAGGGAGAAGATTCAGGAATGAGAGGCTTAGGGTAGTCAAGGTAAGGCTTAAGCAAGATCAAGTATTTTGCAGAAAAGCATTTTTGTAAACCTTATTTTACTTTGGAAAGATTCAGTATTCCTCAATTCTTCATCGTTCATGATTCATTTTACATTTCAAAACATTCCTAGTTGAGAACCACTCTCCGTTGACAGTCAGTGACCAAGTCTCCATAACCGAGGAGCAACGTTAATCCGGATAAATAATACTCAGCTGAGGATCCCTATCCACACTGCATATGTAGCACCCAAGCTTGCATATGCCAACTCGTCTACCACGATTCCTCCAAGATTGGACCTGGTCCTACGCCACCCGGAAGTACAGTACACCACTCCTATCCAGGTACGACGACCACGTGGGTACATGCTACTTCCGCCATCTCTCCACTCCCAGTGCGCGGTTGTCGGTCCAATAAAGGATTCCTCGGAGCCAGAGCTTTCCGAAGTATGTGAATAGTTACAAGTCTTGACCAGCAGGCCCTCATACGGATGGTCCCTAATTTTCCAGCCAGAACTATACCTTGGTTATATCTCACCCAAGTGTAATAGTCCCGTCAGTTTTTCAACCCTGTCCCGGTCGGTGTCAACTGTTGAGTCCCGGACTACAACATGACGGCACCGTACGCTCGGACAACCTCTCCTCGCTATTGACTAGGTACGGATCAGATACCTAGCCAACAGCCGGGGAGTAAGACCAAATTCCCATAAACATTCCTTAAGTGATCACACTTTTGAAATTGACATTTTATTGCAAAGTCTAATTCAATAAGCATTGCTAAGCATTTTTCAAATACTTTTGAAAAGCAGGTATCGGGTGTATCAGTGGTCAAGGTGGATAGTGCATCAATTAGGATAACACACAACTCCTATAAACCTAATGCAATAATTTAACTCAAAAACATTTAAGGAAATCATTTTATAAATTCAAGGAAAGGGTTAAATGCACCGGGGCTTGCCTTGAAGAGCAAAGAGGGCAGGCTCGAGGGCGGCAGGGCAGTTGTCGGAACTCGGGGTAGCCTCGGGGACAGGTTCGTCAGCGGCTGCCTCGATCTTGACTCCTTCTTCGGTGACTATACGAATGCAATGATGCATGCACATGAGTATGCTAGCATGAACAATACAACACAGGGCAACAACATGAACCTTAATCACCTTTTCTGTTTTTCTTAATTATTTAAAAAGGTCATTTTAAGCAGTTGCTCCAAAAATTACCAAATTAATCACATAAGTTCGTTATGGTGTAGACAGATGGCAAAACAAATTTCATAATTTTTGGAGGTCATTAAGGTGCTCAAATAAAAACAGACATTAATTAACAAAAAGCACTATTTAACAATTAAAGATAAATGCTTAAAAATCAACTTGTTCCAAAAGACTTCAAAATTTCACCAGAGACTAAACATGGCATAGGAAGCTCACAAAAATTTATCTCATGATTTTTGGAGTTATAAATGATTTTCTAAAAATCCAAAACTATCCATTTATTAATTAAAAGAGGGATTTTACATTTTCAAATTCTTGCAGAAAAGTCAAGTTTCATATTTTTCTAAAATACTACACAGTGCATGGAGCGTACCATAATTTTGTCAGGATTTAAGCAACAACAAATTAATTCACACAAAAAAGAGAAAATAGCACACTATTCACACTCTTTCAAAAAGGAAAAAGAAAAGGGCGCTGTGCTCCTTTCTCGCAGGGGCTCGGGCGAATCGCGGCGAGGCGGACAGCAGGGCTCGGGCGAGGCGGAAACAAGCGTTTCGTCCGAGGCCTGGCCGGGAGGCTCGGGCGAAGCGGAGACAAGCGTCCGTCCGAGGCCTGGCCGGGAGGCTCGGGCGAAGCGGAGACAAGCGTCCGTCCGAGGCCTGGCCGGGAGGCTCGGGCGAAGCGGAGACAAGCGTCCGTCCGAGGCCTGGCCGGTAGGCTCGGGCGAAGCGGAGTGGAAGCAGAGACCGGGGACTTCGAGTGCTTACCACGGGTCGGAGGCAGGGCTCGGCTGCTTCGAGGGAGCACGGTTCGCAGGCGTGCTCGAGGGTGTGGCTCGGGAACGTGCTCGAGGGTGAGGCTCGACACGTTCGAGAGATGCGGCTCGAGAAAGGAGACGGCCGCGGCGGCACTCCGGCGATTCGGCGATCCTGCGCAACACACGAGACCGCAAGGGCCTGGTTAGAGTCGCGCGGAGCCAAGGAAGCTGACACAGGGGTCAGGGGAAGATGATCGTGGCCGGAGAGGTAGTATTTGACGAACCCGAGTTCGCCGGGTTTTCGCCGGAGATGGGAACGGCGAGCTACGCCGGGCGATAGGAGGCGGGGGAGGTGAAATTGAGGGGTGGGGAAGCTTCACGAACTCAAGACGGAGCTGTTGGGCTAGTTGGTTGAGCGGCGGGAGCTTCGAAGTGGGCTGGCGACGGCGGCGGAGACGAGTGAGGAGCTCGGATTCCGGCGGTCCCTTTTATAGCCACGGTCGGGGACGGTAGAGAGCACGGGATGATGTGGATGAGCTCGGCCGAGGCGTGCGCACTCGATTGCAAACCGGCGGGAGGACGGGCGTGCACCCAGGGCCTGGGCGAAGGCTCGCCGGTGACGGCCACGCGGCGGCGACGCCCTGGGCACTGTAGGGGACGGGCGCGGAGGTCAACTGGCGCGCGCGTGCAGATAAGAATGATGGCGCTGTCACAGGCGACAAGTCGGGGGCGGGCGTGCGGCTGCCAGGCGCGTGGCGCAAGCGGCGCTGGCGTGCGGCCATGGCCGGGACCCCCTAGCTGTAGGTTGAAGACGAACAGGGCTAGGTCTTAGGGTTTGACTATGGGCTGATTTCTGAATTTGCAAATTACTTCCAAAACTTGAACTGAGCAGCAAAAACTCAAAATACCAAAGTTGTGCATAAAAAGGAGATCTACAACTTTGTCAAAAAGAATATTTTCAAATTCCAAACAGTTTTTGAACTATATTTGAAATCAGAAAAGGGAACACTTTTGAAATTTGAATAAATTCAAAATTACTTTGG
Source organism: Coix lacryma-jobi var. lacryma-jobi (assembly GCA_009763385.1). NCBI lineage: Eukaryota > Viridiplantae > Streptophyta > Magnoliopsida > Poales > Poaceae > Coix > Coix lacryma-jobi. The sequence continues at coordinate 50,121,413 of CM019828.1, forward strand.
ATTTTATACTGAAAGTTAGAAATCTGCAAATATGAAAGTTGTTCCTTTTATCAAAACCTACAACTTTGTTAATATACACTTTTTCTGAAACTCCAAAGTTTTTGAATAAATTTTGAAAACTGAAAAGGGGACAAAAAAAACTGGAATTTGAATGAATTTGGATTTACTTCAGACTTTGTACAGAAACTTGAAAATTTGTAAATACCAAAGTTGTTTCTCTTGGCCAGATCTACAACTTTGCTTTTTGGACCAACCTCAAATTTTGAATAATTTTTGAATTACAAAAAGAGGGATAAAATCCAGGGTTTGGAAACTAGGGCTTTTCAAAAGGGATTTGAAATCTGTTTTTGCTTTTGGGTTTTTGAACAACACAACAAAGCTTCAAGACACAAAACTGAACAAGAATAAATCAAGGCTAGGCACAGAGGTGAAATTACCATTTTTGCCCTTATAGGAAGATTTGGGCTTTAGGGTTTTTGAAAAGAGATTGCTACACAAGTACTAAGCAATCATAAATGCAAGACAAGAATGATTAATGACTAAAGATGATGATGACATGTCAGGTTAATTACATATTAAACACCAGAGGTGTTACATTAATTCCCCGATAGTTAGTGCAGCTTTGGACGTCTCCCTTGTTCTTGTAGATTGGAACCAATATGCTTCTTCTCCACTCCTGAGGCATCTTGTTTGAACGATAGATACTGTTAAACAACTTGGTTAGCCATACTACAGCTATATCCCCGAGGCATCTCCACACCTTGATTGGAATACCATCAGGACCCATCGCTTTATCCACTTTCATCCTTTTCAAAGCTTCTCTAACCTCCTGCTCTTGGATCCTCCGCACATAGCGCCTATTGGTGTCATCAGATGAATCATCCAACCGAACGGTGGAGTTCTCATTCTCCCCATTGAACAAATTATCAAAATACTCTTGCCACCTATGTCTAATCTCATCTTCCTTCACCAAGAGTTGCTCTCTCTTATCCTTAATGCACTTGACTTGGTTGAAGTCCCTTGTCTTCTTATCACGAGCCCTAGCCATCCTATAAATGTCCTTCTCTCCTTCCTTCATATTCAAACGTTGGTAAAGATCCTCGTAAGCCCGCCCCTTCGCCTCGCTCACTGCTCGTTTTGCAGCCTTCTTAGCCACCTTGTACTTTTCTATGTTGTCCGCGCACCGGTCTTGGTACAAGCACTTATAGCATTCCTTTTTTTCCTTAATAGCTTTTTGCACATCTTCATTCCACCACCAAGTGTCTTTTGGATCACGACCACTTCCTTTAGACACTCCAAGCACCTCTGCGGCAACCTTCCGAACGCAAGTTGCCATCTTCTCCCACATGTTGTTTGCATCTCCTTCGTCTTTCCAAGGGCCCTTATCAATAACTCTTTCTTTGAAGCCCTTCAATGCTTCTCCTTTTAAATTCCACCACTTTGTCCTCGCACTCTTGGCTTGTTTGACCCTACGAGCATGCACTAGGAAGCAAAAATCGGCCACCAGAAGCTTGTGTTGAGAAACCACACATTCTCCAGGTATCACCTTACAATCCTCGCAAGTGTGTTTATCCCCCTTCTTGTAAGGACAAAGTCGATCTGGGTAGAGGAACGACCACTACTAAAGGTCACTAAATGGGAAGGTCTCTTTCTAAAGAAAGTGTTGGCTATCATCAGATCGAAAGCTGTAGCAAAATCTAGGACATCCACTCCCTCCTGGTTCCTACTACCATAACCGAAACCACCATGAGCCGCCTCAAAACCTGCACTTGAAGACCCTACATGGTCATTTAGGTCCCCTCCAATGAAGAGCTTCTCACTACTAGGTACAGCTCTAACCAAGCCATCCAAATCTTCCCAGAACTGCCTCTTAACACTCTCATCATGGCCTACTTGAGGGGCATAAGCACTAATTACGTTTAGAACCATATCACTAACAACAAGTTTAACTAAGATAATCATATCTCCTTGTCTTCTCACCTCCACTACTCCATCCTTTAGGCTCTTGTCAATCAAAACTCCTACTCCATTAATATTTGAAGTTGTCCTGAAACCAGTATTTTCCACCTCCTTCACCTTCCGCCCCTTCCATTTAGTCTCTTGGACGCATAAGATATTTACACGCCTCCTAACCGCTGTATCAACTAACTCTCTTAACTTACCCGTGAGGGACCCTACGTTCCAACTGCCTATACGAATCCTAGTTGGCTCGACTAGCTTCCTTACCCTTCTCACTCGCCGAGTCAGATGAGAAGACCCTTGCACATTTTTCACCACATCCGGGCGCCGATGTGGCGCGCCACTAAGGATGCGACGACCTGATCCTTGCTCACTTGGCACCATGCCCAGATCACGACACGGCGCGTCACGGGGGTGACGACCCGGTCCTTGCTCATTTGACACCATGCCCGGGTTCTGACATGGCGTGTCGCTAAGAGGGTTACGCCCCAACGGGATTCTTTTGGGTTTCATCTCCATAAGGTTAGCTAGGTTTTTACGTTGGCTCGCCAAGCCTATCACAACCCTCCTCCTTAACCAGGGCTTGGGACCTGCTATGTTGAGCCACCATAGACACCCCAACATGTGAGACTGATATTTTGAGTGTCAATATTTATTGCATATTTTTTGAAAAGCGTTCATTTGTGACCTTTAGAACATAGTTCCTGTAAATTGTGGCCATTCAATCATTGGATGTTCGCCGATATGACTGAATTTGAAGGATGATTGGCTCAGGAACTAATCTAGCTAAGTTATGACAACATATAATTCATGAAAGATATCGTTCCTTATGCCGATGGAGTTTGTTTTGCTATGATTTTATGCTGTCAGTTTCTGGTTCCTTAACAAAACTTCTGGCACCTTGAAGACATCTTGGACGATTGGTTTGATGAACAGCTAGAAAACTACCTGGATGATGACTACCTTGTGTTTGATTGTCCTGGTATATTCTCAATTCATCTTTGCATGCTTTAATTGTTTCTTAATAGTTGCACAGATTCATCTCACTATTCTTACCACGTACATGAATGTGACAAAACAGGCAATCATCAGTCTTTTTACTGCTTTTGCATTATACTTGTCCACCAATTATGTACAAATACCATTTTGGGTTACCTATGATGTGTTTAGCAATGCTAGTGTATACGTCTTTCTAATAATTATTGTATACATGAAAAACTAGATATTTAGAGGGTCAGCATCATGCGTATCAGTTAACAAGTTTCTGCATCTTGTTTTTCCAGGCCAGATTGAACTCTTCACGCATGTTCCAGTTCTGCGAAACTTTGTTGAGCACCTAAAACGAAAAAATTTCAATGTTTGCGCTGTTTACCTTCTTGATTCACAGGTTTGGATCATGAACAGAAATTTTCTTGACAATGAAGATATATAGAACCAAAACCCAAGCCTGATTCAGTTTTTCATGATCCAGTTTGTCAGTGATGTAACAAAATATATCAGTGGTTGCATGGCTTCTCTTTCAGCTATGATTCAGCTTGAACTTCCTCATATCAACATCCTCTCAAAGATGGATCTTGTCTCTAACAAAAAATATGTAGAAGAGTATGTTCTATTTCTTTCACCCCTTGCATTGTTCCAAAGGTTTGACGTTTGAATTGACTTGTCTGTATTAACGTTCCAATGTCTCTAGGTACCTGCACCCGAATGCACAAGTTCTTCTTTCACAGCTGAATCGACAGATGGCACCTCGGTTTGGCAAGTTGAACAAGTGTTTAGCTGAACTGGTAGGCCTACTATGAATCATCCTTCATGCAAGCATTTACTGTTAAAATATTATTATCAGAGTTCTTTAGTGATGCCATGCACTAATTGTTTATTGGATTTATACATTTAAATTTACCCTTTGGATATAAATTGATTGTCAAGTTAAGATATGTTAAAATGTAGTATAGCTTGAGCCTAATGTTCCTTCAATGTGGCACTGCCATGGATCAAATCGTTTTCCTTGGTGCTTCCTTCGTATAAGCCAGATACAATGACAACAGCTTTAGCGTGTTTCAACATTTAACATTTGAGGTCTATGGTACATTTATCTTGTCGTCCAATGGACCATGGACAGTTCACCTTTGTTTTTTTTAAAATTTATGGATGGGAAGTGGAAGTATTCTATCACTGATTCATGGCTTGTGAGGCCTTCTGGAGTAGATCAAATCTGTGGAATGCTCTGATTGCAAACACTGCCAAATCTGAGGATGTCTTGGAAAAATTTAGATTGTGCAGGATTTTCTCATACATTTCTTCCATTTTTATTTTTAAATCTAGCAATTAGTAATATACTATTTTTGAGTGCTTTACTTTTACTAAACAGTGGGGGCCTCATGAGTCATGATTGTTTGAAAGTGCATTGCATTAGCCATTTGAAGTAGTTCAGTTTTTTGCGCTTGATCACAAGCTGAGAAACAATTGATATAAAGTTGTACAGGCAAGCAGATGTATTTGTTTGCATGCTTGTTTAATTATTCTGTATAGACTAACATGTTATATTCTTATTTTCTTTGTACATATGTGAACTAATTCCAACATTCTACTTGCCTCACTGTCTTTAGCATCATGTTTAATCTATTACCTTATTTTAGTGCTATCAACGTGCAATATTAATGTCAATTCCGTCGTGTAGGTCGATGATTACAGCATGGTTAATTTCGTACCACTTGATTTGAGAAAGGAAAGCAGGTAAAACTTTTTTTTGTTAATATTAAGACTGAAAGACTACATGGTTGAGACTCCTGTAAACAGTGATCGATGGAGTCTTTTGTCACTTGATTTTGGCCTTGTATGCCTACAAATGCACATTTCATATACCACATTTGACCTGAAAGACATACTTCCATCTTGACACCTCATTTCTTATGCAGTAGCACACTAAGCACCACTAATCTATTATGTGTTCTACTGTTACAAAATCATGCTTGATTCGACCCTAGATCATGCCCTGACAATAAAAAGAAGTCTAAATCTGGCAACTTTATGAAAGACCATAACAGGATATGGGGGTTTGAATGAAAATTGGGACTTTAGCTAGTTTGAAATGAATTCTATCGCCAATTCGTTCTTTGTTGGTGACATTTCTTTTGCCATGATATTTGTGGATATGCAAAATGTTGATGTTGATTCTTTTCTCAAGCTATTTGGATTTGTTCTGTTCTCATATCCCCTAACTGGCCCTGTTTCTGCAGCATACAATATGTGCTATCTTATATCGACACCTGTATCCAGTACGGGGAAGATGCAGATGTGAAGGTTAGGGACTTCGAGCCCATCGAGGACGAAGACTAGTCACTGAATGCTGTAGGAGCTGCAAACTGGTGCAGGCATTTAAAAACGTCATAGGATGTTGATGACATCTACTAAAGCAGAGCACTCATAACTGCAAGTTCCAGTGTTAAGATGAGTGTGCTTTGATGGTCCGGTCCTATTCTCCCTCAATACTCCTTGAAAATCAAATCAACGGTTGCTATATTTACAGTACTACTTGAAAATTAGCAAGGGTAAGCTTGATGTCAAATCGATTGAGTAGTTTATGGGTGAGTAGTCCACTTTTCTCCCGTCAGATACCATCGTCATTCGTTTTATCCATGCATACCTAGCTGGCTAGCTGGTTGGTTGTGCCCGGGTATTCATGCATCTTCAGGGAGACAGCAGAATCAGATAAATTCACATAGCACGGTAAGCATTCTCTACGCTGACTGGAAAATCAGTAGCGAGTGCACGAACCGAAGGCACCGGACGAGTAAGATTAAATTTAATCTTACTGCAAGCAAAAAAAGGACAAGCGATAACATGCTGATCCGCTGATGGGGGATTCCTCATGCCACTGACAATCATCAAAATATGGAGTCAGATCTTGGGCTCACCGACTAGCAGAAAACCAGACAGTTGTCCATTTTCAAAATTTCAAATTTGATACGTTTATTACAGGATAATTATGTATTGGGTCAAAACACATTTATTCTGCCAAAAAGGAGTCATCAAATGGGGCCATACAAAATCATATGGGAAGCTACTAGGGACAGAAAGGAGTCATCAAATGGGGCCATACAGAAGGAGTCATCAAATGGGGCCATACAAAATCACCCATACTCGTAACAGCCGGTTCCTCGGTGACTACATCCTTGAAGCAGGATCGAAGCTGCCCTGCAAAATCATAATGTTCGGAGGAAAAAAAGAACTAGTAAGCATAATATTAATATGGGAAGATGCACCAAACGTAACACTGGGAACGAGCAAGAAAGCTTGCAGTACAACAGATGCAACAAAACATTTCGATACCAAAGCATAAAGAGCTCAGTAATAAGTGCAAATAGGCTTTAAAACCATACACAAAGTAGCCAAGTTAAGTTATAATAAAAGCTTAAGTCTATCATAGGCATTCATTTTGAATGTAACTGTCTGACAGCCAGGCTAACTGGGTCACTGAATCTATCTGAAGAGTTGCATCAAACACATCCTTTTTTGTATTTTGTGACGCTTGACAGAGGCGGGCGTGCATGTCGCCTATACTATTCACTAGTTAACAAAGATTGCAACCATGAGGGCGAGCCTCTATTATTCTCTAGTTAACACAAATTGCATCTAGTGTCCCAATGTCACCTCATTAGTGGCTTAGCAATCAATATAAGCGGAATGCAAGTACTATCAAACATATTTCACATAGTATGGTCATCATTTAGAAATAGGAAAAAGTATAGGATTTCACTAGAGATTCATAATTTTAGTTATTTCTAAAAAAAAATTAGTCAATTTTATGAAAACTTTAAGGTGTAGGCACGAGCTATTATTTCTAGGCTAAGGCTTTGCATATAGGGCCTACATACTGATCTTACAAATGAAAAAATAGTACCTTGCTTCTTTATATTAAACTGTCAATTCATCAAATTTGATGCGTTATAATATTAAATATTAAAAGAAAATAAAATTTTGATCAAACTTCTATTAGTTTTAAACACCAGTATAGAGACATACTATACAGGCGGGTCAGAACCTATTTCCATTAGAGTTTTCCATCACCGCCTACGCTGGGGCTAGTGGAAATGGAACTACAACATAAATGGTTGCTTGTGAATCGCCTGTGTAAATGGTCGTCTGTGGAAAATACTCGACAAAAAAACAGTAAAAACCCAAAAAATAAAAAAAATTATTTAAATCGGGGGAGGGCCCCACTAGGCAACATTATCGCCCGTCTCCATCACAAGTCGTGGTATTTTTCGCGCAAAATTCACGGGTAACGCGGTTGGCAGGATTCGAACCCGCTATCTCCGTCGCAAGTCATGACATTTTTTGAGCAAAATTCACGACTAATGCGGCCGGCAGGATTCAAATCCGTGATCTGTCTCGCGCGCGGAGCCTCCTCTATCACTGCACTACAGTTCATATTCCATTTTGGTTCCCCACATATTATATATAAACCAGTGTAATTTGTTTATTTAAGGCCCTAAACGAATTCAAATTAAAAAGTTATTAGCTATAAAGTTTCATAACTTTTCAAGATCTACAACTTTTGTTTTGGTACTTTTTCCATCCGAGGTCATTTATAAAAATTTGAATTTCAAATTTGAGAATTTGAAACGTAGTTTTCATTGACAAGATGATTTCAAATTAAAAGGGTGTCAACTACAAAGTTTCATGACTTTTCGAGATCTACAACTTCCATATTGATCGTTTCTCCATCTTAGATATTTTAAGAAAAATCAAATTTTAAAACTTTTAAATACAAATACAGTTTCCAATAGCGGCGGACCTAAGAAATCGCTAGTGGAAACACCTTTAACACAAGCGGTTCACTTAATCAAACCGCATGTAAAAATAATGCATTTACACTGGCGGCTTTGTTAAGTGAAAGGCCTGTGTAAAGGTAGCGGTTCACTTAACCAAACCGTCGGTGCAAATGCAACATTTTCACTGGTGGTTTTCTTAAGTAAACCGTCAGTTTAAACGTGTTTCCACTTATGGTTCTTCAGTCGAGCAGACCGTTTTCTCTACACTGGCGCTCGATAACTAAAACCACTAGTGAAAATTATACCCCACCTCCGGCATAGAGCTTTTTTTTTTGTACTAGTGAAATTCTTGCCGAGTTTTATTTATAGAAATATAGGCTTTGTTTAATTTCGGATTGTATTTTTTATGTCATATAGGGTGTTGCATCAACGGTTCGGATATTAAAAAAATAAATTATAGAATCCGTTCATAAATTACGAGACAATTTTTTTATGCTTAATTAATTTATCATTAGCATATGTGTTACTGGTGTTAAATCATAAACTAATTACGTTTAAAAGATTCTTCTCATAAATTACACAAAACTTATTTTTTATTTTATATTTAATACTCTATATATATATGTCTAAAGATATGATATAACAGGATGTAAAGTTTTTAGCCCACAACTAAACATGACCGTAACATATTTATTTATATTACAAGCGTGGAATTAATAAATTATCAGATTTAACAGATGTGCACGTGCAATAATAGATTCACGCCGACAAGACACGTCCTGCGGTCCTGCCTCGTCGACAGGACACATCGCATAGCATAGCTTTACGCCGCCGCGCCGTCGCCGCTGAACAGGCCCTTGTCAAACACCCAGTCCTCGATCATCTCCTGCGCCGCCTGCCCCTGCTCCGCCGGCACCAAGTGCCCGGCCGCGTACACGGCGACATGCACGAGAGCGCCATGCTTCTGCACGTACCCAGCCAGCCTGCTCTGTTGCTGTCCAGCGGCGCCGCTGCCTCCTCGCCGCCACACGGCGCGGGGGGCGTCCTGGAACGCGGCGAGCCCGTCCCAGTGCAGCTCCCGTAGCCACGCCTCCACGGACACCACCCCGACCTGCGCGTCACGGATCCCCTCGTAGAGGAGCACGCGCGTGGACGAGGACGAGGACGAGGACGACGTCGCCGGCGGCCCCCGCAGCAGCGCCTCCACGTCCCGCTTGACGCTCTTCATCACGTCGTCGTGCAGCGCCGCCTCGACCGCGGGGCTGACGAGCTGCCACGGCGCGTCGCCGCGGACGCCCAGCGCCGCCCTCACCTCGGCGTCGTTCATGAACTCCGCGGCGGCGCCGGCGAGCAGAGCCTGCAGCGACGACGTGTCCGCCGCCGCCACGTCGAACAGCGACGGGAGCCCCGTGGCGTTGCGCAGCCACGACAGCACGCGGTACCACGCCTCCGTCGCTTCGTCCCACCGCTCCGCGACGGCAAGCGCCGCCGCCTCCGCCTGCATGGCCGCGGCCTCGCGCCGCTGCTTCGCGCCGATGAGGCCCGCGAAGTAGAGGACGTCGGCGTGCGTGGTCATCTGCGCCACGGGGTGCACCAAGCCGTTGCCGATGGCCACGCCGCGCAGGTTGATCCGCTGCTGCTCGGGCAGCGTCGGGTTGGTGGCAAGGATGAGCGCGCCGGCCGTGGGGATGGTCTTGCCGGCGTAGCTCTCGCCGGTGAGGAAGAGCGGGCGGGCGCGGAAGGTGTCATGATCCGGCTGGGAGGAGAGGAAGGACTGGAGCGCGGCGAGGACGTGCTCCGCGACCACGGGCTGGGTCGTCGGGATGGCGGAGGGCGACGGCGCCGCGCTGTAGCCTGTGCCGAGCGGGCTCTCGAGGAAGAGGAGCCCGAAGCGGCGGTTCCAGGCGTAAGGGTTGGGCGACAAGGGGAACGCGGAGGAGGTGGTGTTGGAGTCGCCGGAGAAGGAGAAGACGTAGGGGCCGATCTGGAAGAAGTTGCTGACGAACGAGGACAAGCCGGGGCCGCCCTCGAGCCAGACGAGCAGCGGCGTGGAGGACGGCAGGGTCACCGGGTCGGTGGCCTCGTAGAAGGCGTAGTAGAGAGAAGCGTTGGCCACGGGGATCGGGAGGTAGCCGGACTTGGTCGGCAGGGCCTCTTTGGGGAATATGGTGGCCGCCGAGCCTGCAGAGGCGGCGGTGGTGGTGGCGAGGACGATGAGGAGGGAGAGCGAGAAAGGAGCTGCCATTGGCACTGCGTCTTGCCGTGTCTTTGGCTCTTTGCTTGCCTGAACGGCTTGCACCATCAGAGAGGAGAATATGTAAGTTGTGAGGTTGGCTGAAAAATCTTTGACGAAATTAAAGGAATACGCGTTTGTATTGACACAAGGAACTAGCGAAGTGGTTTCTAGTCATCCATCCACAAACATAACTGTGTTGAGTTCCCAGAAATTTTTAGCAAAAGTCCTATAACACTTTCATTGTTATTTGATAAACTTTATCTAAACATAAACTAACCAGACTCAAAAGATTCGTCTCGACATATACATATTAAAAGTATAATTAATTATTTTTTACCTATATTTAATGCTTCATGCATGCGTCTAAGGATTGATGTGACGAAGAATCTATAAAAATTTTGGAAATTTTTGGGAACTAAACAGAGCCGGCCAGGAGATGCATGCATGGTCAACCATTCTTAATTATTTGTCATAGAGAATAGGTTAAGAGTTTGTTTGGTACAACTCACAACAACTTCATGAGCTGTTGATAAAGCTGAAAAAAGTAGCTTTTGACAGCTTCCACCTTTATTTCTCTCTTACAATCATACATGAAGTTGTTGGTGAAGCTGTTTTGTCAAACACTTTTTTCAAAACAACTCAGCTTCACCTAGTAGGTTGTTTATGAAGCTATTTTTTTTTTTAAAAAAATAGGTTCACTAGTGAAGCTGAGCTGGGTCTAACTATTCTGGTCAGCGAGAAGAGCGACTCATTTCTTCTTTGCTGGTTGGTGATGATGCGTGCAAACAACAGTGTTGAAGATAGTAACACAAAAAAGTATACCAATTAAAGACTATATGTTATGTCTTCCATAAAAAAATATATTTCTTGGATTCATTTTTGAATGGGCATTTTATGGGAATTAACGTGGAGGCTTTCTGGAAGGCCTCCTACTAGAATTAAGATAAGATGCAATGGGTCTTTATGTAGGTGGACAATGTGTGGCTCATGGCCAACATTGAGAAAAGCCAAAACACAGAAATAAGGAATTTGCTATTTAACAGTTATATGAGATCTCCCTTCTTCTCATGTAACACAGGACAATAATGAGATACTAAATTAGTACTAAAATACATGTCTTCACCTTTATTCGATCATTGTCCTCCTTCGGTTAGTTTGAACTATAGATAGCTAAATGGGCGGCACGACACGACATGACACAACACGATCATAGCACGACACAAGCACAATTCGACATGCGTGTCTGTCGTGTCGTGCCTGGCGTGCCACCATGCCAGCCTCCCAGCACGAGCACGAGCACGAGCACGACACGACCAAAGCTGGATCATGCTATGTCGTGCCGCTGGGCACGGCAGCATGCTAGCGCCGTGTCGGCCCGAGCCAACAACACAGGTGTAAGGAAAATGGACCTCGGACCATTTAACTTCGGATTTTGGTGTTTGATGAACAACATAACCAAATTGGACTAATGCATTTGCAAAGTGTTTGTTTTGTAGTCCAATAGGGTGCAAATGTGACTTGGACAAAGGCTACGTGGTGATCCGATGATCAACACCTCAAGCAAGACACTAGAAGCTCAGTAGAAGATCCCCAAGATCAAGCCAAGTCCAAGGCACAAGAATGGAACCAAGTCGGGCGCTAAGAACGAGAGAAAGGCGGGAAGAACAAGTGACCGGACGCTGCCTCGCAGTGACCGGACGCTGGCCTGGATGCGTCCGGTCAGTACACCAAGCCAACAGCGCCACGTCAAAGCGACCGGACGCTGTAACAGTAGCGACCGGACGCTCCGATGCTACTGTTCCTCAGCGCGTCCACGTGACCGGACGCTACGACGACGATCGGACGCTGGAGCTTAGCTAAGTCCGATCGAACACAGAGAGGTTCCATAGGCACAAAATCGTGACCGGACGCGTCCGGTCATCTGTGACCGGACTCATACCAGAGTCCGATCAGTGCCTGTGCTGGCGGCCAACTAGCCGTTGTGAGTGACCGGACGCGTCCGGTCAGGACGTGAGTACGTCCGGTCGATGTCTGAAAAGTGCATCTCTTTGCCCAACGGCTCTATTTTGTTGGGGCTCTATATATACCCCCATGACCGGCCAAAACAGTATGGTTGGAGCTCAAGGAAGTGATCATAGTGCATAGACACATATTTAGTTGCTCTAGCCACCAAAGTGCTTAGTGAATATACTAGGTGATTAGTGTAGGTGCTTTGCGAAGTGCTCAGGCTAGTTAGACCACCGCTTTGCGCTTGCTCTAGGTGTTAGGCCTAGTGTTTAGTGAGGTTTGAAAACCTCTTATCTACCGGTGCTTGCGCGCACCGTGGTTGTACATCGGTGGGGCTTGTAAGTCTTGCGAGATCACACCAACCGAGTTTGTGGTGTGGCCGCCTCCGTGTACCGAAGGGAACAAGGCCCGCGGCGCTTCGGCGGGAAACTTGATAGTGAAGACGGCGGGGAGCATCCGGGAGAGGCTTTGCCACGAGTGGCTTAACCGGAGACCCACTTGCGCGTGGGGAAGACCGGAGCTATCCACGGAGTTACCCGACTGGGAGCTTGGCCCTTGCGAGGGATTCCTTGTGAGGGGCTCCAACGAGGACTAGGGGGAAGCTTGCGCGCTTCTCGATACCTCGGTAAAAATACCGGAGTCGTCGACGGGAGTTTGCATCTCTATCACACTCTTTAGCTTCCGCATTTACATTGCTATCTAGTTCATGTGCTTTACCTTTCCTAGCTTGATATGCTAGTTGATAGGTTTGGAAACTAGGTAGCATAACTCCTTTTGCGGTAGAGATAGCAAACACACTTAGCAAAACCTTAGTTGCACTTTAGATAGTTTACTTTCTTGCATAGGTTTTGCTTAGGTGGAAATTAGAGGCCATAGTTTAGAGTAGAAGTTTTAAGTTGCCTAATTCACCCCCCTCTTAGGCGTCACGGTCCTTTCATTTGGTATCAGAGCCGGTTGGCTCTCTTGTGGACTCTTGGCTTAATCGCCTTCGAGCCGACGCCCCTAAGAGAGGTTGGGATGGATACCTCTAGGCCTCCACACTTTGACGGCACTAACTTCCCTTATTATAGTGCTAGGATGGCTTGCTTTTTAGAAGCCGTTGATCTAGGTGTTTGGAGAGTCACCCGCGACGGGATGAAACCCATTAAGAATCCCGAGAAGCCTACCGCGGGTGATGAAAAAGAAATTCATCTTAATGCTAGAGCTAAAAATTGCTTGTTGAATCTATTAGCATGGATGTCTTTAACCAAGTTTTTACTTTGCAAACATCTCATGAAATTTGGTTAAAGCTTCATGAGCTCCATGATGGTACAAGTAATGTACGTGAGCAAAAACATCACCTAACAAAAACAAGCTATGATTCCTTTAAAATGAATGATAATGAGCTTGTTCGTGATATGTATTCTCGTTTGAATCTAATTATCAATGAGCTCCATTCTATAGGAATTACAAAGCTAGGTGATGCGGATATTGTGAGGAAGATCATCTCTGTGCTTCCAAAGAGCAAATATGCAACCATCATCACCATCCTCCACAACATGGAGGACTTGAGCACCATGACCCCGGCCATTGTCATTGGCAAATTGGTGGCATTTGAAATGTCACGCAAGATGGGTCAAGAGGAAGCCACTTCATCAAGCAAAGACATTGCTCTCTCATGTGAGCACAAAAAGATGAAGGGCAAAAAGCAAATTGAAACAAGCTCAAGCTCCTCAAGTGAAGAAGAAGAGGATGATGAAGATGAAGAATCAAGTGATGATCAAGCCTCTACCTCATCCGACTCCTCCTTAGATGAAGAAGAAACAATCAAGCTAATGAAAGGAGTGAAGAGGATGATCCGCAAGCTCAATGTCAAGGGTGTGCCCATCACAATTGAAGATTGCCTCTTCACCAATCAAAGAAGAGAGCAAAGAAAAAAGGGTTGCTATAGATGTGGCAAAAAAGGGCACTTTGTGGAAGATTGTCCAAAATAAAAGCCCACACCCAATGACAAGAAAAAGAAGGGATGCAAGGCCAAAGCTCTCACCACCATCAAGACTTGGGATGATTCATCAAGTGATGATGAAGCCCGTCACAAGAGGCATGGCCGCAAGCACTCATCATCAAGCTCCTCACGTATGTGCCTTATGGCACGAGGTAACACAAGTCCTATCTCTAGTGATAGTGATAGTGATAGTGATGATGAGCTACCTTCTTACAATCAACTTGTGCAAGATAATCTTAAATATGCTAAAGCTTGCACTAGCCAACAAAAGAAAATAAATGCTTTAAAAGAAAAATTAGATAGTTCTCAACAAGCTTATAATGCCATACTTGATCAATATGAAACCTTTTCAAACTTAAATGTTGAGCTATCTAATAAAATTGAGAAACTTGAGGCTAGTATAAGCACATATGATAGCACAAGTAATGATGAGCAACTTGCTAAGAAAAATGAAAAACTAAAAGCAAAGTTAGCTAGCACACAAGATGCTTACAAAAGTTTGCTTGCTAAAATGGAAATTATGTGCAAGCATTGTGATGAGCTAACTAACAAAGTTGCTAATCTTGAAACCATCGGAGCAAACCCCACCGAGGCACCTAAAATTGAGAAATCAATCTTTGATATGCCTAAAAAGGATGCCTCTACTTCTTGCATTGATTTACTTGATCTAGACTCACCCATATGCAAACAAGCTTGTGTTGAGAATGTCATTGTAGAAACATGTACACTAGAAGTTGCAATGGAGAATGAGCTACTAAAGCAAGAAGTGGCACGCCTCACCAAGGACTTGACCCAAGCAAAAGGCAAGGGGAAGCAAACCCGAACTCATCAAGATAACACCAACAAGGGAGTGAAGAAGCTTGATGAGGAGCAAACCGTGGTTTGTTACCTTTGCCACAAGGAAGGCCACAAGTCCTATGAGTGCAAGGTGAAGCATTGGGGAGAAAAGAAGAAAGAGAGAAACAAAAAGCAAACAAGCAAGCTCTCCAACACCTACACCAACAAGGTGAACAAGAAGGCCGCCACACCCTACCTTTTGAAGAAGAAGAAGAATGACAAGGTAGTGGCCATCAAGGTGAACAAGCAAGCCAACAATGGGGCCAAACGCATTTGGGTGCCTAAGGACATCATCTTAACCATGAAGAGCACCAAAAAGGTTTGGGTCCCGAAAGGGAAGTGAGTAGTCAAGTAGTCTACGGGGAATTTGGAGACTTGGCAAAGGTTGGGTGCATATCATGGGGTGCATCACATTGGATCATGTCATTGCCAAGTATGTTAGTGGGTACTATGGACCCAAGTTCCCCCTCCCATGTTAGGTAACTAGATTTAAATTCTTGCAATTACTTTCATTTGGTATAATGTCTTGCAATTACTTTTAGCATCTAGTTCCTTCATTGCCTATGTTTGCATTGGTATATTCATATCTTTTGTCATGCAAATTAGGCTTATCATATGGTAGTTTTGCTCGGTATCACTCATATTCTTAGAGCAATTCTATATGGTTTTAATTGGTTAGAAGCACGACACATAGCTTCTTTTACTTTGTATTTATCTTATATGTGCCAAAGACCAAATTATAAATAAACTGCCCCGATTACCATTTTTCAATTTATATCACACTTCCTGTGGTGTCAATATGGAAAATGGCAGTTTGACCTTACAAGTCAATGTGCATGACTCCTACAAGTATTTCAAACTTGTATGCACACTTTTAGGGGGAGTTTACTCTATAATTTGGAAGCTTTGAGACTAACACTACCTTCAAGATTATCATGTGTGTAGTAGTCTCATTGCAAGGAAAATGGAGTTCTAAGAGACAAGCATCATGTGTGGTGATAATCCAATTGGCATCTACATATGGTATTCCTAACCAATATCATTATGATTGATTTCAATTTGATTCTCTTATATGCTTTCTTCATACATTATATAGGTTAAACTCCTTTGTGCTTTAATTTGTCGGTTATGCATATGCTTTTGCCTTACATCATATGTATGCTTATACTTAGGGGGAGTTTTAGCTTATATAATGTGTCCTCTCTTGAGCTTTAATGTCTTCCTTTTCGGTGTTTGATTCCAAAGGGGGAGAATGTGTAGGGACCAAAATCAAGCCCAAACTAAAACAAACAAAATAACCAAAATCAAATTTTCAAAAAATTCTATGGTTATTTCTATGGGAATGGTTCAAAAAGGGAGGAAGTGATTTATGGAGTTAGGGGGAGTCTTAATCCATAAAGTCACAAAGAGGGACTCTATGGCAAGGGCAAGATATGTTAGATTAGATATGTTTCAAATTGGTATCTTTTAAACATCATATGATCTTGCCTTTGCATTGCATCCTAGCAAGTAGATTGCATTCTAAATTATGTATCTATTATTTGCTTGTTTTGGTCGTGTTGTCATCAATCACCAAAAAGGGGGAGATTGTAAGGAAAATGGACCTCGGACCATTTAACTTCGGATTTTGGTGTTTGATGAACAACATAACCAAATTGGACTAATGCATTTGCAAGTGTTTGTTTTGTAGTCCAATAGGGTACAAATGTGACTTGGACAAAGGCTACGTGGTGATCCGATGATCAACACCTCAAGCAAGACACTAGAAGCTCAGTAGAAGACCCCCAAGATCAAGCCAAGTCCATGGCACAAGAATGGAACCAAGTCGGGCGCTAAGAACGAGAGAAAGGCGGGAAGAACAAGTGACCGGACGCTGCCTCGCAGTGACCGGACGCTGGCCTGGATGCGTCCGGTCAGTACACCAAGCCAACAGCGCCACGTCAAAGCGACCGGATGCTGTAACAGTAGCGACCGGACGCTCCGATGCTACTGTTCCTCAGCGCGTCCACTTGACCGGACGCTACGACGACGATCGGACGCTGGAGCTCAGCTGAGTCCGATCGAACACAGAGAGGTTCCATAGGCACAAAATCGTGACCGGACGCGTCCGGTCATCTGTGACCAGACTCATACCAGAGTCCGATCAGTGCCTGTGCTGGCGGCCAACAAGCCGTTGTGAGTGACCGGACGCGTCCGGTCAGGACGTGAGTGCGTCCGGTCGATGTCTGAAAAGTGCATCTCTTTGCCCAACGGCTCTCTTTTGTTGGGGCTCTATATATACCCCCATGACCGGCCAAAACAGTATGGTTGGAGCTCAAGGAAGTGATCATAGTGCATAGACACATATTTAGTTGCTCTAGCCACCAAAGTGCTTAGTGAATATACTAGGTGATTAGTGTAGGTGCTTTGCGAAGTGCTTAGGCTAGTTAGACCACCGCTTTGCGCTTGCTCTAGGTGTTAGGCCTAGTGTTTAGTGAGGTTTGAAAACCTCTTATCTACCGGTGCTTGCGCGCACCGTGGTTGTACATCGGTGGGGCTTGTAAGTCT
The DNA here is from genome assembly GCA_009763385.1 of Coix lacryma-jobi var. lacryma-jobi. NCBI lineage: Eukaryota > Viridiplantae > Streptophyta > Magnoliopsida > Poales > Poaceae > Coix > Coix lacryma-jobi. The sequence continues at coordinate 50,138,757 of CM019828.1, forward strand.
TGCAAGATCACACCAACCGAGTTTGTGGTGTGGCCGCCTCCGTGTACCGAAGGGAACAAAGCCCGCGGCGCTTCGGCCGGAAACTTGATAGTGAAGACGGCGGGGAGCATCCGGGAGAGGCTTTGCCACGAGCGGCTTTACCGGAGACCCACTTGCGCGTGGGGAAGACCGGAGCTATCCACGGAGTTACCCGACCGGGAGTTTGGCCCTTGCGAGGGGATCCAACGAGGACTAGGGGGAAGCTTGCGCGCTTCTCGATACCTCGGTAAAAATACCGGAGTCATCGACGGGAGTTTGCATCTCTATCACACTCTTTAGCTTCCGCATTTACATTGCTATCTAGTTCATGTGTTTTACCTTTCCTAGCTTGATATGCTAGTTGATAGGTTTGGAAACTAGGTAGCATAACTCCTTTTGCGGTAGAGATAGCAAACACACTTAGCAAAACCTTAGTTGCACTTTAGATAGTTTACTTTCTTGCATAGGTTTTGCTTAGGTGGAAATTAGAGGCCATAGTTTAGAGTAGAAGTTTTAAGTTGCCTAATTCACCCCCCTCTTAGGCGTCACGGTCCTTTCAACAGGTTCACAGAACCACAACACACAATTCACAGTTCATAGTATAAATTTTTTCCAGATCTCAATTTCACGACACAAATTAGAAAACAACACACAAAACAGAGAAGATAACAAAAAAAGGGAGCTTGTGCAATAGCTGCATCATTAAAAACCTATCTAGGTAAAATTCACCCTAGACAGAAAAAAGAGTGCAACCAAGCTCTAGTTTCATCATTGTTCAATGTTCATTACATCATAGGTTCTAAGTCCAAATTAGTTCCAAGTCCTAGTTACTATTACAAACCATTACATAAATGCCTAATTGAGATAGAGATGCTCAAAGGCATCGTAAAGCTCCTTGTCCTCCACCATATGCTGTAGTCGTGCTTCTGCCGCTTCCCAGTCCTTGGTACATGTGAGTGCCTCCATGGTTTCAGGGTCCAGCCACCTCCACCGTTCTTCAATGATCCTGCTAGTTCAGCCTGGGCATTCGGTAAATATCGAACCGATCAGTTTGGTTCTTCGGTACCTCGATAAATTCGGTTCCTGAGAAATAGGTACCGATCGGTTCTAGAAAAAATTTGGTACTGTTTCGGTTCGGTATCGGTAAATTCAATTCGGTTCTGGTATTTATCGAACAATACCGAACTAATCATATAGAAGATGTAATGGTATGTTTAAAAAATAATTTTGACATGATTTAATAGACAATAATAGTGCAAAATATATATACATGTAAAAGTCCACAAGACTATAAGTGTAAGTGCCAAAAATACATAATATAATAGTCTACAATAGTACAATAAATAATATAACAACACTCAAACTTATCACATTTCATGTAAATTTGGTAATTTCGGTTCAGTTCGGTATTTACCTCGGTAAATTCAGTTCCTGAGAAACAAGAACCGAACATGAACTGAATTTTTCGGTTTCGGTATTTCTCGGTTCAGTTGTCGGTTCTCGGTATTTCGTGCCCAAGGCTACTGCTAGTTAAGTTGAAGGTTTCCTATGAAGAAATGGAAGAAACAGACATACTAAAAATATCTTTAGCAAGGGTACAAAGAACTGGATAAGTAAGTTTATATCGATGCCACCAATGCAAGATGTTAAAGTCATCATCCAACTGACTGAATGTATCACAGTCCAGGTAGGTTGTGAGTTCAGAACAAGAACTGTTAGAGGAAGAAGATGTTGCATGAAGCAATGTAGTAGCAGACATAGACCTGGACAGATCAAGACTACCAGGAACATCATCATCATCATCATCATCATCATATATTTCATCCCAAGCAGATCTTTTCTTACCAGATAGGGTTGGAGGGACAATCCTTTTCTCCTTGATAGAGCCATACAGGTCATCATATTTATGATACAATTTGAAAAGAAGAGCTCTAGTCTCAACCAACTTATTATTGTAATCAACATCAGTTATCAATTACAACTTTCTAATCACTTTGTTAAAACCTTTAATCTTAGCTCTAGGATCCAAGATAAATGCAATACAATAAAGCTCAGGTATTTTTCCAGTATTTATTGTACTTATCAATCATAGGTTGGACAACAGATCTAATATGTTCACAGGTGTATAACAATCCTAACAATGTGATGAACCATAAGTGGAGCAGTAGGATAATACACACCAGATAAAGCAACTGTTGAGTCATAAAATAGTTCAAGAAATGTCATGATTTTAGTTGGTAGAACCCAATGATTATGAGTCAAAAGAAATGCAACACCTTTAGGTCTAGGGTAATTGTACTCAATAAAAGTATAGAAAGATTTCTTATGAGGTAACAAATGCTTGAGCATCAGATAGGTAGAGTTCCACCTAACATCCATGTCTAATACAAATTTTCTAGGTCTAATACCAGATGGCATGCAGTAACTCTTATATGCAACAACTTTTTTTGGTTAGAAGAGCTAATGAATGATATTGCAGTTCTGAAAGCATCAAGCATAGGATTAACAATAGCCAGAGCCTCCTTAACTATCAGGTTAATGACATGACAAGCACAACGCTGATGCAAAAATAGATAAGCACCCAAATACTCCTTAAGCACAGGTTTCAATACATCCATGGCTTTGTTATTAGCAGATGCATTGTCCAAACTTATAGAAAAAACCTTTTTCAATATACAAAATTCAGTAAGGACATTAGCAACACGTTCATCAATGTTCTTAGCATTATGTGACACATCAATAATCCTTAATCCCAGCACCCTCTTTTCAAGTTGCCAATCAACATTAATTTAATGATCAACAACACTCAAGTAATCCTCTTTAGCATGTCTAGACCAAATATCAGAAGTAATAACAACAAAAGTAATTGCATTATTCTTCAAAGCATCTATTATGTTATCATGCTTATCACTGAAGTACTTAAACAATCTCTAGTTGTTGTTTGCCTAGAAACAGTTTTATACCTAGGGTTATGAGCCTTTGTGATGTACACTTCCCAGGCCTCAGTTTTCTCAATACTGAGGGAAAGGTCTAGCCTAACAAGCAAGCGAATAAGCTCCACACGAGCCACACCAGCAGAATAATCCCAATTACGAATACTACCATCCCTACTGAAAGTAATGTGGGACTGAGTCAAGCGATCTTTCTCACGCTTTTTAGGGCAACCTTCTTAATGACAGAGGGGATGCCCAATACGAAACTTAGAAACAACAGTGAACTCCTTCTTGCAGTGAATACGGATAGCGCCATACCTGGCATCCCTACCGTTTACCTTTCTTGTGAGTTTCATGAAGTCATCCCAGCATAGAGAGGTAGAGTTGCGAATAGGGGTGGCCCGACTGAGCCGTCAACGGCTCCATTTGCCCTGGCCTCGCCTTCGCGGGCTGCATTTGCTTGGCCGTCACTGGCAGTTCTGCGAACACAAGGTTGATATGTGCCCTCGTGGTTCCCTTCCTGAGTGATGAGTGATCAGTCAACAAGCAACATGTCTCTTGGCTGTGTTGATGTGCAGGTGTGGAGCTTGGAGACAGTGGTCGAAGGTGAGGTGCAGGTCAAGTAGAGACGTGCTGTGCCGACGGACCGAGAGCGGTGAAGGGCGGACGTGAGGCTTGGACCGATGGACCGGGAGACCTGAGGACCAGTTGTGGTAGCTGACACATGGCATCGATGAGCAAGAGGACATGGGGATTTGTGGTGCATCGGCCAAGTCGGGAGGAAGGTGATGGCGTCGTGACACTTGGCGGGAGGCCGAGAAGGAAGGCGAATGCACTGTGTCCGGCGTGGAGGCTAGACATGCTCTGGCATCGGTGCTGGAACTCGGGGTGTGCGAACCACATCCCGTCTATGGCGCGGGTTTGGTAGTTGAGCCTCTAAAAACTACCCTTGACGATTTCCGAGTTTGGGCCACAAAACTCGGGGTGGTGGGTTTCCGAGTTTGGGCCTCAAAACTCGGCAAGGACGGTTTCCAGGTTTGGGCCTCAAAAACTGGGCTGGCAGATTTCTGCATTTGGGCCACAAAACTCAGCCGGAGGACATGTTTCCCGGTTTCAGCCTCAAAACCGGGGGAGGTCCAAAAAGGATGGTCGACGCGTGGCGGCGTGGAGAGGCTAGCGCGACGGCGAAGCTATCCACGAGGAAGGCGCGGCGGTCGACAGGGCGGCACGTGGCGGCATCTTGAGGCTTGCGTCGAGGTGAAGCTAAGGATGCGCAAGGTGCATGGCCGTCGGATCGTCAATCAGGAGAGTTGGACCGGGATACCCCTAGGGTTGGCCGCTTCGCTCTTGTATCTAGGGGTAGAAGGGGACTATTGTTATTAGGCTATAAATAAGAGAGGTGCCCCTCCTCTCTCCATATCCTAGCAGCCATTTGTTCCTGAGCTTTCTCTCTCTCTAGCCCCCGCTTAGGTTCTAATCATACCTCGCTGCCTGTGATCCGCAGAGACAGCTAATCATACCTCTGTGTATTTGGATTTTGAGGAAACAAGACCGTAATCTCGTTGTCTCCTCGTGTGAAGTTTCGGCTGGAATTCGAGATCAATTCACGTTTTCGTTTGTGTTCTTCGCGTTTTGGTTTTTGTCTTCTCGGAGATTTGCTTCGTTCTCCCTCTCCGAGGAATGGTTTTTGATTCCACTTGAACTAACTTGTTCTAGGTCGTGAGGCGCATCTTTGCACTGAAGGAATTGATCACAAACCTCACGAGCTAGTAGATCGGGTGATTCTTGTGTTGGATCGGTTTTCTTCCTGTTTCCCCCAAACTTCTTTGATTCACTGGTTTGGAGATAGGTTCGAGCCATGATCTCTTAGGAGTAGCTCACTAACATCTTGTGACCCCTCAGATCGAGTCTTAGCCCTAGAGCTTTTGATTCAGAGGAGATCGGGTTGAATCGCCAAAGAACTATGCTGTTTTTGGGGGCATCAGACGCTGAGCACGGGAGCATCGGACGCTGCTGTTCATAGCATCGGACGCTCTTGTGACACATGTCACTTTCTGTGATTTTGAGTGAGCATCAGACGCTCAGCATCGAACGCTCTGTTGGCCATCGGACGCTCCGACGCTGACACATCGGACGCTGAGTGGTTACTATAGCAGCGTCCGATGGTCATGCAGTAAGGTTCTAGAACGGTCCTGTTTTCATCGGACGCGTCCGTCAGGTTGGCATCGGACGCTGCCAGCGTCCGATGCACTAACAGGTTCACTGTTTCATCCGCAGTTCATTCGTCTAACTTCGGATTTGGTTTCCGGCTTTTGCGTTGGACTTCTTAGGTTGTATAGTATCCCGATGTGCTTCTAAGAAGCATCCACCCTACATCTAGGGTCGTGGATATTTGCAAGCCCCTGTCTTATTTTTGGGGTGACTTTCTGGGACAAGGGCCATCTAATTCACGAGTTGAAATTTGAGGCTCCCATTCACCCCCCTCTGGTCGCCAATTCGGTCCTTCAATTGGTATCAAAGCCAGTCTCTACCTTAATCGGTTTTGGATCCTAAGGGCGACATGGATCGAGGGAATGGCAAGGCTCCCTACTTTGATGGGATGAACTATCCCTATTGGAAGATTCGGATGCGTGCTTATCTCAACAGCATCAGATCTTCTGTGTGGGAGATATGCGAGAACACTGAGTACGAGGTCCTTGTGGCTCGTGTGGGTCAAGTCCAGATTGACCAACACGAGGCCAACTCCAAGGCTCGTAATGCTCTTTTGGCCAGCATCTCCCTTCCTGAGTTCGTGCCCAAGGCTACTGCTAGTTAAGTTGAAGGTTTCCTATGAAGAAATGGTAGAAACAGACATACTAAAAATATCTTTAGCAAGGGTACAAAGAACTGGATAAGTAAGTTTATATCGATGCCACCAATGCAAGATGTTAAAGTCATCATCCAACTGACTGAATGTATCACAATCCAGGTAGGTTGTGAGTTCAGAACAAGAACTGTTAGAGGAAGAAGATGTTGCATGAAGCAATGTAGTAGTAGACATAGACCTGGACAGATCAAGACTACCAGGAACATCATCATCATCATCATCATCATCATATATTTCATCCCAAGCAGATCTTTTCTTACTAGATAGGGTTGGAGGGACAATCCTTTTCTCCTTGACAGAGCCATACTGTCATCATATTTATGATACAATTTGAAAAGAAGAGCTCTAGTCTGAACCAACTTATTATTGTAATCAACATCAGTTATCAATTACAACTTTCTAATCACTGTTGATGGTCCTTAAACACCTGTTTTACCATCAACATTTGACCCTAAAGTCCACCAAAAAGGCATGAAATGTAGTCAAATAGGTTTCAAACTAACCAAATTCCACATGTCCATAGAATTTTATTTGAATGCAGGATTTGAACCAAATTTGGACATATGGACGCACCAGAGGCCAAGCCCACTCACCAGGGCCCAAATGGGCCTAGGGGGGGTGGCGCCCGCCACCCCTAGGTGGCGCCCGCCACTTGGGTTGGCCCAAACCATCCCCCCTGCCACATCACTGATCCATGTGGCCACCCCAAGGCCAAATCTTGGCCATTGGTCACTAGGTCGGTTTGATCGGAGGGCTACGGAGGGGAGTGGCGTGGATCATGACCTAAGTCGATTGCTAGGACATGCAACGGACCTCCAAACCGCCTTGGACAACCACCTGGAGGCCGTAGAATCAACGACGAAGCATCCAACGGCCAGGGGACTGGCGGCCGCCAGTAGGGGGTGGCGCCCGCCACCTAACCTAACCCTAGGTTGGTTGGCTGCCCCCTATAAGTACCCCCCTCACTCCACAAAGCTATAAATACCCCCCTGGTGACACCACTTCATTTGTACCATCAAGTACCTTACCACCACACAAGAGAAGCAAAGCAAGTAGAAGCAAGCAAGTGAGAGCTCATAGAGCTTAGGCAAGTAGGTAGCTAGTAGAGCAAGGCATCTTTGCCCTCGCGGTAGCGCTGCTCAAAGCTTAGCTGAAGAGTAGAGGCGTGCGAGTGATCAGTTCTGGAGCTGGGAAGAGTCTTCCTTCATCTCCAGTTCAGGTTTTGCTCTTGTATATCAAGCACTTTACTATATTCTAGTTCATCATTTCAAGTATTACTTTATTCTACTTATCAGTATTGAGTGGTATACTTGATTGATTGCTTGAGTGCCTAGCTATCCTATAGTTCAATTCACTTAGCCATAGTAGTTAATCTCTAGTGAGCTTAGTGTTTGTTCTTTGCCAATAGGTTGCTTAGTTAGTTTAGTGTTTATCTTATTAAGTCAAGTATTTGCTCTGACGTACGCAAGGGTGTCTCTATTCAAAGCTAGGGTAGAGATAGTTAGAATATAGTTAAGCGTGGTGCTTAGTTATAGACTTACCTTCAGATACGGCTGGACCCCCGGATAGCTGTGGTAGCAAGCAGGTGGTGACAGCCCTGTGCGCCTTGAATTCCACCACGTAGTTGGCCCAGTTTAACAGTAAGGCTCATTGTGCTAGCGTTCAACCTAAGTGGTAAAGGCTAGTACGCCTCGATACTTGACAAGATAGGAATAAAACTATACTTAACTTAGTTACTTTATTGACTTTTGCTTCCTTGCTTCGTAACTATCTTGCTTCGTAGTTATCTTGCTTTGTGGTTATCTAGGAGTAGTTAGTAGTTAGTAGTTAGTTATCTTTAGTTACCCCTTTGTCTACCTATCCATCCACCTTACCTTAGCCATCCACTTCATCCTTACCTATCCACCCATATATTCTTTCTAGCCTTTCATCTCCTCTCTTCTCCCCTTTTCCCTTTTCTCTTTTCTTCGAGTCTCATCCCCTCCTTGACTCAACTCATACACCACCCTAGCCTTCCCTTGGCATCAAATAAATCGACACCTGGTACTCCCAGGCGAAGTGCTACTACGATAGTTCTGTGCGCTTGCAGAATCTCCTCCTGGTAGATTGCAATCTCTCTAGCTAGCTCCTACTAGTGTCGGGATTGACAACCCCGCTTGGCATTAGTAGATAGCTGCTTTAGCTCCACTCCTTTAGGTATAGTGACCGGTCTTGCTTCAAGCATTTCTGATGCCGTTGCCGGGGATAGACTCCATAGTCTACTCCTAGTAACAACGTTAGCAAGTGCCAACAAGCATTCCTGGGCCGTTAGCGGGGATAGTTGCCTAGCACTATCTTTAGTGAAGCTAAGAACTACCAACAAGCATTTCTGGCGCCGTTGCCGGGGAAGGCAATCGGTGTATCTGTTGAGTCCGTGTCGAATTTATCTTCGCTTAAGCTCCCGCTTAGCGAATCCCATCTTACCCCATTCTTTCTTTCCGTAGTTCTTCTTATCTTTTTCCTTCATCTTCTTCAACTTCTTTCTGTCTTATCTCGTTCTATCTTCACGATGGCCAAAAAGACCATTCGTGAGTTTTCTGCTCCTTCTGCCGCTAATGTAGCGATAGGACCAGACGTGATCGATGCCAACCTCAATTTTGAGTTGAAACCGGCTCTGATCACGATGGTCCAAGCTAGCCCGTTCTGTGGTAAAGCTCATGAGGATGCCAATGCTCACCTCCAACAATTTTTGGAGATTTGCGGCACCTTCACCAATAAGGGGATAACCCAAGAAGCCATCCGTCTTCGTCTCTTTCCTTTCTCTTTGCTAGGAAAAGTGAAGCAATGGTTCTATACCAATCGCAACGCTGTAGACACATGGGACAAGTGTTCCAATGCTTTTCTCGCCAAATTCTTTCCGATGGGCAAGACGAATGCTCTACGCAACAAAATCTCCAGCTTTACGCAACAAGCCGAGGAATCTATTCCCGAGGCTTGGGAGAGGTTGCAAGAGTATGTCGCTGCATGTCCGCACCATGGTATGGAGAACTGGCTATTGATCCAGAACTTCTACCATGGCCTAACCCCACTCTCTAGAAGCCATTTGGATGCCGCCGCCGGTGGTGCATTCTTTTCTCTGAATGTTGCAGATGCTAAGGCTCTCATAGAGAAGATGGTGTTGAACCAAGGATGGAATGACGAAAGACTGCAGCCCCGTAAGCGAGGTATGCATTCCCTTAAGGAGGCCGACATGATCGTGGCCAAGATGGACCAGCTGGCAAAGAAGCTGGACAGTTGTGAGAAGATGAACCAACAAGAAAGTGTCCAATCTCTGGAATCCTACATGATTTGTGAAGTCTGTGGAGAAACCGGACATTCTGGGAGCCACTGCCCCGAGCTACATGAAGATTTGAACTTCATCAACAACAATAATGGTTTCCATCAACAGAATCAAGGATGGAATCAGCCTGCAAACTCTCAAGGTAACAATTCATTCCCCCGCTCTAATTTTCAGAATTCTGATAGTCTCTCATTCTTGAAAAATTTAGTTTACTCACAAGGTAGAACTACTGATTTCTTGAATAAGAAATTAATGTCGAATGATAAAGCCCTTGAGAATATAAATGCTAAATTGGAAGATTTCTCATCTGCTCTGAAAAATCAATTAAGCTTTAATAAGATATTAGAAACCCAATTATCTCAAGTTGCTGCTATCATACCATCTTTTGAAACTGGCAAAATTCCTGCTAAACCTGACATGGAAACTGCAAATATGGTTGAAATAAAACATTTTAACTATTATGAAGATCAAACCATGACTGTTAAAAAGGGTGATCCTGGTAGTCCCATAATTAGATGCTCAATCTTTGGTGAAGTCTTTAAAAATGCCATGTGTGATTTAGGATCGAGTGTGAACATTTTATCTAAAGATTTCTATGAAAACTCATTCTTTCCACCCATGTCATCCACATCTGCCTATGTTGTGCTAGCTGATCAATCCACTTGCTATGTAGAAGGAATAGTTAATGATTTACCTGTTCATATTAGAGGCTCCTACGTTCCTACTGATTTCATAATACTAGATATGGGAAATAGGAAAGATGTGCCTCTAATCTTAGGTAGACCCTTCTTGAACACTGTTGATGCCTGCATATATGTGGGAAGTGGTAAAATTCAAATGACATTAGGAGGGAGAAAGGAAATATTCTCTTTCTCCCGAGGCCCCGCATATGCCGCTAACATGCAGGAAGCAAAGCCCGTTCGTACCAAGAAGAGGCGCCCAAGAACAAGGTGGAGCAGAAAGAAAGAACCACCTCCTCCTCAGTTGTGTAATTCACATAACAAAGGAGAGGTGCCAAAGGAAGAAGAACCCGATGGAGTACTAAGAGAAGAAGTGCCCAAGGAAGAAGATCCACCCGATAAGGATGAAACTCCATGGACCTAAGGTATGGTTTTACTTTTAATTTTTATTTCCCTTCAAATTTCCCTTTTTCAAATAAATAACATATGTCATGCATGAAACTAAAAAAAATCAGTTATCATTAGTTTTATGCATAGGTTTATGTTAACTTAGTTAAAATAATAAAATATCATAATAGGATAGTTTCCCTTTTCACAACATTAGATAGTTTCCCTTTTTAATAAAATGAGAACAAGAGCTCCGACTGAGAAGAAGAAGACCCTTCACCAAGCAAGAAGCCAGCTTAGGGGAGACTCCCGCTCCGATAAGGTATGTCTCAAGCCTACACTTTACATTTAGTTCTTAAATTCTATATCTTTTGAATGTCACATGCTTGCCTAAATAACCATTCCATGAATCAAATTGATAAAATCTGCTTAAACAAGTTGAAACCTGAATAAGATTTGAAATATGTCATGCAAATGCTATTGTTATGGTTTGAATGACTAGTCTTATCTAAGTCGTAGCTTTTGTGGGTTGCACATGCTTAAACTGAAATCATGCTTAGTGAATAAAGTTAGTAAGAAATGGAGTAATTCTTTAAACTTGCTAACGTAAAATTAGGACCTAATCTGGAGGATTTCTTTTAAAAATTATGAAAACCTTGCTAAAAGTTCCTCCTGGATTTTATCCCATCCCACCACCAGCCAAATATTTGTTAGTCATTAGTCAAAACCACAAAGAGCTTTGTTTGTGTTGAGCTTTGTTAGACCTCATAGATCTTAGTAGAGAAGCTTATCATATCTTTTGAATCAAGATTCACACACACCCACCATAAATTGCCTACTCTCCACTTTGGAAGTTTGCAACCACCAAATAAATTGCTTATTCTCTACACTGGAGATATGCAATACCCTGCCAAACATCCCATTGCTAGCCTTATGCTATTCCTACACTGGGAATAAGCATTTCTATCCCTTTCCCTACTCATTTCAAAAATCCTTTCCTATAGATAACCTGGGGAAATCTAGAGCTAAAAGAGAGAGAGAAAAATGAGCAAAGTAGCTCAAGAAAGGACTATGTCCTGTGAAAAAAAAGTGAGCAAAGTAGCTCAAAAGAGGACTATGTCCTAAGAAAATGTGAGGACACATCTTTTGTCTACTCACTATGTATCCAAAAAGAAGAAGAAGAGAGAATTATCATTAGCTCTAGACCCCAGAAATTAACTAGGAAGGATTATGAAATATCTCTCTATACACTTCCACATAACCACACATGCACATCTTGATCAATTTTTATGATTTGCTGCTCCTTATGATCTGAGTGTCTAGCTTAGCAATAAACATCAGGCAATTTGCTCATGGTTCTTAGCCTACCTATAACTCCACATATCATTCTTTAGAAATAGGAGAGGCTACATTTTGGCCTAAGTGAGGATTTAAACACCATTGAGTGATTGAGTGAATCTTGGAGGACTTAAGCAAGTTGTTATCTTTTTAAAACCTTGAAAAACCTCCAGACAGAATCCTAGTCAAACCTAAGCAAGATAAAAGTTTCCTATCTACTGCTTTATTTCACTCTTGCATGTTTGAAGTGAAAAGCTATAAGCCCCACATTGCTATGATTAATGATATATGATAAGTTATTTCTCACTATACAATATGGACTTGCATACATCTTAAGTTGCTATCTATTTCATGCTCAATGCTTAAACCGCATTGTTGCTCGAGGACGAGCAACAGGTTAGCTTGGGGGAGCTTGTTGATGGTCCTTAAACACCTGTTTTACCATCAACATTTGACCCTAAAGTCCACCAAAAAGGCATGAACTGTAGTCAAATAGGTTTCAAACTAACCAAATTCCACATGTCCATAGAATTTTATTTGAATGCAGGATTTGAACCAAATTTGGACATATGGACGCACCAGAGGCCAAGCCCACTCACCAGGGCCCAAATGGGCCTAGGGGGGTGGCGCCCGCCACCCCTAGGTGGCGCCCGCCACTTGGGTTGGCCCAAACCATCCCCCCTGCCACGTCACTGATCCATGTGACCACCCCAAGGCCAAATCTTGGCCATTGGTCACTAGGTCGGTTTGATCGGAGGGCTACGGAGGGGAGTGGCGTGGATCATGACCTAAGTCGGTTGCTAGGACATGCAACCGACCTCCAAACCGCCTTGGACAACCACCTGGAGGCCGTAGGATCAATGATGAAGCATCCAACGGCCAGGGGACTGGCGGTCGCCAGTAGGGGGTGGCGCGCGCCACCTGACCTAACCCTAGGTCGGTTGGCTGCCCCCTATAAGTACCCCCCTCACTCCACAAAGCTATAAATACCCCCCTGGTGACACCACTTCATTTGTACCATCAAGTACCTTACCACCACACAAGAGAAGCAAAGCAAGTAGAAGCAAGCAAGTGAGAGCTCATAAAGCTTAGGCAAGTAGGTAGCTAGTAGAGCAAGGCATCTTTGCCCTCGCGGTAGCGCTGCTCAAAGCTTAGCTGAAGAGTAGAGGCGTGCGAGTGATCGGTTCTGGAGCTAGGAAGAGTCTTCCTTCATCTCCAGTTCAGGTTTTGCTCTTGTATATCAAGCACTTTACTATATTCTAGTTCATCATTTCAAGTATTACTTTATTCTACTTATCAGTATTGAGTGGTATACTTGATTGATTGCTTGAGTGCCTAGCTATCCTACAGTTCAATTCACTTAGCCATAGTAGTTAATCTCTAGTGAGCTTAGTGTTTGATCTTTGCCAATAGGTTGCTTAGTTAGTTTAGTGTTTATCTTATTAAGTCAAGTATTTGCTCTGACGTCCGCAAGGGTGTCTCTATTCAAAGCTAGGGTAGAGATAGTTAGAATATAGTTAAGCGTGGTGCTTAGTTATAGTCTTACCTTCAGATACGGCTGGACCCCCGGATAGCTGTGGTAGCAAGCAGGTGGTGACAGCCCTGTGCGCCTTGAATTCCACCACGTAGTTGGCCCAGTTTAACAGTAAGGCTCGTTGTGCTAGCGTTCAACCTAAGTAAGTGGTAAAGGCTAGTACGCCTCGATACTCGACAAGATAGAAAGACAACTATACTTAACTTAGTTACTTTATTGACTTTTGCCTGCCTTGCTTCGTAACTATCTTGCTTCGTAGTTATCTTGCTTCATGGTTATCTAGGAGTAGTTAGTAGTTAGTAGTGAAGGATCGAGAAGCAACCAGAAAGCGACCAGAGGGGGGGGGTGAATGGGAGCTTCAAAATTCCTTTCAGAAACTTGTTGCCACTGTCCCCTAAATCAACCCCAAGAGCAAACCCTAGAGCTCATAAGTGTCCACGACCCTAGAAACAGGGTGGATGCTTCCAAGAAGCACAACGAGACACTTCACGACTCTAGAAAACCAACGCAAGACCCGGAGAACAAAACTGACAACAAACGAGCGAACTCCGAACGAAATTGCGCAGAAGCTGTGTTGACCGGACTCACCCTGCGTCCGGTCGAGTATCACCGGACGCGTCCGGTCTCACAAAACCAACTTTCGGAGCTTACTGTGTTGGACCGGACTCACTATCAGCTAGCGTCCGGTCATGCCTCAAGCGTCCGATCACAACAAAACACGAGTGGTGAACAGTGCAAGCGTAGAGTCTGGTCACTTGAGAAACAGAGCGTCCGATCAGTTTACAGAACTGATTCAGCTCAGCCTTCAACGACCAACCCCCGGTTTTGAGGCCCAAACCGGGAAACCAGCCCACCAGCATCTGAGTTTTGAGGCCCAAACTCAGCAAACCCGCAGCGCCCAGGTTTTGAGGCCAAAACCTGGAAACCATCCTCAGCCCGAGTTTTGTGGCCAAACTTGGAAACCCTCAGCACCCAGGTTTTGAGGCCCAAACCTGGAAACCGTCCACCCGATGGTTTTTCTCTGGCTCTACCACCAAACCGTCGTCGTAGAGGGGATGCACCGCCCGTGCACCCCATCCACCGACACGTGTCCCCAAGTCCACGACTTAGGCAACACATGACCGCAAGTCTTCGCACGTCGCTGTCCCAGGCTGCCAGCCACCACAGCTGATCCTCGGGCCATCGGTCCCTCAGTCCAAGCCTCACGTCCGCCCTTCGCCACTCTCGGTCCATCGGCACGGCACGTCTCTACTTGACCTTCACCTTGCCTCTGATCACTGTATCCGTGCTCGACACCTGCACAACACAAACCAAAGAACATGCGCATCATCCCAGTTGACAATCACTCATCACTCAGAGACTCGGCATACACCCATGTATCCGCAATCTCCCCCTTGATGAGTGCATTGTCAACTACCAACACAAATCATAATGGAAGCAGAAGAAGGAAGGAGGAAGGAGAAGAGAGAACTCGACCAAATGACCCAAAAGCATAGCAAAGCCGAAGAAGGTCAAGTGGAAAGAGCAAGACAACTTGGTCCCCAAAGACATGGGCAACGGCTCGACGCGACCAAGCAAAGCAAAGCTAGCCCTCAAGAAGAGGTAGAACAGGCTCAACACCGCTAGCAAATACCAATTTGAAAAATCGAAGCAAAATGCTAGTCCCTCAAGATAGAGGCACAGAGGCTCAACACAACTAGCAAGAAAGCTCAACACCAAAGCCTTACGGCCAACAGGAAGCAGCAAGAAACTCCCCCTCGAATAGTGCAAACAACCAGGAAAACTCCCCCTTAGTTTAAACGGAAGGTAATGATTTGCAATTTCTCCCCCTTAGTTGAAAATGCACCATCAAGCAAAAAGAGCCGAAAGCAATGTTCTCTCCCTCAGAAACTGCACCATCAAGAGTGCCAATCAGAGAAGTTCTCCGACTTACAAGAGAAGTTCTCCCCCTTCCAAAATGCATATGAGTTAAAATGCAAGTTAACAGCTTCAGGAATAGAGTCAAGAGAATGCAAAGATGCTCTGTACAGTATAACTCCAATGACTCACTGGAAAGCATAAAAGCTGGCAAAGGCTCAAACAGATCACCAAATATGAACTATAAACATATGAGCAAAGTGAGCAGTTTTTAGCCAAAAAGGTATTCACCATCAAAATAGCACTACATATGCATAGACAGGAAAACATCAAGTGCTAATCATGTATACAAGGTGAACTACCCCTAGCAAAGTTCAAACATCATGCTATAGGTCAAAGCATACACTTGTTATTTTAGTTTTAAATCGGAGTTGCAGCGGTGAAATAACACAAGTTCAGAAGTTTAGCAGATGTTTGCGAGAGGTTGACAGCTTGTCATTGCCTAACTTATCAACCGAGCGAAGCCTATGCAAAAAACCAATCAGAAGCTTAAAGCGTCGGTTTCGGTCATACACTACACGGCTCGAGTTTAACTCAAATGTGCAATGAGAAACAGTCTCAATATCATGATGTGTTGACAAACAGTCCCATCTCGATCTTTTCAGTTCACTAAAACTTGGTTCATTTTTATTGACAAGATATGAACAAACCAAGCACATGAGAGACTCAGAACTAGAGACATAGCAACCTAGCATATATGAAAAGCATGAGTGAACTCCACACATCCTACACATGCTAGTTGCATATCTCAAAGGTGAACATTTTCAAGTTTTAAGTTCTTTATCGAATTCACCATTCAAAAATAGCTCGACTCACAGTATGTATCAGTGATCAGAAAGAGCATAAGCTACAACAACAACATAAAGCATCGGAGCAAGGACTACACAGAGCATAGTTACATTCTTCAGACTATATTCATGAAGCTCAGAATGTAAAAGCGTATGCTGAAATGCAAAGATGCATGAAGAACCCAAAAGGAAGTGAAAACAACTGAAAACACAAAGTCAGTGTATCATACAAGAGTAAAAAATGTTTCCCCAATCTAAAAGGGGAAACACACACCAAGCTCACCTCTCAACCGATTACAAGTTGATTGGTCCAAAGGCTTGGTGAAAATATCAGCCAACTAATGATGAGTATCGACATGGCGAAGGTCGATATCACCCTTCTCATAGTGGTCTCGCAGAAAATGAAAGCGCACATCAATGTGTTTGGTCTTCGAGTGAAGCACGGGGTTCTTAGCAACGCTAATTGCACTCGTGCTGTCACAAAGCAAAGGAACACGAGAAAAGCTCAGTCCAAAATCATGCAAAGTGGCCATCATCCAGAGTAACTGGGAACAGCAGCTAGCCGCAGCAACATACTCAGCCTCCATGGTAGACTGGGCGACACTAGACTGCTTGCGAGAAGACCACGAAACAAAAGAAGAACCAATAAACTGGCAAGTCCCAGAGGTGGACTTGTGGTCAATACGGCAACCAGCAAAATCAGCATCGGAATAACCACAAAGGGAGAGGGTGGAGAAAGTAGAATACCAAATCCTAAATTCTGGAGTGAAGGATTAGTACCTCATTATGCGCTTGACCGCCTGATGGTGAGAAGTGCGCGGCGACGACTGAAATCGCACGCACAGAAACACCGCGAACTAAATGTCCGGGCGTGTCGCCGTCAGGTACAACAGCGACCCGATCATACTCCGGTACTCCTTCTGGTCCACTGCTTCTCCCTCCTTGTCCGCATCCAGGACCGTCGTGGCCGCCATGGGTGTTGGAAGAGGCTTGGCCTCACCCATGTCGAATTTCTTCAAAATGTCCCGGGTGTACTTGCCCTGGTGCACAAACGTTCCTTCCCGGGATTGCTTGATTTGCAACCCGAGGAAAAACGTCAACTCGCCCATCATGCTCATCTCAAATTCCCAAACTCAGCAAACCCGCAGCGCCCAGGTTTTGAGGCCCAAACCTGGAAACCGTTCTCAGCCCGAGTTTTGTGGCCAAACTCGGAAACCCTCAGCACCTAGGTTTTGAGGCCCAAACCTGGAAACCGTCCACCCGATGGTTTTTCTCTGGCTCTACCACCAAACCGTCGTCGTAGAGGGGATGCACCGCCCGTGCACCCCGTCCACCGACACGTGTCCCCAAGTCCATGACTTAGGCAACACATGACTGCAAGTCTTCGCTCGTCGCTGTCCCAGGCTGCCAGCCACCACAGCTGATCCTCGTGCCATCGGTCCCTCAGTCCAAGCCTCACGTCTGCCCTTCGCCACTCTCGGTCCATCAGCACGACACGTCTCTACTTGACCTTCACCTTGCCTCTGATCACTGTATCCGTGCTCGACACCTGCACAACACAAGCCAAAGAACATGTGCATCATCCCACTTGACAATCACTCATCACTCAGAGACTCGGCATACACCCATGTATCCGCAAGTAGTTAGTTATCTTTAGTTACCCCTTTGTCTACCTATCCATCCACCTTACCTTAGCCATCCACTTCATCCTTACCTATCCACCCATATATTCTTTCTAGCCTTTCATCTCCTCTCTTCTCCCCTTTTCCCTTTTCTCTTTTCTTCGAGTCTCATCCCCTCCTTGACTCAACTCATACACCACCCTAGCCTTCCCTTGGCATCAAATAAATCGACACCTGGTACTCCCAGGCGAAGTGCTACTACGATAGTTCTGTGCGCTTGCAGAATCTCCTCCTGGTAGATTGCAATCTCTCTAGCTAGCTCCTACTAGTGTCGGGATTGACAACCCCGCTTGGCATTAGTAGATAGCTGCTTTAGCTCCACTCTTTTAGGTATAGTGACCGGTCTTGCTTCAAGCATTTCTGACGTCGTTGCCGGGGATAGACTCCATAGTCTACTCCTAGTAACAACGTTAGCAAGTGCCAACAAGCATTCCTGGGCTGTTACCGGGGATAGTTGCCTAGCACTATCTTTAGTGAAGCTAAGAACTACCAACAATCACTTTGTTAAAACCTTTAATCTTAGCTCTAGGATCCAAGATAAATGCAATACAATAAAGCTCAGGTATTTTTCCAGTATTTATTGTACTTATCAATCATAGGTTGGACAACAAATCTAATGTGTTCATCATTTTGAAACTTATATAGGTGTATAACAATCCTAACAATGTGATGAACCATAAGTGGATCAGTAGGATAATACACACCAGATAAAGCAACTGTTGACTCATAAAACATTTCAAGAAATGTCCTGATTTTAGTTGGTAGAGCCCAATGATTATGAGTCAAAAGAAATGCAACACCTTTAGGTCTAGGATAATTGTACTCAATAAAAGTATAGAAAGATTTCTTATGAGGTAGCAAATGCTTGAGCATCAGATAGGTATAGTTCCACCTAACATCCATGTCTAATCCAAATTTCCTAGGTCTAATACCAGATGCCATGCAGTAACTCTTATATGCAACAATTTTTTTTGGTTAGAAGAGCTAATGAATGATATTGCAGTTCTGAAAGCATCAAGCATAGGATTAACAATAGCCAGAGCCTCCTTAACTATCAGGTTAATGACATGACAAGCACAACGCTGATGCAAAAATAGATAAGCACCCAAATACTCCTTAAGCACATGTTTCAATACATCCATGGCTTTGTTATTAGCAGATGCATTGTCCAAAATTATAGAAAAAAACCTTTTTCAATATACCAAATTCAGTAAGGACATTAGCAACACGTTCATCAATGTTCTTAGCATTATGTGACACATCAATAATCCTTAATCCTAGCACCCTCTTTTCAAGTTGCCAATCAACATTAATGTAATGATCAACAACACTCAAGTAATCCTCTTTAGCATGTCTAGACCAAATATCAGAAGTAATAACAACAAAAGTAATTGCATTATTCTTCAAAGCATCTATTACGTTATCATGCTTATCACTGAAGTACTTAAACAATCTCTAGTTGTTGTTTGCCTAGAAACAGTTTTATACCTAGGGTTATGAGCCTTTGTGATGTACACTTCCCAGGCCTCAGTTTTCTCAATACTGAGGGAAAGGTCTAGCCTAACAAGCAAGCGAATAAGCTCCACACGAGCCACACCAGCAGAATATTCCCAATTACGAATACTACCATCCCTACTAAAAGTAATGTGGGACTGAGTCAAGCGATCTTTCTCACGCTTTTTAGGGCAACCTTCCTAATGACCGAGGGGATGCCCAATACAAAACTTAGAAACAACAGTGAACTCCTTCTTGCAGTGAATACGGATAGCGCCATACCTGGCATTCCTACCGTTTACCTTTCTTGTGAGTTTCGTGAAGTCATCCCAGCGTAGAGAGGTAGAGTTGCAAATAGGGGTGGCCTGACTGAGCCATCAACGGCTCCATTTGCCCTGGCCTCGCCTTCGCGGGCTGCATTTGCTTGGCCGTCACCGGCAGTTCTGCGAACACAAGGTTGATATGTGCCCTCGTGGTTCCCTTCCTGAGTGATGAGTGATCAGTCAACGAGCAACATGTCTCTTGGCTATGTTGATGTGCAGGTGTGGAGCTCGGAGACAGTGGTCGAAGGTGAGGTGCAGGTCAAGTAGAGACGTGCTGTGCCGACGGACCGAGAGCGGTGAAGGGCTGACGTGAGGCTTGGACCGATGGACCGGGAGACCTGAGGACCAGTTGTGGTAGCTGACACATGGCATCGATGAGCAAGAGGACATGGGGATGTGTGGTGCATCGGCCAAGTCGGGAGGAAGGTGATGGCGTCGTGACACTTGGCGGGAGGCCGAGAAGGAAGGCAAATGCACTGTGCCCGGCGTGGAGGCTGGACATGCTCCGGCATCGGTGCTGGAACTCGGGGTGTGCGAACCACATCCCGTCTATGGCACGGGTTTGGTAGTTGAGCCTCTAAAACCTACCCTTGACAGTTTCCGAGTTTGGGCCACAAAACTCGGGGTGGTGGGTTTCCATGTTTGGGCCTCAAAACTCGGCAAGGACGGTTTCCAGGTTTGGGCCTCAAAACCTGGGCTGGCGGATTTCTGCGTTTAGGCCACAAAACTCAGCCGGAGGACATGTTTCCCGGTTTTAGCCTCAAAACCGGGGGAGGTCCAAAAAGGATGGTCGACGCGTGGCGGCGTGGAGAGGCTGGCGCGACGGCGAAGCTATCCACGAGGAAGGCGCGACGGTCGACATGGCAGCACGTGGCGGCATCCTGAGGCTTGCGTCGAGGTGAAGCTAAGGATGCGGAAGGTACGTGGCCGTCGGATCGTCAATCAGGAGAGTTGGACCGGGATACCCCTAGGGTTGGCCGCTTTGCTCTTGTATCTAGGGGTAGAAGGGGACTATTGTTATTAGGCTATAAATAAGAGAGGTGCCCCTCCTCTCTCCCTATCCTAGCAATCATTTGTTCCTGAGCTTTCTCTCTCTCTAGCCCCCGCTTAGGTTCTAATCATACTTCGCTGCCTGTGATCCGCAGAGACAGCTAATCATACCTCTGTGTATTTGGATTTTGAGGAAACAAGACCGTAATCTCGTTGTCTCCTCGTGTGGAGAAGTTTCGGCTGGAATTCGAGATCAATTCACGTTTTGGTTTGTGTTCTTCGCATTTTGGTTTTTGTCTTCTTAGAGATTTGCTTCGTTCTCCCTCTCTGAGGAATGGTTTTTGATTCCACTTGAACTAACTTGTTCTAGGTCGTGAGGCGCATCTTTGAACCGAAGGAATTGATCACAAACCTCTCGAGCTAGTAGATCGGGTGATTCTTGTGTTGGATCGGTTTTCTTCCTGTTTCCCCCAAACTTCTTTGATTCACTGGTTTGGAGTTAGGTTCGAGCCATGATCTCTTAGGAGTAGCTCACTAACATCTTGTGACCCCTCAGATCGAGTCTTAGCCCTAGAGCTTTTGATTCAGAGGAGATCAGGTTGAATTGCCAAAGAACTATGCTATTTTCGGGGGCATCAGACGTTGAGCACGGGAGCATCGGACGCTGCTGTTCATAGCATCGGACGCTCCTGTGACACATGTCACTTTCTGTGATTTTGAGTGAGCATCAGACGCTTAGCATCGGACGCTCTGTTGGCCATCGGACGCTCCGACGCTGACACATCGGACGCTGAGTGGTTACTATAGCAGCGTCTGATGGTCATGCAGTAAGGTTCTAGAACGGTCCTGTTTTCATCGGACGCGTCTGTCAGGTTGGCATCGGATGCTGCCAGCGTCCGTTGCACTGACAGGTTCACTGTTTCGTCCGCAGTTCATTCGTCTAACTTCAGATTTGGTTTCTGGCTTTTGCGTTGGACTTCTTAGGTTGTATAGTATCCCGATGTGCTTCTAGTTAGCATCCACCCTACATCTAGGGTCGTGGATATTTGCAAGCCCCTGTCTTATTTTTGGGGTGACTTTCTGGGACAAGGGCCATCTAATTCACGAGTTGAAATTTGAGGCTCCCATTCACCCCTCTCTGGTCGCCAATTCGGTCCTTCAATTGGTATCAGAGCCGGTCTCTACCTTAATCGGTTTCGGATCCTAAGGGCAACATGGATCGAGGGAATGGCAAGGCTCTCTACTTTGATGGGATGAACTATCCCTATTGGAAGATTTGGATGCGTGCTTATGTCAACAGCATCAGATCTTCTGTGTGGGAGATATGCGAGAATGCTGAGTATGAGGTCCTTGTGGCTCGTGTGGGTCAGGTCCAGATTGACCAACACGAGGCCAACTCCAAGGCTCGTAATGCTCTTTTGGCCAGCATCTCCCTTCCTGAGTTCGAGCGTGTCTCTGAGCCTGAGACGGCACGAGACCTATCACGAGGGGACCGTTCAGGTCAAGACCAGACTCTTCGAGACCTACA
Source organism: Coix lacryma-jobi var. lacryma-jobi (assembly GCA_009763385.1). NCBI lineage: Eukaryota > Viridiplantae > Streptophyta > Magnoliopsida > Poales > Poaceae > Coix > Coix lacryma-jobi. The sequence continues at coordinate 50,160,554 of CM019828.1, forward strand.
AGAGAGAGTACGAGAACTTTGTTCAGTTGGAGGGAGAGACGATTGATGCCATGTTCGCTCGTTTCCAAATGATTGTGAACAAGATGCGTGCCAATCGGGCTAACCTACCTTATGATGATCATGAGAGGGCACTCAAGCATCTATATGCCCTGGATCGGAAGGTATGGGAGGTGAAGGTGTCGACCATCATTGAGTCTCCTTCTTACGACACCCTCACCGTGGACGAGCTATTCAGCAAGCTCAAGTCCACCGAGATCGATCACTTGACTCAGGCCAAGCTGAAGAACCCATCTTCACATTCCATGGCTTTGGTCTCAGGCAAGGGTGGATCGACTCTTTCCGCTGACGCTTCACCACCTCTCTTTGCTTTGACTTCTTTGCTTTCAGTGACAGAGGAGCAGGTGGAGGCGTTGGGCGATGACGAGCTCGTCGTCATCATCACTCGGTTCTCACAGTTCCAAAACAACCGCCTGAATCGCCGGCGTGGTGGCGCACGTGAGGGCTACTACAGATGTGGAGATCTGGATCACTTCATCGCGTGCTGCCCCTAGTGTGACAAGAGCTTCCCCAGCAAGAACCGCAACTCTAGGTGCAAGGGCAAGCCGGAGAACAAGGCCGAGAAGAAGAAGAAGGGCAACTATCGCTGGAGGATGTGGAGAAGGCTTTTGATGCCGGCAGGCGTGCCTTCATCGCCTCCATAAGCGACGTTGAGAAGAGCTCCGACGGTGACTCCAGCGATGATGGGTCCGAGAACAAGACTGAAGAACGCTTCAACAGACTCTGCTTCTTCGGCAACTCCTCCAAGGGCTTCTGCACCATGGCATTGGATGAGGAGGACCGCAAGTGTCAGAACAAGGACGCTGACACCGACAACGACGATGATGATGCTTCCGAGGTATCATCCTCTACTCTTGTTGATCGTCTTTCTGGTGAACGCGATGCCTTAGCTGACATAGTCCTAGGTCAAGATAAGCAACTTAAGCATGCCATTAGAGAGCACAACGAGTTCAAGGCTAAGAATGTAGAGGCGCTTAAGGATATTGAGAGTGCTAGGACCGAGGTGAAGGTGACCGAGGAGGAGTGTGATGAGTGCACGATGCATATGACTAACTTTGCCACCATGCATACCAAGTATCCCTCTTTGATCGAGGTGTATAATGAACTGAAGAGTAGGCTAGACTTGGTTGGTGAGTGCAAAGTTTGTGCCTCCCTGAAGGAGCTGGAGGAAGTGAAGAAGAGGTCTTCTTTGCTGGGTGCGTGCAAGTCCTGTCCAGGCTTGTGAACTGAGTTGGCAGAAGTTAGTGCCAAGCTTGCTGAAGCCATGAAGGCCAGCTCCGTTAGCACCTTGTCCGCTCCATGTGAGCGATGCGCGGCGATGGAGCTTGAGATTGCCAACTGTCGGCATGACAAGATGCAAACTGAGGAGGAAAACACATACCTTCGGTCCATCCTGAGCTGGGTGTCATGCAGTGAGCCGCAGTTGGACATGATGATCAGTCAGTTCAAGAGGGGAACTGACTGTTTAGGAGTAGGCTTTGCTTCAGGTGGGAAGGGCGCTAGCATCTTTTGGCAAGATCAGTGAGTCTAGCGGAGTGAATCCAAGTGAGAAGCCATCTGTTATCCCTAAACTTACCAAGATCACCCCACCTGAGCCTCCCAAGCCTATCACCAAGGATGGCACCCTTGATGAACCTCCCAAGACCCCACCTCACAAGCAAGTGTGGGTTCCCAAACCTAACCATCTTAGGAACACACTTGACACCCTTCCTGGCATCTCTAGTGATCCCCTTCCAAAGGGCAAAAAGCCAGCCAAAGTGAACAACCCCCACAACCAAGTGTTGACACTGGTAATCTATCAAAATTAAAGGATAAATAAATATGAATAGGGCATGAATTCAATCACCAATAAAGGTTTAGGGTTTTAATTAACAATATTCCACGAGTTTTGGTGAATTTTGATTCTGCAGGGACTAAATAGGAAAACTAGCACTGATTACTTCTCCTAGAAGGAAACCGATGGAAGATTACGGAACTGGCACGTCAGGAATACTCTAGAAGGACCTAGAGGACACCAGAGGACAACACGAGGCGGGACACCCCGTGAGGCTGCCAGGTGGGACTGATCGGTCCCACCCTAGGACCGGTCGGTCACCCTCTGGGCCCGATGGCCTCCGTCTTCTAGAAGCTTCCTCCACCACCTTTGAGGATCCATCTCAGCCCTATGTGAAGTCGGTTTGATCTAACGACCGCGGTTGATCCCTCAGGGCTATATAAACAGGCCCCCAGACCCCAGGGAAGAGCAAGTCTCTCTTCAGAAAAGTCTACGCCTCATTTAGAAACCCTAGAAGAAGACTTCAAGAGCCAGCTTTCAAGTAGAAGACTAGTTACCCCTCTAGTTTAGGTTTAGAACCTAGTCTTATACTAGAACTAGAAGAGAGAGAGAGAGAGAGAGGAAGAGATCAAGAAGGAGCTCCGGCCTGTCGGATCAACTTCTTCATCTTGTACCTACGGATTCAAGTTTATCTTCAACTTGCTTCAGTGATTGTTTCGGTAATCAACGTCTATATTTAAGTTTGAGCCATTGTTCTTGTTATTCTTAAGGTTTATGACTCTCTTTTGAGTACTTTAATTCTAGTCATTCTAGAGGTAGAGTAGTTGGATAGTGTAAGCGTGGTGCTTAGACTTGATAGCTCATAAATGCCTCCTATAACGCCGATAGTAGTGGTTGTTCGCAAGGGTGACTCTTATAGCCTTGTTGATTCTTCTATAGTCCACTTACCCGTGTGTAGGTTCGGTAGGATTATACATTTGCATAAAAGACTCATACTCTGTTTGTGACCTTTTATGGCAACTTCCCTACTAAGAATAATATAAACATATCACTCTTAAATTGGAATTAGACAACCTTAGTTATCCCCTCTATACTTCTAGATTCTCCGTCCTTATTAGCTACTCAGGGGTTAGACTTTAAGGCTTCACACTATCCGTTCCTTTGGGTTCGATATTAAAACTGGGTTACTCCGGTGAAGTGCTACATCGGTACATTTTATCTGTGTGCTTGCGAATAAAGTAGAGTGTGCGTTAATTTATACCAACAAGCATTTCTGGCGCCGTTGCCGGGGAACGGTAGATCATCTTAAGTCTTAGTTTAACCTTGTGTTATACTTTTATCTTTTCCTTTTTTGTCCCAGTCTTTTCATTATTTTTGTGTTCTTTCTTTTAATTTTTTTTAATTCCACTCTTATCTATCAGTACCCCATGAGCGCAAGCTATAACCAGTAGAATCCTTACACCCTATCATAACATCTGGTTATTAGCTACGCCTACCTTTCCGCTCCACTTCCTTTTGTAATGAGCATAGAAATATAATTATGAAATTATTCCTTCGGGTATTCTTGTCACTAACCTTTCCAGGTCCGGAGCAGAAAAGAATGAAGGAACAACAAACACAAGGTATGCCCAACCAATCACCATGTAACATTGAATTACATTCATCCAATCTTGATTTGCAAAATCCAAGCTTGGGGAATAGACTTTCTAAGAGCATCTCTTGTTGTGTTGCTATGTTGGTTATCCCTACCTTTAAGATATGCTCATATACTAATCATGCTCTTTCATCACCATCTGAATAAATCTCTACAATACTTTCATGCTACCCTCATTCGCTATATTGTATGTTTAGGTTTGGAGTACATTCATACATCTCTTAAATTAAGCATGGTGCCTAGTTTAGGAGTGGTGATCTTGCTTTCAAAGGCTTTTTAAGCGCTTAGGTTAAAATGCCTTCCTAGATCAAATTAGACATGGTGTCTAGGTTGATTTTTGAGCCGATAGTATGCTATAGTGGATGTTGGATATTTTATTGGACTAACCCCTGTAGGGAAACTTTCAATATCAATTTGGAAAAGTCCTGAGATGAACTCATACTGGAGATGAAGCAAGGCGTACAATGAACTTCAACTTTGCACAATGAAGACTCAGCTCATTCATCATGGACGAAAGAACTGTGAGTATCAAAGTTTATTTATTTTGTCTTCTACTGCAAGTTATCTTTTGCCTAGAATCATGTTAAAGTGCAGCCAACACATAAAACACTAGTCTATGCTAAAATAATCCTAAACACATCTTTTTATTAGCATAGATGCAAAATACATAAGTTGTGGATAATAACCCATGCTTCAAATTCTTGCAATCCTTCGGCTATATGTCCACTAACATTACGCAGGAGAGAGAATTTGTTCATCCATGGTTTGGTCTGAACATTGAAGATCCAAAACTCAAACCATAGACACACAAACCTACTCTCAGATCACAAATGGTGCTAGCCTAGCTTTGAGTCTTGCTTGGGCACTGATGACAAATAGGATGCAACTTACCTCGTATGAGACAACTTATGCCTGCAACCATCATTGTCCAAGATATCAAGACAAGAAGTGGGGAGTTATCTTCTCTTCTAATCAAGACCTAGCTTGGGAGACAAGATGGCACCACTACAACAATAGCAAGATCTACAAGTCAAACACATGAACATGTTGATTGGGAGTCCATCTACATCACAAGCTAGCCTGGGAGAGACAATTCTGTTGTCTAGATGTGTTTCACAATCAAAGGGGGAAGGAGAAATTCAGCTTCAAGACATATCGCTCTCCTACTCACCACTTTGATCAGTACAAACCACTAGATGTTGTCCCAGTCGAGAAGAAGAATATGATCCACCACTCATTCTTGGAAGATCGTTCTTGAACACCATCAATGTTATCTTTGCCGGACCTGGAGAAGTCAACTTTTGAATCTTTCGCTGCATCTTCAACATCTATATCACTTATGAGCAGCCAAAGAGAACCAAGAGAAGACGTCGAAGGGAGAACCAGCTGCCAAGAATTAAGGAGGGCATCATGAAGGATGAAGCCACTATACTACAAGAGTTAGAAGATGGAGAGATAGTACTTGAGCCAGCAAATCAAGAAAAATAGCCGATAAAATCTCCATCATCTAGACACTGTTGAGAGAACAAGTCTCAGTTGTGACATTAAAAGACAAAGACTATCATAGAGGCACTCGAGTAGCAGCTCTAATTTCAAGTCTCATGTCAACCCAATAATTAAAGGGAAAACAAGAAAGGTTGACAAGGGAAGAATGCAAAACTGTCCCTACATCCTCATAGTACAAAATTGATACAAGAAAGAGAGAGGATCCTAGACAGCATATTCGGGGAACAATGTGCCTTCACTAGTAAGTCAACACAAGAGAAGGAAGGTCAATACCTCTAAAGATGATTCCACTATGATCTTCCTCCTCTCAATCACACTGTGAGACAAACAAGAGAAGACAAGCCATTTATAACAACAACCAGCTAGGCAAGAGGAGCTTCCACAAGGTGGTTCAACGCATCACTCTTCAATGACAAAGTAACATTTCAAGGTAAGTAACCATCACTTTAAAAGCTTCTTCTTGATTCTAGTATGAACATAAATAAAAAACTAAACATGTTTAAGTTGCACATCACTTGATCCAACCTAATCAACTCAACATGTTCAGTCCTTCGATCTCTGTTCCTAGCTTTACTCTCTTGAATCTCACTGTCTTAACTAAATGAGTTAAAATATTGTGCATCTAACCTTTGGAAGATGATATATCTCAATCATGAAAAGATCGACACTTTATGCATAGATTATCCTTCCTTAGGTTATGTAATTTGATCTGTTAAATATTTTAAGATGCTACTTTCATGCTCATCCTCTGATCCTATCACTCATGTTAAGATTAAATAGGACTCATAAACAACAAGTTTGTCTTGTGCAATGTGCCTAAGGTTAGAGGGGAATAAACAAAACTTTTGGTTCTGTTGGTGTGTTTCCACCAACAGAGCCCATGCACTTGATCTCTACCTTGTCTTTATGAGCAGGACACACTCTTGAGCAAAACATGGAGAAGTTTGTCACTTCCAAATTCTACAAAGTGAAGGTCCTAGATCTACAAGAACATGCACACTGAGCAAGATGCTGTCAGCGTCCACAATTAACGCTTCACTTCAAACTGCTTGACGAACAAATGACATGAGTGACACCATATCAGGAGGCATAAGCAAGAAGGAATGATGGAAGATGTCATAGTCAGAATTAGAGGTCATGAAGTCCCCATAGACTTCTTGATCCTTGACATGAGAAGACGATGATGTCCACCTCATCCTAGAAAGATCATTCCTCTACGCTACAAGTACAATCATTTACAAGAGGAAATCCATTTTCACTTTCCTGGAGAAAAGGCACGATGCAACTTCATCAACTACATGCCCAATGAAGCACCCAAGAAGAACAGAAGTGAAAGACGCCTCTCTCAACACCAAAGAAGACAAGCTATCAAGAATAGAGAAGCCAATCACGAAGAAGAAGCTATCGACACTGTCCCAGAAAAGAAAGGAGAGAAACCTCAAGACAGTGAACCACGGGAAGTGAAGACTCAGACCAAGAAAGTATGGGAGAAAATGTCTGCACCTAAGAGGTACAATCAATAACAACTTTCCAAACGTCTGACAACCTTGGGAGGTCTGAACCAAGGGAAGGTTCGGTTCGTCGGACCTAAATATCCAAACCTTCGCCAAAAGGTAAAAATCGCTAGTTATCTTTATATTTACTTTGCTGCATATTTCTCATATTTAATCCATAACCATTTCTTGCATCATCATATTTAATTCACAACACATTTTAATTTCTGCATTACATTCGAAAACAAAATAAAAATATTTCACTGCATCATAAAGCCCCATGTGAATAATTCTATGGCATGTAAAAACTTGCAGGAATGTTCACCGTGGTGGCATAAAAATAAATAATAATAAAAATAAATATGCATGTGTTCATCCTGTTGCATTTTCTCTTGCATCATAAAAATAATAAAAATACAAAATTATTGAGAAAGAGATCTTACTGAATTTCTAGACAACTAAGGCTTAAGTGGCCAACCACTAACGCTTAATCTGTTCCACAAGTTTTGTTGTCTATTTGAGTTTCACAGGATTTGAAAGGCCAAGAAAAGCTGACAAGCAAGTGAATGTGCCATCCACTACTGGAGCACTGTTTCAATAACCATCAACATCAATCAAAGCTCTGATAGAGGAAGAACATATCCACTGCCAGTCCGCTACATTGCAAGATCGAACGACTACGTCAACATTCAGCTTGGGGGAAGGCACCCCCATGTATCCATGTAAGTATCTTTATGCTCTTAAGATTTTCATTCTATAAACAAATTTAAAAAAATGTGAGCACATGAAGGCTCACCCCTAAAAAGAAAAGAACAAAAATATGTGAGCACATGAAGGCTCACCATTAATTAAAGAACAAAAAAATGTGAGCACATGAAGGCTCACCATTAATTAAAAAAGAGAGAAAAATATATGGGCACATGAAGGCTCAACGCTATTAAGGAAACCAGCTTGGGGGACACGCACCCCCGTTATCTTCGCGATTCAGGTATGTCTTTATTACTACTACTACCACCACTATTACTATTAGCTTTTATATTATATCTTAAAGCGTGTTAGATTAAATAAATAAAATAGTCCAAAGAAGAACCCGCTCTCTCTAGTCTTTTGCATGGAAATGATGAATAGTTGCTCTATCTAATTTCTTTCAAGTACCTAGTCTTCAAAGCATGAGTTCTCCTCATTAATAATGATGCCTTAAAATAAAATTAAATACATGGATGGCAAACACTTAATCTAAGGTCTAGGTAATTGGGATATGACATGTGATGATCTGAGCTGTTATTATCTTGTTCTAAACAACACTAAGTTCTGGAGATTTCTAAATATAAACATGACTAATAATTGCATTGAGTTAAATTAAGCTTTGTGACCCTATGAGTAGTTTATTATGCCATTGAATCGAGATCACTTACACATTTCATCCATCTTCTACATAAATGCTCATAATTATCTGTTGCTACCCTCTCAGAAGTTTGTTGGAAGCATGTGGATATTATTTAAAAAAAAAAGAAGAAAAAAAAGAAAGAAAAGAGAAAAAAAAGAGAGATGTGAGGAAATAAAAAGGGACAAGTGTCCGAAACCTCAAAAAGATAGATCCCAAGGAAATAAAAAGGGACAAGTGTCCGGAACCTCGAAATAAAAAATAATAATAAAAAAAATCAGAAAAAATGGGCACGTGCCCGACAGTAGAATTAGCCTAATAGCCATATATCTCTGATAAACAGAAGAGAGTGAATACATTAAAAAGAGCACCCGACTCCATTTTTTCATACACATGCACTTCTTTATTCAATGGTTGGTTGACTTTCTCTTTGGATCCATTGTTTAATTTGACAACATATGTATTAAGGCTTTTAAAAATTAATTAAAACTCTAGAATAAAGGTAAAGTGAAGGAACTAGAGACATAGTGCTTGATTTGATCGTTCAATCTTCAATTACTCAAGATCTAAGGTAAAAGTTGTAAGGAAAATGGACCTCGACCCATTTAACTTTAAATTTTGGTGTTTGATGAGCAACATAACCAAATTGGACTAATGAGTTTGCTAGTGCTTGTTTTGTAGTCCAAAAGGGTGCAAAAGGTAACTTGGACTAATGCGACGTGGTGATCCGATGATCAACACCTCAAGCAAGACATTTGAAGCTAAGTAGAAGACTCTCAAGATTAAGCAAAGTCCAAGGCACAAGAATGGAACCAAGACGGCGCAAGAAAACGCGAAGAAACAGAGAGAAAGGGTCATCGGATGCTGCATCGGACGCTGCTTTCCCAGGAATCGGACGCGTCCGGTGGTAAACCCCTGCCCATGTCAGCGCCAGCAGAGCATCGGACGTTGAGACCGAATACATCGGACGCTGTGACCCTGCGTCCGATGCCTACACAGAAAGGTTCTAGAGAGGCTCTGGCAGCATCGGACGCGTCCGGTGGTCAGGCATCGAACGCTGAGTAGCCATTGCAACACAGTGCCAGGCTGGCATCTAGCCGTTAAAGGAGCATCGAATGCTGCGCAGTGAAGACCATCTTTGGTGCCCAACTGCTCTATTTGCTTGGGGCTCTATATATACCCCCATGGCCGGCCAAAACAACATGGTTGGAGCTCAAGGAAGTGTACCAAGTGTATAGACACATATTTAGTTGCTCTAGCCACCAAAGTGCTCAAGTGATATACTAGGTGATTAGTGTAGGTGCTTTGCGAAGTGCTTAAGCTAGTTAGACCACTGCTTTGCGCTTGCTCTAGGTGTTAGGCCTAGTGTTTAGTGAGGTTGAAAACCTCTTATCTACCGGTGCTTCTGCGCACCGTGGTTGTACATCGGTGGGGCTTGTAGTCTTGCGAGACCACATCAACCGAGATTGTGGTGTGGCCGCCTCCGTGTACCGAAGGGAACAAGGCCCGTGGCGTTTCGGCCGGAAGCTTGATAGTGAAGACGGCGGAGAGCATCTGGGAGAGGCTTTGCCGTGAGTGGCTTAACCGGAGACCCACTTGCATGTGGGAAAGGCCCGGAGCTATCCACGGAGTTACCCGACCGGGAGCTTGGCCCTTGCGAGGGATTCCTTGCGAGGGGCTCCAACGAGGACTAGGGGGAAGCTTGTGCGCTTCTCGATACCTCGGTAAAAATACCAGAGTCGTCGACGGGAGGTTGCATCTCTATCACACTCTTTAGCTTCCGCATTTACATTGCTACCTTGTTTATGTGCTTTACCTTTCCTAGCTTACTTTTGCTAGTTGATAGGTTTGGAAACTAGGTTGCATAACTCCTTTTGCGATAGAGATAGCAAACACACATAGCAAAACCTTAGTTGCACATTGGATAAGTTTACTTTCTCGCATAGGTTTTGTCTAGGTGGAAATTAGAGGCCATAGTTTAGAGTGGAAGTTTTAAGTTACCTAATTCACCCCCCTCTAAGGCGTCACGGTCCTTTCAATTGGTATCAGAGCCTGGTTGGCTCTCTTGTGGACTCTTGGCTTCATCGCCTTCGAGCCGACACCCCTAAGAGAGGTTGGGATGGATATCTCTAGGCCTCCACACTTTGACGACACTAACTTCCCTTACTATAGTGCTAGGATGGTTTGCTTTTTAGAAGCCGTTGATCTAGGTGTTTGGAGAGTCACCCGCGACGGGATGAAACCCATTAAGAATCCCGAGAAGCCTACCGTGGGTGATGAAAAAGAAATTCATCTCAATGCTAGAGCTAAAAATTGCTTGTTTGAATCTATTAGCATGGATGTTTTTAACCAAGTTTTTACCTTGCAAACATCTCATGAAATTTGGTTTAAACTACATGAGCTCCATGATGGTACGAGTAATGTGCGTGAGCAAAAACATCACCTAACTAAAACAAATTATGATTCCTTTAAAATGAATGATAATGACCTTGTTCGTGATATGTATTCTCGTTTGAATCTAATTATCAATGAGCTCCACTCTATAGGAATTACAAAGTTTGGTGATGTGGATATTGTGAGGAAGATCATCTCCGTGCTTCCAAAGAACAAGTATGCAACTATCATCACCATCCTCCACAACATGGAGGACTTGAGCACCATGACCCCGGCCATTGTCATTGACAAATTGGTGGCATTTGAGATGTCACGCAAAATGGGTCAAGAAGAAGCCACCTCATCAAGCAAAGACATTGCTCTATCATGTGAGCACAAAAAGATGAAGGGCAAAAAGCAAGTTGAGACAAGCTCAAGCTCCTCAAGTGAAGAAGAGGATGATGAAGATGAAGAATCAAGTGATGATCAAGCCTCCACCTCATCCGACTCCTCCTTAGATGAAGAAGAAACAAACAAGCTTATGAAAGGAGTGAAGAGGATGATCCGCAAGCTCAATGTCAAGGGTGTGCCCATCACCATAGAAGATTGCCTCTTCACCAATCAAAGAAGAGAGCAAAGAAAAAAGGGATGTTATAGATGTGGCAAGAAAGGGCACTTTGTGGAAGATTGTCCAAAACAAAAGCCCACACCCAACGACAAGAAAAAGAAGGGATGCAAGGCCAAAGCTGTCACCACCATCAAGACATGGGATGATTCATCAAGTGATGATGAAGCCCATCACAAGAGGCATGGCCGCAAGCACTCATCAAGCTCCTCACGTATGTGCCTTATGGCACGAGGTAAATTAAGCTCTATCTCTAGTAATAGCGATAGTGATAGTGATGATGAGCTACCTTCTTATAATGAACATGTGCAAGATAATCTCAATTATGCTAAATCTTGTACTAGTCAACAAAAAAATCAATTCTTTAAAAGAAAAATTAGATAGCTCTTAACAAGCCTACAATACTATGCTTGAACAATATGAAACCTTTCAAATTTGAATGTTGAGCTATCTAAAAAAATTGAGAAACTTGAGGCTAGTACAAGCACATGCGATAGCACAAGTAATGATGAGCAACTTGCTAAAAAGAACGAAAAACTAAAAGCAAAGTTAGCTAGCACACAAGATGCTTACAAAAGTTTGCTTGCCAAAATGGAAATCATGTGCAAACATTATGATGAGCTAACTAACAAAGTTGCTAATCTTGAAACCATCAGAGCAAACCCCACCGAGGCACATAAAATTGAAAAATCAATCTTTGACATGCCTAAAAAGGATGCCTCTACTTCTTGCATTGATTTACTTGATTTAGACACCCATGTGCAATCAAGCTTGTGTTGAGAATGTGATTGTAGAAACATATACACAAGAAGTTGCATTGGAAAATGAGCAACTAAGGCAAGAAGTAGCACGCCTCACCATGGACTTGACTCAAGCAACAGGCAATTCAAAGCAAACCCGAACTCATCAAGATAACACCGTCAAGGGAGTGAAGAAGCTTGATGAGGAGCAAACCGTGGTTTTCTATGTTTGCCACAAGGAAGGTCACAAGTCCTATGAGTGCAAGGTGAAGCATGGGGGAGAAAAGAAGAAAGAGAAAAACAAAAATCAAACAAGCAAGCTCTCCAACACCTACATCAACAAGGTGAATAAGAAGGCCTCCACACCTTATCTTTTAAAGAAGAAGAAGAATGACAAGGTGGTGGCCATCAAGGTGAACAAGCAAGCCAACAATGGGGCCAAACGCATTTTGGTGCCTAAGGATATTATTTCAACCATGAAGAGCACCAAAAAGGTTTGGATCCCGAAAGGGAAGTGAGTAGCCATCAAGGTGAACAAGCAAGCCAACAATGGGGCCAAACGCATTTGGGTGCCTAAGGATATTATTTCAACCATGAAGAGCACCAAAAAGGTTTGGATCCCGAAAGGGAAGTGAGTAGTCAAATGGTCTCGGGGAATTTGGAGACTTGGCAAAGCTTGGGTGCATATCATGGGGTGCATCACATTGGATCATGTCATTTTTGTTCTTCGTTCTTTCCCTTTTCTAGTGTTCTTCGGATTTCTCATGGATTAGTTGGTTCGAAGCGATGATATCCTAGGATTAGCTTCCCAACACGTAGAAGAACACTTGGGATAAGTTTGGTTGCAGCCCCATTCGATTTGGTGAAGATCCAATCGATTTTGGTTTTGTCCCGTGAGGATTTTGGGGTCTCTGGTCATTGGCGGACTGTCCGGCCCCCCAGTGGCGGACTGTCTGGCCATCGGGCTCGGCCAGACCAGAACAGCGCAGCGCGCACTGCTCACGGTCACTTTGACCGGCGGACAGTCTGCCGTATAAGGCGCGGACAGTCCGCGAGTCGCGCAGGGGTTTGCAGCAGCGTTGTTGTTTTTGCAGCTTGACCGGCGGACAGTCCGGCCCCCTCGTGGCGGACAGTCCGGCCCACACCGGACAGTCCGGGAGCCTGACGGCAGATAGTCCGGTAACCTGCAATTTGTGCAGTTTTAGTGCGATCGCTCTCCCGACTTTTTCGTTTCGCTTCCGGACTTCTCGTTTGCTCCTAGAGTTCACCTAGGAACCTCTCTAACTATCTTCACTACGTGTTAGCATAGGTATTTGGAGGAATCCCGACGTAGCCTTCCATCTACGTCCGGGAGTCGGTTTTTGAGGCCGAACTTGATTCGGAGTTTTGGGGGTTTTGGTTTGCTCCCTTGTGCGGTGCCTCGCTGTGATCCTAGGGATCATCCACCCTCTTTCTAGGGTCATGGGCATCGCGTTTGAGTCCGAAGCTTTTGGGGTTGATTTTGTTGGGGCAGAGGCCGTAATTTATGAGAAGAAATTTTAGGCTCCCATTCACCCCCCCCTCTGGTCACCTTGCTTTAGCATTTTCGGTCCTTCAATTGGTATCAGAGCCAGTTAAGGATCTCTCTACCTTAACCGGTTCCGGATCCGCGAAGGCGACCTTTTAGAGTGGTTTGGCTTCCAACGTGGTTTGTCGAGGTGTTGAGCTTTTGCTTTGCTAACACTAACGGTGCTTTTAGAAGTGGCACCAAGTTCTTCTTCATTCATGTCTTTGTCTTTTAGCTTGAATGGTTCCATGGATGACATCTTGGGAAGAAGGAGGAGTGCAGTTGATGAGAGGGATCGCGAGGTGAACGATCTGCTGAACCTTCTACGACATGACGAGCTTTCACCGGAGGATCTCCTATGTTGACTTGGCAAGGCCAAGAGAGGTACACTTGGTTGTGGTCTTGTGGCTTTGCACAACTTATATGAGGCTTGCTCTAGGGATGATGAGCTTTGTGATACCTTGAGTAGAAAGGTAGAAAAAATAAAATGCTCCATTGCTAAGCTAAAGTCTAGTGCCTCTTTGCCTTGCACCTTCTGTGTTGACTTGGTTAGGAAGAATGATGAGCTAGGCTTTTCTCTTGCTAGCTTAAAATCTGAGATTGAATTGTTGAAATCCAATGCTTTCGAACCATGTCTTGTTTGCATTGACTTGCGCAAGGATCTTGATTGTGCTAAAACTGAAATAGCCTTGCTAAAGTCAAATGCTTCTCTACCATGTGATAACTGTGAATCTTTTGTTGCTAGACTTAGAGAATTCAGTGCGATTCATAGGACATGTGTAGATGAACTTGAGCATGCTAGGGCTGAAATTATTGAGATAAATGCTAGGCCTTGTAGCTTGTGCTCTTTGAATAAAGATGCTTGCCTTACTTCTTGTGCTAACCATGATTCTTTGCTTGATGTGAATGGTGATGTTTCTTCCACCGATTTCATTTGCACATAATGCATTGATTTACAAAAAGAAGTTTTGGCTTTGAAGGTTTTGCGCGATGATATGAGCGCTAAGTTGGTTGAGCACAATGATATGAGTGCCAACCTTGAAAAGGAGATTGAGCTCTTGCGTACCACATATGCCGAGTGCATTAAGAAGGAGATCGAAAACTTAAGAAACACTCCTTGTGGTACTTGTGACTGCCTCATGTTTGAAAATGAGGTTTTGGCCAAAAGATGCAAGAGTCTTTGTGCTAAGTCTTTTGAGTCACGCATTTCTTCCAACTCCGATGTTGATGTTTCCAAGTCTGCATCTTTGCAACCGGAGTTGAGTTCTTATGTTGCGCGTGAGTCTCCTGACGATAGCACTTGTGCCAAGGTTTCTGATAGCTCTTTCATAGCTACTCCTAACCTTGATGTTTCTTCGAGTGATGTCCAAGGGACTTCTCTTGATAAGGGTGCTTCTCATATTTTTGGGACTCGTGCTCCCAATCCGGTTTTTCATTGCACCTTTTGCAAGAAGGAGGGACATTCGCTCGATTTTTGTTTTCGTCGTGTCAAGCACGAGCGGCGTATTCGAGCTAAGGCTTTTAGGAAGCCGCGTAGCCTTTCCCATGGCACGTGTGCTCCTAGTGTTGGCACCAAGTCTAATGTAGATGCTTCTTGTTCTAAGTCCCAAGGGACTTCTCACTTGTCGGAGAATGGTGTGCCTTCCAGTAGGCCTTTGTACCATTGCTCTTTTTGTGAGAAAGATGGGCATCAAGAAAGCTTTTGCTATCGGTGTGCCAAACGTTTGCGCCAAGCTTGCTCTTCTAGGAAGTTGGTGGTTCATTGCCCTTCTCATGGCATGAACGCTTGTGCTCCTAGTAAGAAGCCCATTTTTGTTGATGGGGCTTATGACTCCTTTTCTAGTGGGATAGGTCATGGTCGTGGACATGCTTCTAGTGCTTCTTCCCTTGGTCCACATCATGCTTTTCATGATGCTTCTATTGGTTCTTCTACAAAAACCTTGGAAGATGTTTGCCTCCTTTCCCGTGGTACGACTCGTTCTTCTGCTCGAGTTGTCCTTTTGAGGAATGCTTCCAAGGGTGCTTCACAATTGCATTTGAACCAACATTTGCATCATGCTAACCCACAAGATAAGTTGAGATTTGTGACCAAGTCTTGGGTTCCCAAGTACATGCTTGCTAACCCTTCGGGATCCAATACTCGGGTTGCTTTGTCCTCTTGTGTGTAGATATGAGGACGCGGGGTGGAGAATATGCGCATGATGGAGCTTGATCTTTTAGATGTGATCAAGATTTGATGGTTCTCTACAGCCCGCCTAGATTTGCCTCCAAAGAGGCTTTTGCTACTCGGTGAGCATTCTTTTACACTCATACCTTGTACATCCATGTTCTATGCCTTGTGGTATGAGATGGTCTTTTATGTGCTCACTTGTATAGTTGTTACATGTACATTTTCTTTTGTATCATGTTGTGCTTTAGTCTAGCATGTGCTATCTTGTATATCATGTCATGCTAGCTTTGTGTATAGCTTTGGTGGTTAATCCACTTTTCATGCTAGTCTGTGATCCTCATGAACATTATGCCAAACTTTACCTTATTCCTCCATGAGCTTTACATGTATAGGTATGATGTTCATTAGGTGTCACTTTTCAGGTGCTAGTTTTGGTTAGCTACATGTATCCTATTGATATGATTAGTTTGAGCACTAGCCTTTCCTCAATTTTATCATGTTACATGCTTTTGGATCTATTGCTATCATTATCTTGCATTGTAGCATGTGTTGAGACCTAGGCTATGTTTGGGTTGATCATGTCTTTAGGCTACATTTTGCTCCATAGTGCTTTATCCTGTTGCATGGTAGTCTTGTCTAGTTTGGATTCATATCTCCTTGCGGTATGATTCATAGGTAGGCCTCTTTTGTTGAGTGTTCACCTCATGCTTATTATGTGACTAACCGTTTTCGTGGAGACCTTGAGGTCACACTGGATGAGACAACGCCTTGTGTTTCTTCTGCCTTTGAGTGTGCAGGAGAACAGGATCCTGGAGAGAGCATGTCGGCTCATGGACCTGATCCCATGGGGTTCCATTCGAGCAGCTCTCCAGCGAGCACTAGCAGCACTTGGGGGAGCGACAGCATCAGGCGAGGGGGAGACAACTTCGGCGAGGCAGATGCCCCGAAGATTTTGGCAAGTTCAGGCGTCCCCTCGGGTATCACACCAGCAGGCGGTCATGCGCTTCATAAGGTACCTCCGACACACTTCCGAGTTCGGTTTTTGGTACTCTTCTTCCTTGACCTCTTTCTGCTGTGTGGTCTTTTCGATGTGGATTTTGCTGGCTGTCGCTTGAGCATTTCTGGGCTCTTCTCTTATGAGTCTGGTGTGTGTTTCCCTTTTAGTTAGGGAAGCATTTTGCTTGTTGTACCTTAGTTGGACTTCTCCGATACCCTTTTGTTTTGGGTTTTCCTTTTTAGGCTAGTTTTGTTTTGTCTTTGATAGACTAGCTTTTGCATGCATTTCATCATGTATATCTTGCATTTTAGAGCTTCATGTATATAGTAATGAAAATGAGACTATGCTCTTTTTGGTATGCCCTGTTGATTCATGATGATGCTTGTAGCTTAGGCTCTTTTTGATCACTTGATACATGTTATGAGCTAAGCTATTTTTGGCAAATGGTGAACTTGACTAATCAACTATGAAACTTTTAATTTGTTCACCATTGAGAGTGGCAACTAGCATGGGTAGGATGTGTTGAGATCACTTGTGCTATCTTTTGTATGGTAGGTTGCTATGTCTCTTGCATTGAGTCATTCACTTGCTTGGATTGTTCATATTTACCTTGTGCTTAAAATTTGATCCAAATCTAGTGAAATGAAAAGATCGAGATGGGATTGCATGTGTCAGCACATCACGGTACCGAGACTGTTTCTCATTGCACTTTTGAGTTAAACTTGAGCCGTGTAGTGTAAGACCGAAACCGGTGCTTTAAGCTTCCAATTGCTTTTCTTGCATAGGCTTAGCCCGGTTGAAAAGTTAGGCAATGACCATGCTTTTAACCTCTCGCAATCACATGCTTTTAATATGAACTTGTGTTAATACCGCTGCAATCTCCGATAAAAGTTTGAAAATAACACAAGTTTATGCTTCATTTTATTGCATGATGTTTGAACTTTGCTAGGGGTAGTTCACCTTGTATACTTGAGTTAGCACTTGGTTGATTTCCTGTCTATTCATGCTAAGTGCTATTTTAGTGGTGGACTCCTTTTCAAATGGCTTAAAACTGCTCATATGCTTAATTGTTCATATTTCGTATTCATTTGATCAGTTTGAGCCTTTGCTAGCATTTGTATTGATTGCTACACCTTCAGGGCAGCACCCTTCTGAGCATCTTTTCATTTTGATTGCTATACACTTGAAGCTGTTGCATTGTGTATATCATGCATTTTTAGCTTAGTGTACATCCCCCAGCTCCGATACACTACATGGTCACTTTTCAGTGCTTTTCACTGCCCCCATATGCTTTTGGTTGATGACTTGTCTTGTGTTTGTGTCAACTTTGTGAAAAATGTCAAAACCCCTCAGCATGTTCCCTTTTGTCAAGGGGGAGAAGCTGTTTGCAAGGGGGAGCTTGAGTGTTGGCACAAAGGGGAGAGTCATGCATTTTGGGGAGAGCTTTGAGCAAGGGGGAGTTTAGCTCTTTTATGTTCTTCTTCACTCGGTATAGCTCTTTTATGTGTTTCAATTAGTATCCATCTTTTGGTTTGGAATGCAATTGGTGTCATGAGCTTTATTGCATAGCTTTTGTATATAAGCTTGCTTTCAGGGGGAGTCACTTTTGTCTTGCTGCTTCTCCGTGTGCTCCGAGTGATTGTGCTCCATTTAGTGTTGAGCTTCTCTTGTGATTTTTCTCAGTCGGTATCGAGCCTGCTAGTCGTGTTGAGCCATTTTTGCCTCTGTCTAGAGGGACTAGCAGTTTTTGCTTGGTATTTTCGATTAGTATGGATCCTTCAGCTAGTTGCATCGAGCCTATGTGCCTCTGTCTTGAGGAACTAGCTGTTTTCACCAATTTTTGGCTGCTTGTGATTGGTATCGAGTCTTCTGCTAGTTGTGTTGAGCCTTTGTGCCTCTATCTTGAGGGACTAGCAGTTTTCGCATTTCAATGCGTTGTTTCAGCCTCATTTGGTGTTGAGCCTTGAGCTAGTGGTGTTGAGCCATTTTCTGCCTTTTCTTGAGGGCTAGCTCATTTTTGACTTGGTTGCGTCGAGCCGTTGCCCATGTCTTTGGGAACCAAGTCTTTTGCTCTATGTGATCGAGTTTTGCTCATTGTTGAGTTGTTGCTCCGATCCCTTGCTTGGTTGCGTTGAGCCGTTGCCCATGTCTTTGGGGACCAAGTTATGTCTCATGACAAGTGATTTTGTTCTTTGCCCTTCGATGGCTTTTGATCACTTGAATGAGATTTTCGGTTATGGTATCTCAAACCATCACTTGTGCCTAGCTTTTGTCAATTCAATCATCAAGGGGGAGAAAGAGAAAGAGAGAGAAAAAGGGGGAGAAATGGACCCAAACCCAAGTGGATAAGTACCTTGGTCTCTTTTGTGATGATTGTTTGACAATTTATTTGAGATTGGTTTTCGAGTACCTTTTGGGATTTCATGAAACTCTTGTTTTATCTTGACTCTTCGGTTGTGTGGAGGCTTTGCCCGCTTTTCCCGTTTCTTTCGGGACCGAGAGCTTTTATTTGGAGTTTTCATGACCCTTACTCATCTCAAGTAGCTGTGTGTTCGCTTTTGTTTGGCTTTTGGGCACTTGGATGAGGCTTGCCTTCAAATTCTTCCTTTGTGGTTTATTTTTAGTCATGCATTCATCAAGGGGGAGATTGAGAACATATATGATGAATGATTGACTTTGATGAGGAAGGTTTGAGGCTTTTACCCAGTTGAGTCTATATCTAGCTATGCGCTTAATGTGTATGACTAACCGGTGGCGTTGAGTTGTGTGGTGTTTCTGTGTTGGTGTGCGTGTGCGACATGTGTCTCTTGGCTGTGTTGATGTGCAGGTGTGGAGCTTGGATACAGTGGTCAATGGCGAGGTGAAGGTCAAGTAGAGACATGTCGTGCGGACGGACCGGGAGCGGTGAAGGATGGGCGTGCCGTGTGGTGGACGTGCCATGCCGATGTACCCAGAGCGGTGAAGGGCGGACGTGAGGCTTGGACTGACGGACCAGAGGGCCAGAGGACCAGCTGTGGTAGCTGGCACGTGGCATCGGCGAGCGAGAGCACATGGGGATGTGCGGTGCATCGGCCGAGTCAGGAGGAAGATGTGGCGTCGTGCCACTTGGCGGAGGTTGGACACGGGCTTGTGTGCGGTGCAAGTGCCGTCGGCCAAGTCAAGGAGGATGGCGAAGGCGTTGTGCCCGGCGTGGAGGCTGGACATGCATCGACATCGGTGCCTGTGGTCGGGGTGTGCGAACCACATCCCGTCTACGGTGCGGGTTCGGTAGCTGAGCCTCAAAAAGCTACCATCGACGGTTTCCGAGTGTGGGCCTCAAAACTCGGGGTGGCCGATTTCCGAGTTTGGGCCTCAAAACTCGGCGAGGACGGTTTCCAGGTTTGGGCCTCAAAACCTGGGCTGGCAGGTTTACCGGTTTGGGCCTCAAAACCGGGGGTTGGTCCGAAAGGACGGTCGACGCGTGGCGGCGTGGAGAGGCTGGCGCGGCGGCGAAGCTATCCACGAGGAAGGCGCGGTGGTCGACGTGATGGCACGTGGCGGCATCATGGAGGCCGCATCGAGGTGAAGCTACCGGATGTGCGGGCGTGGCCGTTGGATGAAGATCGTCAGGACTGGACGGTTTTACCCCTGGGGGGTATTTGGGTTGAGTGCTTAATGTAAGGGCATTTTGGTCTTCGGACGTGCGCCTATATATATGAGGGGGGCTGCTAGGGCAGCCGCATCCTTGGGAGAATTCTTGGTGGTCTCTCTCTCATTTTGTTCCTGTGAGAGAAGGCTAGGGTTAGGGAGAGTTGACTCTTGTTCTTGAGCTTTTTGCCATCCAAGCTTTGTGGTGCTAGGATTGGCTTGTAGCCCAACACCAAGTGATTAATGAATCATCCATTCCTCTGAATCCAAGGATCAATTTCGTGGTTGAATTCGCGTTTTGATTTTGTTCTTCGCGTTCTTCTTTTCTCCACGATTTTCTCCTCCCCCGATCTCCCTCTACGGTGCGTCTTTTGCGATTCCGTTTGAATCAACTTGTTCTTTGATGTGAGGAGAACATTTCCACCGAAACGAATTTATCTCTACCCTCACGAACAAGTAGATCGGGCCGATTTCGTTTTCGTGGTGCTTTTCGGTTCATCCTCCCCCCCTTCAATTTCCCGGTGATTGAATCGATTTTAGCGGATGATTTCTTGGGGATAGTCTCCTAACTACCTCGTGATCATCTTCTCCAAATTTGGGAACATGGGATTTTGATTTGGATTGGATTTGGGAAGTTTTGAGACAAGGGCGATTGAAATCGCCCTCCCTGAGTGACCGCGGACAGTCCGCCACTCAGGGCGCGGACAGTCCGCGCGTCGGGGGCAAGCCGAGTCAGTGGCTGCGTTCCACGGCTGTTTGGTTCCTTCTTGACCGGCGGACAGTCCGCAGGTGATTGTCGTGGACAGTCCGGGACTTGAGCAGGGGACTTCTTCAGCTTTGCTGTTTGGCGAGTTTTGCCGGCGGACAGTCCGCCACTCGCTCGCGGACAGTCCGGCAGTACCGCGGACAGTCTGGGACCCTAGGGCCGGACAGTCCGGGATTTGCCTGAAGGTTGTGTTTTGGTGTGTTTGCTCTCCCGGCTTCCTCGCTTGGTTTCCGGACTTCTCGTTTGGCCTCGTAGTTGACCAAGAAAGCTCTCTAGGTATCTTTGCTACTTGTTAGCATAGGTATTTAGGAGTTTCTCGACGTAGTCGTCTATCTACGTTTGGGACTTGGTTTTTGAGGGTCGAACTTGTCTCAGAGTTTTTGCCTTTTGGTTTGCTGTCGCTTTGTGGTGCCTCGCTGTGATCCTAGGGATCATCCACCCTCTTCCAAGGGTCATGGGCATCACGGTTTCGGTTTTAGCTTCTTGGGGTTGATTTTGGGACAATTGACCAAAGTTTCAAGAGAAATTTTGTGAGCTCCCATTTACCCCCCTCTGGTCGCCTTGCTAGTGCTTTCTCGGTCCTTCAATTGCCAAGTATGTAAGTGGCTATTTTGAACCCAAGTTCCCCTTCCCATTTTAGGTAACTAGATTTAATTTCTTGAAATTATTTTTTGCATCTAGTTCCTTTTCATTGCCTAGGTTTGCATTTGCATATTTATTCTTTGTCATGCATACACTAGGTTTATCATATGGTAGTTTTGTTCGGTATCACTCTCATCTTTGGAGCAAATCTACATGGTTTAATTTGTTTAGGAGCACGGCACATAGCTTCTCTTACTTGTATTTATCTTATATGTGCCAAAATCCAAATAGTAGTTAAACTACCCCGATTACCATCTTCATTTGGTATCACACTTCCAGTGATGACAAATTGCAAAATGGTAATTTGACTTTACAAGTCAATGTGCATGTCTCTCACAAGTATTTCAAACTTGTATGGACACTTCTAGGGGGAGTTTATTCTACAATTTGGAAGCTTTGAGACTAACACTACTTTTAAGTTTATCATGTGTGTAGTAGTCTCATTGCAAGGAAAATGGAGTTCCCGGAGATAAGCATCATGTGTGTAAATCTAAATTGGTATCTACATGTGGTATTCCTAACTGATATCATTGTGTTGATCTCAATTTAATACTCTTATATGCTTTTTCAATGCATTATATAGATTAAACTCCTTTGTGCTTTAATTTGCCGGTTATGCATATGCTTTGTCATACACCATATGTATGCATATACTTAGGGGGAGTTTAGTTTATATAATGTGAGAGTCAAGTTTTGTGATCAATTGCACTCCACATAAAAGGATCACAAAATTTGACCCTCCCTTGTGCTATTAATGTCTTCCTTTTCGGTGTTTGATTCCAAAGGGGGAGAAATTGAGGGACCAAAGCAAACCAAAACAAATAAAATAACCAAAACCCAAAATTTAAAATTTTTATGGTTATATCATTGGGATGGTCCGAGAAAGGGAGGAAGTGGATTATGGAGTTAGGGGGAGACTTAAATTCATAATACCACAAAGGAACTCAATGACAAGGGCAAGATAAGTTATAATGGTATTGTTTCAATTTGGTATCTTTTAGCATCATATGATCTTGCCTTTGCATTGCATCCCAGGAAGTAGTCTGCATTTGTAATTATGTATCTATTATTTGCTTGCTTTGGTGGTGTTGTCATCAATCACCAAAAAGGGGGAGATTGTAAGGAAAATGGACCTCGGCTCATTTAACTTTGAATTTTGGTGTTTGATGAGCAACATAACCAAATTGGACTAATGAGTTTGCTAGTGCTTGTTTTGTAGTCCAAAAGGGTGCAAAAGGTAACTTGGACTAAGGCAACGTGGTGATCCGATGATCAACACCTCAAGAAAGACATCTGAAGCTAAGTAGAAGACTCTCAAGATTAAGCAATGTCCAAGGCACAAGAATGGAACCAAGACGGCGCAAGAAAACGCGAAGAAACAAAGAGAAAGGGTCATCAGACGCTGCATCGGACGCTGCTTTCTCAGGCATCAGACGCGTCCGGTGGTAAACCCTAGCCCATGTCAGCTCCAGCAGAGCATCGGACGCTGAGACCGAATACATCGGACGCTGCGACCCTGCGTCCGATGCCTACACAGAAAGGTTCCAGAAAGGCTCTGGCAGCATCGGACGCGTTCGGTGGTCAGGCATCGGACGCTGAGTAGCCGTTGCAACACAGTGCCAGGCTGGCATCTAGCCGTTAAAGGAGCATCGGACGCGTCCGATGGTCTCGACTTCAGCGTCCGATGCTGCGCAGTGAAGACCATCTTTGGTGCCCAACAACTCAATTTGCTTGGGGCTCTATATATACCCCCATGGCCGGCCAAAACAACATGGTTGGAGCTCAAGGAAGTGTACCAAGTGTATAGACACATATTTAGTTGCTCTAGCCACCAAAGTTCTCAAGTGATATACTAGGTGATTAGTGTAGGTGCTTTGCGAAGTGCTTAAGCTAGTAAGACCACTGCTTTGCGCTTGCTCTAGGTGTTAGGCCTAGTGTTTAGTGAGGTTGAAAACCTATTATCTACCGGTGCTTGTGCGCACCGTGGTTGTACATCGGCGGGGCTTGTAGTCTTGCGAGACCACATCAACCGAGATTGTGGTGTGGCCGCCTCTGTCGGTGTTTGTTAACCGGCAACTCGTCTTGAGGGATCTCAGACGATTTGTTCGGTGGGGATCGACGTATGCAGAACTCGATGGTACACGCAGAGACAATGATTTATACTGGTTCGGTCTGCTGAATAGCATCCCTACGTCCAGTGTGGGGGGAATAATATATGGCGCCCTGCGCTTATGGGCGTCTGGTTGAGTACCATGACCCCTGTCTCTGGCTTTGTGTATTGGCTTGCCGATCTATGGAGCTCTGATTCTCTTTATACAGTCCAGGAGGCAGAGTCCTAGTCGTTACAGTCTTAGGAGTCCTAATAGGATTACAAGGTAGCAATACTACTAGAATTACATGGAGAGTCCTAGTTGGACTAGGGCCCTGTTTGGTTGGGCTTTTGGCTTTGGCTTTTGGCCCAAAAGCGAAAAGCCCAACCAAAGGGGTGCTGCTGGCAATAGCTTTTGCAGAAGTTAGAGCTTTTCCGTAGTACATTTTTGAAAGCTGTTTTGACTCTGCTTTTGGCTTTTGGCTTTCAGCTTTTCAATATAGGTGAAATAAAAAACGTTTTTATAATTATTTTAAAAAAATAAAAGTAAAAGATATACTTTATACTTGTTTAACCAAACAACTTTCAACTTTTCCACAGCTCACAGCCCACAATAGCTTTTCCACAGCTCACAGCCACAACAGCTTTTTCCCACAACCACAGCTCAACCAAACAGGGCCTAGGTCTTCACCCTTCCTTGCGGAGTACCCGGGGACTCTGTCCCACAAGCCCCCGAGCTGTTCATGGTTTGTTGATGAAGTCATCCTGAGACCTTGGCCTTGATCAAGTGTCATCCGAGTACCTTCTGAGAGAAACTATAAAGTGCTCTTGAAGTCTTCTAATGGTGTGCGCTTTCTGAAAAGCACATCCATTGGTGTAGCCCCCGAGTCTCTTGCTGTTTAGCATAAAGAGCTGGAGGGTCTTGTCAGAAATTGCTCCAATTCCATTCGAAGAAATTTAGATGCATCATCCGAGGATATGTATCCCGCAGCCCCCGAGCCTATAATCGACTACTCAGAGTCGATTGTAGGATCTTGTAGACATCCTCAAAGGTGCAGCCGAGTAATCTCCTGAAGACAAGGATCGTCATATGCTTGTCGTTGAGTCCTTGAATGCTTGTAATTTTGATCTTTCATCCTTGAATTTCAGCCCCCGAGCGTAGTCGGAGTGAAGCCGACTAAGATGAGGCAATGTCGAGCTCCTGAGCTTAATGTTGACTAAGCCGTGGAGGTGAAAAAGCTTGATCGAAGTAGTGGAAGTAGGATATTGGTGAGCCCAAGGCTTCGGGTGGGTAGTCTCCTCACCGGGGACCCCATATCACCCCCACCTCGAGACTCCCAAATCATCATAACCATGTTTGAAGGCTCGTCGCAACAACATGGTGTCCGAGTGAGGCAGCCCTCAGAGGCGTACCTAACCCAGTGGTGTGATTTCCAAGTGAGGCAACCCTCAGGGGCGTACCTCAACCGGTGTTGTAGTCCATATCTTTTCCCTGCAAAGAAGACATACAAAAATTTGTAGTAACTGATATTCATGATATCAAGTCGGGAGCATGTCCCTAGCATTAACAAATGCATCTGAAATTTTTCGCATCTTGCTCTTGCTAGGTTGTTTAAATCACCCGAGTAGTGGGTCTGTGACGTTTAAGCACCTATCCTGCGTGTCGAGCTTTATTTGTCGAGCGTGAGGTACAGGCTTCACGGATTAAGGCTTGTACTTACTCAAGTAATTTAACAACTTGCTAAGAGAAGATTATAGCAATCATGCTGCGCGAAAAAAGAGCATGCTCCGAGTGTACATTGTACACCCGTGAGGTGTTGTCCCGACTACAAGCTCGGAGCTATATGAGTAGCCGGGAATGCAATTATGATGTGGCCGCAGCGGCTCACGATTAATATTTGGAGATATTAAAAATATTAAAGCGTGACTTAGCTTGTTGATGCTGAGTTGACTGGTCAGCACCGCCGAGTGGAGTTGTCGACGCCGTCGAAATATCCGAGTAATGGATGACATGGTACTCGGACGGCTCGCTTATTACTCGGACGACTTGTTTGCAGCTCGAAAATAGCTTGATGGTTTAACGCCCGCTTGATAGCTCGCTTATGGATCAATGGCTCGCTTCGTGGCTCAACGGCAACTTGATGACTTGCTCGTGGTTCAACAACAGCTCAAAGGCTCGCTTGCTTGCAGCTCAACGACGGATTTATGGCTCACTTGCGGCTCAACAGCAGCTTGAAGGCTCGCTTTTGCGGCTCAACGGCAGCTTGATGGCTCGCTCGTGGCTCAATGGCAGCTCAAGGGCTTGCTCGCTTGCGGCTCAATGGCAGCTTGATGGTTCGCTCGCAGCTCAACAATAGCTCAAAGGCTCACATGCGGCTCACGGCTCACTTGCGGCTTTACGGCAGTATGATGGCTTGACGACTCGGTACCCAGTCGTTGTGGATATATGAGTAGTTGGTCGTTGATGAAATCGAATAGTCGGAACAGCTCCTCAGCAGATTCTTGATCGAGCCGGGTTGTTGTCGAGTAATTTTTGATCATCTGAATCTCGTTCCCGACTAATACGTTGAATCCGAGTGGAGTAGTCGGTCGAGTCCGGGTAGTCGGATGACTTGATTTGGATCTTGGTCCAATTTATCCTGTGCGTGCTTCACGTACGGCATATGTGGTAGCTTGCATGAAGTTGGAAATCATATATACGTGTCCTTGCTTGCTTGCTGATCGGCTTGCTCAGGTCATGGTACACGTATATAACTTCCAATAATAGCATGTCGGTTCTCCTTGGCTGATTCCAACTAGAATTCGCCACAAGCTTGCATGTGGTCTAGTCGGATTCCAAGTGCTGAATACAGATCGAGTTGAATTCGGTTGGCGTGCGTCTTCCTTCTGTCCGATTGAACAAAGCCTCGTGACAACAGGACTCGCAGATTGCTCCGCCGAGTTGCTTCCCGCCGCTGATCCGGCTCACGTTGTTGTGTTGCTCGTGTGCTGCTGTCACGGAGCATTCATGTCCAAGTACACATGTATGTTTTCTCCACCGCTTGAGCCTAAAGCTCGTGCTTGCATGTTGATCGAGTCTTGATAATAGTCATCATCATGAATTTCCGTGTGCTTGACAGCTCTTGTCGGATTGACGGGAACCGTGATGGCGTGGGCAGCTTGCATCCATTGGAAAGCAGAATCAACGCGACATTGTCTTCTCCGTGTGTGGCGTCTCATCTTTGTGCTGGTCGAAGAGATCGTCTTGCGCTGATGAAAATTGTTCCGCCGTCGGAAAATTTGATCTTGAGGTCCATCGAGATCTTGATCGCAATTGCGCCGAAAGCCCCTACCTGGCGCGCCAGCTGTCGGTGTTTGTTAAGCGGCAACTCATCTTGAGGGATCTCAGACGATTTGTTCGGTGGGGATCGACGTATGCAGAACTCGATGGTAAACGCAGAGACAATGATTTATACTGGTTTGGTCTGCTGAATAGCATCCCTACGTCCAGTGTGGGGGGAATAATATATGGCGCCCTGCGCTTATGGGCGTCTGGTTGAGTACCATGACTCCTGTCTCTGGCTTTGTGTATTGGCTTGCCGATCTATGGAGCTCTGACTCTCTTTATATAGTCCAGGAGGCAGAGTCCTAGTCGGTTACAATCTTAGGAGTCCTAACAGGATTACAAGGTAGCAATACTACTAGGATTACGTGGAGAGTCCTAGTTGGACTAGGTCTTCACCCTTCCTTGCGGAGTACCCGGGGACTCTGTCCCACATCCGTGTACCGAAGGGAACAAGGCCCGCGACGTTTCGGCTGGAAGCTAAAGAGCATCCGGGAGAGGCTTTGCCACGAGTGGCTTAACCGGAGACCACTTGCGTGTGGGGAAGGCCCGGAGCTATCCACGGAGTTACCCGACCGGGAGCTTGGCCCTTGCGAGGGATTCCTTGCGAGGGGCTCCAACGAGGACTAGGGGGAAGCTTGTGCGCTTCTCGATACCTCGGTAAAAATACCAGAGTCGTCGACGGGAGTTTGCATCTCCATCACACTCTTTAGCTTCCGCATTTACATTGCTACCTTGTTTATGTGCTTTACCTTTCCTAGCTTACTTTTGCTAGTTGATAGGTTTGGAAACTAGGTGGCATAACTCCTTTTGCGATAGAGATAGCAAACACACATAGCAAAACCTTAGTTGCACATTGGATAAGTGTTGACACCAGATTTTCGCACGCATAAGGATATGACAGGTGGGCCCAGCCATCACAGAAGAAGGGATTCGGCAAGCAATCAGACGACTATTTGGTCCTCAGGATTTCGATGAATGTTTGTGCGGTCGGCTATCTTGCAGAGAAGTGATTCCATTCAGGAGATGGATGTTGCAGATGAAGCTGGCTTGCATGAGAAGGCATGTGGCGACGAAAGATGCCGAGAAGATTAGGAATAGATTTTGTATCTTTCCATATTTTATCATTGTAAATCGTAATCGTCTAGGACTCATGTTTCATCCAGGGTATAAATATAAGCCCTCGACCATTGTAAAATTGTTCACAACCACATCAATACAAACCGGCCCTGTGCCATCTTTGAGTCCCTAAGTCGTGTCGTCGAGTTCTTCGAGAGGAAACATCGATTCGTCGACCTCCGTAAGTACCGACAACCTTGTTATCATGTCTAGTATCATGCGGTGGATTTAGATATGATGCAAATAGTCTCGTATGTTAAGCTTAGTATCGTGCGGCGGATTTAAGCTTATGCGGGAAGTTTTTGCTTGTGCCTTGTATCGTGCGGCAGATTAAGACATGAGTAAAAATAGTTATTGGCTCTATTAGATTTGGCAGATCTAGTAGATTCATTAAATTATCATGTGTTATGTGTTCTATTTATTTAATTCCTGTAACACTCTTTTGCCCAATCTAGATTGATTTCTATTCGGCCTTGTTTCACAAGTTTACTTGTGCTTTGCTAATCATAAGATCATGATGGCCGGATTAGTTCTCAATCTGGGTTGTTACATGTTGTGGGTTCATACATGTTGATCATGTTTATGCTTTGATAGAACTGGGTGTCGTGCGGCAGATACAAGTTTTAGATTAGTTTGATCATGTTTGCTTGTATGTTTCCTTCCTCATGGACCCCAACTCGGCTGGTTTGCCGATTTTGGTCAAGCTTACACGAGTAATGAGCTCTTATAGAAATGTACAGATATATGCATGCTTTTAGCTTGATATAATTAGATTGTATCATGCGGTGGATTGATCTAATTATAAGAAGTGGTATAGACTTATAGCAAGTGGTATCATGTGGTGGATTAGCTTTGCTTAAGTTTATGCTTGACGGGTTTCTGAAGACTAAACGTGTGGCAGATTAGTTGGATTGGCCTATGCATGTATTATTTGGATAGATCTATTCTTGCAAGTTGCCCGTTTATAATATCTTTGATTCGTTCAAGCATGTCTTTCTTTTGCATTTGGCAGTTAATATGCTTCACATACTCTGTTCTCATACTTGCCGAATAGTTTTGTAAACATGCTCTGACAGACAGCTTCTGTAGCTGTGTGCCATCGCGATTGGCTTTCGAAGCCGTACATATGGAACTGTCTGGTTTTACCCAGCACGTTCCAGAGGTATTCTCACGTTTTATCCCTTGTTGGTTTTCAGGTCAAACCGACTGGCACGTCTCCGGATTCAGCACACTCCGGGCACCTGATTGAAGCTAGCCTCGTTCGGCTTGCTGTGTGTCTTGGCGCAAGGTGTTACTTTTTGCGTCAACACATTTTTTGGCACGCCCGGTGGGACCAGTTCGTTTCAAGAATGCCTGAAACTGAGAACAACCCAATTGACGGAAACAAAGGAAAATTGGGACAAGGCTTCATGTCGGCTGATAAATTAGAAGTAAATATTAGTGATGGAATTGAAGCAAGGCCAATATATATCAGTGCAAATTTGGATCTAGAATATAGACTGGAATTGATAAATCTTTTAAAGGAGTTCAAAGATTGTTTTGCATGGGATTACACAGAGATGCCTGGGTTAGATCGCTCTATTGTTGAGCATCGACTACCGATCAAACCTGGGTATCGTCCTTACAAACAACCTCCTCGGAAGATTTTCAAGGAAGAAGTACTAGCCGATGTAAAGAAAGAGGTCGAGAGATTATTGAAAGCAAATTTCATTCGGCCATGTAGATATGCAGATTGGATCTCAAACATAGTTCCGGTGTACAAGAAGAATGGAAAGATGAGGGTCTGCATTGATTTTAGGGATCTCAATAAAGCTACTCCAATGGATAGTTACCCGATGCCGGTTGCTGAATTGCTTATTGATGCAGCGGCTGGTTACGAAGTCATCAGCTTTATGGACGGTAACGCTGGATACAACCAGATCTTTATGACAATAGAAGACGTTTCAAAAACAGCTTTTAGATGCCCTGGTCATATTGGCCTGTTTGAATGGGTTGTTATGACATTCGGGTTGAAAAATGCCGGTGCAACTTATCAACGAGCCATGAATTACATTTTTCATGAACTAATTGGCAAGATCGTGGAAATTTATATTGATGATGTGGTTGTGAAGTCCAGAGATCACGAAGGGCATTTGGCTAATTTAAGGAAAACTTTGGAGTGCACAAGAAAGCATCGTTTGAGAATGAATCCAAACAAATGTGCTTTTGGAGTTTCGGCAGGAGAATTTTTAGGGTTTCTTATCCATAAAGGAGGAATTGAAGTAGGAAAGAAAAGCATGGAGGCAATAGACCAAGTTGTCCCTCCAACCAACCTCACAGAGTTGCAGTCATTGCTTGGCAAAATTAATTTTGTAAGGAGATTCATATCTGGCCTATCCGAGAGAATTTTGCCTTTTTCTCCATTGCTGAAGCTTAAGAAAGATCAAAAGTTCATATGGGGTGACGTGCAACAGAAAGCTTTTGATGAAATTAAAGAATATATGAAAGCACCACCAGTATTAATACCTCCTCAGTTTGGTAAGCCTTTCAAATTGTACGTGGCAGCTGATGGGCTGCCAATAGGATCGGCTCTTATGCAAGAATTTGAAGGGATAGAAAGAGTAATAGCCTACCTTAGCCAAAAACTGTTAGATCCAGAAACGAGATATTCAGCCATGGAAAAGCTTTGTTTGTGTGTGTATTACTCATGCACCAAGTGTAACATCCCGCCTCCATGAGGCCGGGCCTACTTACATTTGGCAGCTTTTCTTGGACATAGACTTCCCTCACAGACCAACACCAGTCTTTTCTGCGCACTTTGTCCTCACTCGTGCGCACCCGGGAAGAACTTCCCCTCACAGACCAACACCAGTCTTTTCTGCGCACTTTGTCCTCACTCGTGCGCACCCGGGAAGAACTTCCCGGTCGGTCACCCATCCCTAAATTTCTCTAGGCCAAGCACGCTTAACTTTAGAGTTCTTTGGAGATGGGCTTCCGAAAAAGAAGTTGCAACTTGTTGGTATGAGTATCCTATTATTCCTATTAAGCCTTGGGCCGGGATGTTACATCCTCACCCCCTTAAGAGATCGACGTCCTCGTCGATCAATCCCAAGCCAGGAACGTCCTCTCTTGGCCACGTCCGTGTGTCCAGTGCCAGCACATGTGTCATGCTGTGTGACCACTCCGGGTCCACACCAGCCATGACCACCATGCCTAAGCAACTGCGACACACGCGCCCGTGAAATCGCGAGAGTCGGCTCTGATACCATTCTGTAACATCTCGCCTCCATGAGGCCGGGCCCACTTACATCTGGCAGCTTTTCTAGGACATAGACTTCCCTCACTGACCAACACCAGTCTTTTCTGCGCACTTTGTCCTCACTCGTGCGCACCCGGGAAGAACTTCCCGGTCGGTCACCCATCCCTAAATTTCTCTAGTCCAGGCACGCTTAACTTTAGAGTTCTTTGGAGATGGGCTTCCGAAGAAGAAGTTGCAACTTGTTGGTATGAGTATCCTATTATTCCTATTAAGCCTTGGGCCGGGATGTTACACCAAGTTTCGGCATTACTTGTTGGATGCCGAATGCAAAATAATTTCTGAATTTGACGTAATAAAACATATGCTGTCAATGCCTATTCTAAACGGTAGAATCGGCAAGTGGATTTTAGCATTGTCAGAATTTGATCTGAGATACGAGTCGGCAAAGGCAGTGAAAGGTCAAGTTATTGCCGATTTTGTTACTCATCATCGTGATCCTTCTGCTGACATAGTGAATATTGCACCTTGGACATTGTTTTTTGATGGCTCATCTTGCAGCAAGGGTGGTGGTGTTGGTATTTTCTTGATTTCTCCACGAGGATTAACTTTCAAGTATGCTATCCCCATTGGGTCTCATGTCACCAACAACCAAGCAGAATATGAAGCTTTACTCAGAGGACTTCGGCTTCTTGTGGAAATAAAAGCTATTGCTGTCGAAATCTTTGGGGATTCTGAGTTAGTCATCAACCAGTTGATTGGTCAATATGAATGTAAAAGTGACGTATTGAGAGAATATTATGAAGAATGTCAAGAGCTTTTGAAATGTTTTCGGATAGGAACTGTACATCATATCCCTAGGGGGCATAATGAAGAAGCAAATAAATTGGCTCAGGTTGCGTCAGGATACGGAGAGGATCAAGAGGTTCTTGCTTTGCATGGAGGTCATATGGTTGATGATTGGAGGAAAGAAATTACCGAATACTTAAGAAATCCATCACAGAAGGTTTCTCAAAAGATCAGATATAAAGCTATCAAGTTTACACTTCTTGACGGTCAGTTGTACTATAGATCCATAGATGGGGTACTCCTGAAGTGTCTAAGCCAAGAAGAAGCCAAGAAGCTGATGTATGAGGTACATGAAGGGTTATGTGGCGCACATCAATTGGCCTACCGAATGAAATGGATAATAAGAAGGACCGGTTATTTTTGGCCGACTATGCTAGAGGATTGTTTTGAATATTATAAGGGATGTCAAGATTGTCAAAGATTCGGGAATGTTCAGAGAGTTCCAGCATCGTCCATGAATCTAATTATCAAGTCATGTCCATTTAGAGGATGGGCTATAGATTTGATTGGTCAAATTCATCCTCCTTCCAGTAAAGGAGACAAATTCATATTATTGGCTACAGACTACTTTACTAAATGGGTTGAGGCTGTGCCTTTGAAGAATGTTACATCAGAGAACATGATCAATTTTGTCAAAGAGCATATAATTCACAGATTCGGGATTCCTCAAACTATAACTACAGATCAAGGGACCCAGTTTACATCATCCGAATTTTGTGATTTTGCTGAAGAAATGGGGATCAAGCTATGTAATTCTTCTCCTTATTACACGCAAGCCAATGGTCAAGCCGAAGCATCAAATAAGATTATGATTAAGATTATCCAGAAGAAGATTGACGAGAAACCAAAAAATGGCATTCGGTTTTAAGTGAAGCATTATGGGCTTACCGAATGGCATGTCATGGGTCTACTCAAGTATCTCCCTACGAGTTGGTTTATGGACATTGTGCTGTGTTACCCTAGGAGTTACAATTGAGTTCAAGGCGAGTTGTGTTGCAGAATGAGTTAAGAAAAGAAGATTATGAGAGTTTAGTGATGAACGAACTAGAAGATTTGCACCTAGTTCGTCTTAAGGCGTTGGAAAGTATAGAGAAGAATAAATTGCGTGTTGCCAGGTATTACAATAAAAAGGTCAAGGAAAAACATGTTGAAGAGGGAGATTTAGTTTGGAAGGTTGTGTTGCCTATCGGAGCGAAAGACAAAGCATTCGGCAAATGGTCTCCAAATTGGGAAGGTCCTTTTCGGGTGATAAGGCACGTGCCTGGCAACGCATATATTTTGAAGACTTTGTTGGGGGAAGAGTTTTCTAGAGCAATTAATGGGAGATTTCTTAAGAAGTTTCACCCCAGCATAGAGATCGGTACATGAGAATCATATGCAGTAAGATAGCCGATGAGGAACATCACCTTTAGCAAAAAAAAATTTGTGTGAACAGCCGACATGACATATGTCGCCTTTAGAGCAAAAATATCAGCTTAACCTAATGAAGATGATATCATACAAGGATTTTGCTTTCTGTAATTCAGGAGATGGGAGTCACAAACGAGCGTTTCACAGATGCAAATGTTTTACAAAAGGAGCAGTTTTTTCACAGAAGGCTCCTAAGTATAGACTACTCATCGAATAACCTGTTCAAGACAGATTGAGCGTCAGAAGCCTGGGCGAGCACGGTCGCATGATCTTCATAATTTTCCAGGAGATCTTCGATATCCTCTGGAAGCTCGCCGCCATGGAAGCCAGTCGGCATGGCGGAGAAGTCCTCGTGCGTCTGGGTGGACATCGCCGCCAGCCCCAAGGCGACGCCATGGTGTACGCCATGAATGGCAACTTGATCGACACGGCTGACCGCATCATCAAGGCGCGCCTCCACGGTTTCCCCCTGGGCGTTCACCTTGTCGGCCACCCTGGTTCCCGCAATCTTCAGGCGCTCAACCTTTGCTGATAATGCTGAACGAAAAGGGGATACATCAGACAAACGAGTCCGATTAGAGAAAAATAGGAATCAAGTGGAGATTTTTTCTAACCTGAGATTGCATTGCAGAATTGATTCCGCTGATCCTCCCAATCAAGTTGGTCGATGCCATACTGTTTGGAGACCTCGCTCAACTCCTCTCGGGCCTTGTCCCGTTCCTCCTTGAAGCGGCAGGCATCACGGTGGTTCCACCGGTCGGAGTAATAGGAATCTGAAGAAGAATCTGAAGGGTCGGAGGATTTGGAAGACCCGGATGATGGAGTTCCAGGTTGGGGAAGGAGATGGCCTTGGCTGCTAGAGATGAATCTTATCCTAAAAGTAAGAGGGGAATCGAAATCGAAACAATGGACGAACAGGGGAATAGAGATTGCAAGGGGGTAGGATAGCCGATTCTTACCCATGGCGCCGGCGTTGCGGTGCTTGGCTGCCCTCCGCTTCTCCTTCAACAGGTCGCTTGCCGTGGTCATCGCCGTTCGCCATTGCTACAGGATTGGTGTTTTTTCTTTCGAGTTGAGCCAACAAGGGGAAGCGAGGAGACGGAGGCGAAGATGAGTAACTGCAAGTGCTAGTCAAGGTTGCAGAAGGGGATTCGTTTATAAGCCAGAAAAGGAGCCATGGCGGAGTCTATGGAGGAGTGGGATAAGGATGCCAAATGACGGAGTAGGGTTTTCATTCGGATGGGTCGTGTTCTGAGTTGGGCCAGGCTCGGTTAAGCCAAATACTACTCGGTTATCTTCTTAGTTCTTTAAATTGGAGTTCGTTTCGGTTGTCGGAAAAACGAGGACAATCGGCTATATCTCATCACAGGAAAACTGAAGAAGAAAAGCTGACTGCGTTCTCAGATAAGTAAAGGTGTGGGAACACGAAGGAAGTTTTACAAAAGGCGAAGTACATTACACTTGGTTTGTTGCAGGATCAATGTTTACTCATGCAAAAACTGATTGATTGTCTTTATGGCCTCGGTTCTGATTCGGCTGACGGTATCAAGTACTTTTTTATCTTCGTCTTCGGATTTTTGGATTTTGGATAATTTAGCCTTGATTTGTTGATCTTCTTTGAGAGCTGAAGTTATCTTCAACGAGCCTGCTTCTATGTCCCTCGGCAGATCAGCCATATGAGCCATGTGAGATTGGATTTTATTATTCAGGGTGGCCAACTGGGCTTCTAACCTACTCTTGTCTTCCTCCATGACTTTTAGTTCAGACTCCAAAGTTGCCACGAAATTTTTTGCGATTTGAACGTTGGAATGCAAATCTTTAAGCTTCAGCTTCTTTGAAGACCTGTCATTCTGTAGGGCAGCCTTGGATGATGTGTTTTTAGTTGCTCTCCTTACCATTCCGACAAAGTTGTCGAGACATGCTGCAGATTCCAAGTGGGTCAGAAGAGTGGAAGGAATATCTTCGTCAATAAGCTCGAGAATATCTCTTATCTGATCTGCGTCTTGAACCAGATTGACAATGTCCTTGTTTAGCAGAGTATTATTTCCCTCAGCCGAGCCTGGTTTTCTGTTGATAAAGTATGTTGGGAAGTATTTTCTTCACCTTTTTCGATGATATAATCTTCGGCAGGGAAAGAGTAACTCGTAGTCGGCTCTTTAGTATTTTTCTGAAGGAAGAGAAAAGAGTTAGCTGACTAAGTATGTTTGGTGAAAGCAATGTAATTCAAAAACAAAGCTTTGCCTACTGGGCTGATTGATCATCAGAAGACACGGTGCCTTGGCTTGCTCGAGGACTTTGTTGAATATTCTGAGAAGGCGGGCTTGGAGTATGATCGGGAGATGGCTCTGCTTCCAGTTCTTTTAGAATTTCATCTGTTTCAAAGCAATGGCATGAGTGTATGACGACCGAAAGGAGGATGACCGAATGTATTACCTATAGTCCCATCGGTTTCTTCATTCCTTAAACCTTCAGGAGTTTTGGGGTCTTCGGTCTTGTTTTGGATACTTTTTGTGGAAGCTTCAGGAAATAGTTCAGCAGTTGCTGAAGAACTGCTTGATTTCAGGACCTTGACCTGTGACTGCAGCATGTGACGAAATGTAGATTTGATCAGATTTATTGTCGAATAGAGTTGCTTGGCATTAAACGGGAAATTCATACCTTGGGAGATGGTTTAGCCCTTTTGGTCCTTGTTTTCTTAGACGAGGAGACATTCTCAGGTGCCTTTCTCTTATTCTCTCCTTTTGAAGACATGATGGTTGAAGTTGCAGGGGTCTTCATGAAGTTGTTCAAGCTTGGGGCATTGAAACCAAGAGCAGGATTGGGTCCAGCCTGGTAATATTGGATTACTCTAGCAGGAGGTGTAGGCTCAGGATCCTGTGTATGGCCGAGTGTTAGATAGGGATTGAATTCAAGAATGGAAAATGACAGGAGTAATGAGATTACCTCACTATCAGAAGCAAAGTCGGGTTGCAAGTTTTGACACAAAGGGTGAACTGGCACGTTGAAGAGATGAGTACGCCATTCTTCCCACCAGGAATTGAAGAAAGGATGGGTAATATCTACTATCCCAAATGGAGATGGTTCATATGTTGGCAGCTCCCATCCCAATTCAAAGACCTTTTTGGCTACAATCCCCTCTGTAATTACTTCTCTGGGTCTTATTATTGTTGAGAAGAAGAGCCTGGGGGGCAATTGACCGCAACCTAATTGTCTGGCCACCATGTTTGGATAATAGAATTCGTAGGTGGACTGCACTAATCTTCCATAGTGAAATTCGGCTGGCAGAACGCAGGGTTTGATGAAAGAATTGAAGATGTCAGTAGACGTTTTGTCTGCACAGCCGAATTCGTAGTTAAACTTGCAAGGAAAAGTCAGGTCTTCGTTCTCTCTGTAAGGAAGCCAGAGTACATTGCCAAAGCCTTTGAAGAATAGCTTGAAGAGATGACCAATGTCCATGTCGATGATGATGGATGATGCTGCTTCTCCATAAGTTTGGCAGGCTTTGACTCTTGCTGTTTTACCTTCAGCATAATTAACTGAAGGGAAACTCAAGTTGAGAAGGCTCACAGACACTATCTGATGCATATATAGTTGAAGCCACATCTGAATCAACCACCAGGGACCATTCACACAAGAAATTTCTCTGCCCGTGTGCATCTGGAGAGTAATCTGATGCATCATGTGATAGACAGAACCCAAGAGGTATTTGCCTAGTGGAATTTGAGCACCTGCAGATAAGTCTTCAGCCATCACCATATGGTTCAGGGTGGGTTCATTGGATTTGCCACAGAAGATGAATCTACATAACCACATATTCATGAAGGCTTTTAGTTCTTTGTCAGAGACAGTATTGGATGACTCCATATAAGACTGAATATATTTAGCCCATCCACATCCAGAACTTACGGCTCTCTGATTGCTTTTGTTCTTATATTTGTGAGGATATACTGGTAGTGTTACATTCAGACCGGTCATCATGAAGACGTCAGCCAAAGTGATAGTCATCATACCGTGGCCAAAGATGAAAGCATTGATAGCATTGGACCAGAAATGGGAAGCTGCTACCAGAAGAGGATCGTTTCTGGGTGTTTCTGATAAAGATAATTCTAGATAGTGGCCAATGTCTTGATTTTCCCAATGAATGCTGCTTTTTTCAAACATCCTCCGGTACCAATTTTGCCATCCAACAATTGGGGGAAAAGGCCAGTTCTTGAAGGTGTTCAGCCAGTGACTTGGCGAAGTAATTCCAGATTTGATGGGAATTCTTTGGGTTTCCTTCTCGATAATCTCCGTTGGATCGGGATTTCCCATTGGACCAAGGAGATAGGAGTCAGGATTGGCAGCATAAGGAATCAGGATTTGGTCCTTATATTCCTTCAAGAAATAGCAAATGGAGGAAGAAAATAAACCGAAAGAAGGAGCTAGCAAGAGATTACTGAATATGTGAAATTTACCTCTGGGATCTTGTCTTGAGTCGCCATCAAGGGTTCGAAGTGAAATCGGTTGCACAAAGGTTTGAATTTCTCGAGCGGCGGCTACAGTGCTGAGATGCGAAAACCTAGGAGAAGGAAGAAGCTTGTAGGCAATTTCGGAATAAAAATCAACTTTTATCCCGAAATTGAGGGGGCATGTGTTGACACCAGATTTTCGCATGCATAAGGATATGACAGGTGGGCCCAGCCAGTAGAGAAGAAGGGATTCGCACGCATGTGCGGTCGGCTATCTTGCAGAGAAGTGATTCCATTCGGGAGATGGATGTTGCAGATGAAGCTGGCTTGCATGAGAAGGCATGTGGCGATGAAAGATGCCGAGAAGATTAGGAATAGATTTCGTATCTTTCCATATTTTATCATTGTAAATCATAATCGTCTAGGACTCGTGTTTCGTCCAGGGTATAAATATAAGCCCTCAACCATTGTAAAATTGTATGAAAGGATCAAGATGCCCAAGAGGGGGGGGTGAATTGGGCTTTTCTAAAACTTCTTGCAATAATAAAACCTATCAAGCCTCAATTAACCCCCTAGTGCCTAGAAGTGTGATTCTATTTATTCTACCGCACAAAAGACCAAGTCTAAGCCACTCCTACTCTAGCAAAGCAATTCAATATAGAATGAACAACGAGTAGTAACGCGGAATTGAATTGCTTGAAAGTAAATGCGTAAGTAAAAGAGTAGAGATGACTCGATGATCTTTTTGTCGAGGTATCGAGGTGTCGGCACACCCCCCTAGTCCTCGTTGGAGCACCCGCGCAATGGTATCGCTCCCCCTTGATCCGCGCAAGGATCAAGTGCTCACTACGAGCTGATTCTTCGCCACTCCGGCCCGGTGAATCGCTCCCTACCGGTCACAACTTGGCTTGGGTCATCCACAATGCCTCCGGATGATCACCAAGCTCTCGGATCGCCACCAAGCCGTCTAGGTGATGCCGATCACCGAGAGTAACAAGCTAGAACTCTCACTTGACCAACACAAGGCCAAAGAGATGGATGGATGCACACTTGCTACTCAATTCTCACTAGGAGGTGTCTAATTCTCACAATTAGCAAATCACTCAACCTCACTAGGGCTCTTGCACTCACACACATTCACAAGGTGTTTCTCAGCTGATGGAAGTGGCAAGAACACTCAAATGGATGGATGGAGGGAAGTATATATACTCCCCCAACCGGCCATCCAAAAACAGCACAAGACAGGCATTCTGCGGGGGCATCGGACGCGCCGATGCCTAGCATCGGACGCTCCGATGACCTCGTCCAACGGTCTACTGTACCTTCTTGTCAGACTGTTTAAAGGGACATCGGACGCTGGGCAGCGTCCGATGCCACCACATCGGACGCGTCTGATGTGGATTTACCCTCTCTGGAACCTCTCTGCATGGCCATCGGACGCTGGCCCTCAGCGTCCGATGCGGCCTCCAGTTCATGCCCACGTGAACAGTGGCACGGGCGCGTCCGATGTGAACACACCGGCGCGTCCGATGCCACGCACCAGACTAAACCCTAGCCAGGGTGAGCATCGGACGTGTCCGATGCCCACCTGGCCAGCGTCTGATGCCCGTTACAAGGGCAGAATCAACTCGGATCGTGACGCGGCCTAAACGACTTTTGATCCTCTCGACTTAAGGCATCTCTCTGAGCTACCTAGGGCTATGAAATAACAAGTGTGCACCACACCTACCTCAATAGACTCATCTAGGTCAAGCTACTGATTCACGCTCCCCTTTATAGTACGACCAAAGGAAAAACAAAGACCTAAGACTACCTAAGTGTCCTCCAACACCATATGACACTTAGCCTAGTCTACCACCATCTTCGTCATCTGTCCTTTGAAAACCGAAACGATATCCATCGCCAGGGGACATGAACTCCATATGCCCGTATCGTCGCCATTACCGTGACCTAACTCAATCCTGTTTCTGCAAAACACACGTTAGTCACAGTAATCTTGTGTTTCATCCAATCACCGAACCACTAGGGGCCAAGATGCGTTCATTGTTCACAACCACATCAATACAAACCGGCCCCGTGCCATCATCGAGTCCCTAAGTCGTGTCGTCGAGTTCTTCGATAGGAAACATCGATCCGTCGACCTCCGTAAGTACCGGCAACCTTGTTATCATGTCTAGTATCATGCGGTGGATTTAGATATGATGCAAGTAGTCTCGTATGTTAATCTTAGTATCGTCCGGCGGATTTAAGCTTATGACAGGAAGTTTTTGCTTGTGCCTTGTATCGTGCGGCGGATTAAGACATGAGTAAAAATAGTTATCGGCTCTATTAGATTTGGCAGATCTAGTAGATTCATTAAGTTATCATGTGTTATGTGTTTTATTTATTTAATTCCTGTAACACTCTTTTGCCCAATCTAGATTGATTTCTATTCGGCCTTGTTTCACAAGTTTACTTGTGCTTTGCTAATCATAAGATCATGATGGCCGGATCAGTTCTCAATCTAGGTTATTACATGTTGTGGGTTCATACATGTCAATCATGTTTATGCTTTGATAGAACTGGGTGTCGTGCGACAGATACAGATTTTAGATTAGTTTGATCATGTTTGCTTGTATGTTTCCTTCCTCATGGACCCCAACTCGGCTAGTTTGCCAATTTTGGTCAAGCTTACACGAGTAATGAGCTCTTATAGATATGCACAGATATATGCATGCTTTTAGCTTGTTATAATTAGATTGTATCATGCGGTGGATTGATCTAATTATAAGAAGTGGTATAGACTTATAGCAAGTGGTATCATGCGTTGGATTAGCTTTGCTTAAGTTTATGCTTGACGGGTTTTTGAAGACTAAACGTGCGGCAGATTAGTTGGATTGGCCTATGCATGTATTATTTGGATAGATCTATTCTTGCAAGTTGCATGTTTATAATATCTTTGATTCGTTCAAGCATGTCTTTCTTTTGCATTCGGCAGTTAATATGGTTCACATACTCTGTTCTCATACTTGCTGAATAGCTTTGTAAACATGCTCTGACAGACAGCTTCTGTAGCTGTGTCATCGCGATTGGCTTTCGAAGCCGTACATATAGAACTGTCTGGTTTTACCCAGCACGTTCCAGAGGTATTCTCATGTTTTATCCCTTGTTGGTTTTCAGGTCAAACCGACTGGCACGTCTCCGGATTCAGCACACTCCGGGCACCCGATTGAAGCTAGCCTCATTCGGCTTGCTGTGTGTCTTGGCGCAAGGTGTCACTTTTTGCGTCAACAATAAGTTTACTTTCTCGCATATGTTTTGTCTAGGTGGAAATTAGAGGCCATAGTTTAGAGTAGAAGTTTTAAGTTACCTAATTCACCCCCCTCTTAGGCGTCATGGTCCTTTCAAAAGTAATAAGCCCCATGAAGAATAACATAATATATTTTGGAGAATTTTTATTTAACAGCAGGTATACTTGTTGGAAGTGAAGATATTGTAGCAACTCCTGATCCATTGTTAAGTTTTGGTTTTGCTAAGGGACTAGCAAAAGGTAAGCTTGGGGGAGTTGTTGACACTGGTTATCTATCAAAATTAAAGGATAAATAAATATGAATAGGGCATGAATTCAATCACCAATAAAGGTTTAGGGTTTTAATTGACAATATTTCATGAGTTTTGGTGAATTGTGATTCTACAGGGACTAAACAGGAAAACCAGCACTGATTACTTCTCCAAGAAGGAAACTGACGAAAGATTACGGAACCGGCACGTCAGAAATACTCCAGAAGGACCTAGAGGACACCAAAAGACACCCCGAGAGGCTGCCAGGTGGGACCGACCGGTCCCACCCTAGGACCGGTCGGTCACCCCCTGGGCCTGATGGCCTCCGTCTTCTGGAAGCTTCCTCCACCGCCTTTGAGGATCCATCTCAGCCCTACGTGAAGTCGGTTTGATCTAACGGTCGCGGTTGATCCCTCAGGGCTATATAAACAGGCCCCTAGGCCCCAGGGAAGAGGAAGTCTCTCTTCAGAAAAGTCTACGCCTCATTTGAAACCCTAGAAGAAGACTTCAAGAGCTAGCTTTCAAGTAGAAGACTAGTTACCCCTCTAGTTTAGGTTTAGAACCTAGTCTTATACTAGAACTAGAAGAGAGAGAGAGAGAGGAAGAGATCAAGAAGGAGCTCCAGCCTATCGGATCAACTTCTTCATCTTGTACCTACGGATTCAAGTTTATCTTCAACTTGCTTTAGCGATTGTTTCGGCAATCAACGTCTATATTTAAGTTTGAGCCATTGTTCTTGTTATTCTTAAGGTTTATGACTCTCTTTTGAGTACTTTAATTCTAGTCATTCTAGAGTTAGAGTAGTTGGATAGTGTAAGCGTGGTGCTTAGACTTGATAGCTCATAAATGCCTCCTATAACGCCGGTAGTAGTGCTTGTTCGCAAGGGTGACTCTTATAGCCTTGTTGATTCTTCTATAGCCCACTTACCCGTGTGTAGGTTCGGTAGGATTATATATTTGCATAAAAGACTCATACTCTGTTTGTGACCTTTTATGGCAACTTCCCCACTAACAATAATATAAACATATCACTCTTAAATTGGAATTAGACAACCTTAGTGATCCCCTCTATACTTCTAGATTCTCCGTCCTTGTTAGCTACTCAGGGGTTAGACTTTAAGGCTTAACACTATCCGTTCCTTTGGGTTCGATATTAAAACTGGGATACTCCGGTGAAGTGCTACATCGGTTGATTTTATCTGTGCGCATGCGGATAAAGTAGAGTGTGCGTTAATTTATACCAACACCAAGCAAACCAACAACCCAAGAGAGTGGTGAGGTTTGAGTGCGAGTTTTGTCACCGCGAGGGTCACCTGGCTGAGTTTTGCTTTCGGAGGAAGAGAGCGGCTAGGAGGGAGATGGAACTGAACAACCAGACCAGGCACCACCCTTTCCATGGCGTGCAAGGTCAGGAAGTTCAGAGGCAGGGCGCTAGGCCTGGAGGTGCACCCCCTCAGGCGGCTAGGCCCCTGGTAGCTAGACCACGGGGTGGTGGTCGTGCCCGACGCGGTTCCGGTCGTCCACAATACGACCGTGAGCTGGGTGTAAGAGGCTTTGCTGCTCCGTCCCATAGCGGACCACCTTTCCAGCATGGTGGTGATCGCTTTGCTCAAATGGGATGTGGAGGTGAGTTTGGAGGATTTCCGTTCCATAGCGGACCACCCCTTCAGTTTGGTGGTGATCGCTATCCACCCATGGGACGAGGACAGTTTGGTGTTCCTTCTAACACTTTTTCTGGGCCTATGACACATCACTGGTATTCTTCTCAGTATACTAACCCCAGTGTTGTGCCATATGCTCATTTCCTGCCTTTCTATTGATGCAGGAACTTCGGCTGGAGAACATGTGGCTCATGGATTCTGGGTGCTCGCGCCACATGACCGGAAAGAAGGAATGGTTCTCTAGCCTAGACCCCATGATGCACAAGGAGTACATCACTTTTGGGGATAGTGGTAGAGGTAAGGTTGTTTCTCATGGAGCTATTCGGCTCAATGAGAATTTCGTTCTCAAGGATGTTGCTTTGGTTTTGAACTTGCATTTAACTCGCTTTCGGTTTCGCAACTTCTCGAAGATGATTTTGAAGTGCGCTTTAAGAAAGGCCTTAGTCATGTTTTGGATTCTCAAGGAGACCTTATTTGTTGGGTCGTCCCATTTGGCCGTGTTTTCAGAGCTGATTTTTCTCGTTCTTTCGGCTCTGCTAGATGTTTGATGGCTGGTCCTTCTTCTAATTTGTGGAAGTGGCATAGGAGGTTTGGTCACTTGAGTTTTGACTTGCTTGCAAGACTTAGCTCACTTGGCCTAATCCAAGGATTGCCCAAGCTTAAGTTCCAGAAGGACCTTGTTTGTCATCCTTGTCGTCACGGGAAGATGGTTGCTTCTTCTCACCCACCTGTTAATCAGGTGATGACCAAGCAACCCGGCGAGCTTTTACACATGGACACTGTTGGTCCAGCTCGGGTTTGCTCAGCGGGTGGCAAGTGGTACGTTCTAGTGATCGTTGATGATTTTTCAAGGTACTCTTGGGTGTTCTTCGTGGAGGCTAAGGATGAAGCTTTTTCTTTTGCTCGAGATCTTATTTTGGGGTTGAAAACTGAGTTTCCCCCTGATACTATTAGAGCTATTCGTAGCGATAATGGTACTGAGTTTGTTAACTCATAGTTTAATTCCTTTTGTTCTTCTCTTGGAATCGAGCATCAATTGTCTTCCCCTTATGTCCCCCAGCAGAACGGTATTGTTGAGCGCAGAAACCGGACCCTTGTTGAGATGGCGAGGGCGATGCTCGATGAGCATAGGACTCCTAGGCGTTTTTGGGCTGAGGCGATCAACACCTCTTGCCATGTTTCGAATCGCATCTTTCTTTGAGCTTTCATAAAAAAGACTTCTTATGAGTTGCGTTTTGGACGGGTACCCAAGGTGTCTCATTTTTGGGTGTTTGGGTGCAAGTGCTTCATCCTGAAGCAAGGCAATTTGGACAAATTTGAATCTCATTCTGCTGATGGTGTGTTTCTTGGTTATGCTTTGCATTCTCGTGCTTATCATGTTCTTAACCTTGAGACTAACCAGATAGTGGAGACCTGCGAGGTCACATTCGATGAGACTATGCCTTGTGTTTCTTCTGCTTTTGATGTTGCAGGAGATCAGGAGATGGCAGAGACGATCTTTTGTGGATGAG
Source organism: Coix lacryma-jobi var. lacryma-jobi (assembly GCA_009763385.1). NCBI lineage: Eukaryota > Viridiplantae > Streptophyta > Magnoliopsida > Poales > Poaceae > Coix > Coix lacryma-jobi. The sequence goes on from CM019828.1 coordinate 50,205,092, forward strand.
AAGCAGGAAGACATCGATTGGGGTGATCCCGAGCCAACTCCACTAGCTGCCCCATTCGACCCTGCGATGATGACGTCTGCTCAAGGACCCGATCCCACTACTTCGACTTCTTGGGGTCCTCTTGAGCCAGCTCTCCAGCGAGCACCGGATGCACCTGAGGGAGCGACAACATCTGGAGAGGGGAGGCGACTTCGGCGAGGCAAGCACCCCAGAGCGTTCAGTAGATCCACCCTCCGCAGCGGATGATCGGCGGCATCGACCAACGAGTCACGCGGTCGCGAGCGTATGAGATCTCACACTTTTCTCATTCTACATTTGTTGTTTCTTTTGAGCCCAAAGATGTTGGACACGCTCTTTCTGATCCTAATTGGGTTAATGCCATGCATGAGGAGTTAGAGAATTTTGAGCGAAACCAAGTTTGGACCGTATTTCCACCTCCACCAGAATGCCACCCTATAGGTACCAAATGGGTTTTCAAAAACAAACAGGGTGAGGATGGGATGGTAGTGAGGAACAAGGCTAGGCTAGTAGCCCAGGGTTTCTGCCAAAAGGAGGGGATAGATTATGAGGAAACCTTTGCCCCTGTAGCCCATTTAGAAGCCATTAGGATCTTTCTAGCTTTTGCAGCTTCGAAGGGTTTTAAGCTTTACCAAATGGACGTCAAGAGTGCCTTCTTGAACGGGTATATAGAGGAAGAGGTTTATGTGAGACAACCCCCTGGTTTCGAGAGTCCCAAGTTTCCAAACCATGTTTTCAAACTCACAAAAGCTTTATATGGTTTGAAACAAGCCCCGAGAGCATGGTATGATCGTTTGAAAACTTTTCTGCTTTCCAAGGGTTTCAAAATGGGACGGGTAGATAATACTCTTTTTCTCCTCAAGCAAGGCCATGACACCCTTTTAATTTAGATTTACGTGGATGATATCATCTTTGGTGGATCCTCTCATGCACTTGTTGCCAAGTTTGTAGATACAATGAGCAGGGAGTTTGAGATGAGTATGATGGGTGCGTTGACCTTCTTCCTTGGGTTGCAAATCAAGCAAACCCGAGATGGGACGTTCGTGCATCAAGGCAAGTACACGAAGGACATCCTGAAGAAGTTCGACATGGGCGAGGCCAAGCCTCTTACGACGCCCATCGCGATGACTGTTGCGATGGATGCGGACCAGGACGGAGAGGTGGTTGACCAGAAGGAGTACAGGAGCATGATTGGCTCACTCCTGTACTTGACGGCAACGAGGCCAGACATACAGTTTTCTGTGTGTTTGTGCGCTCACTTTCAGGCGTCCCCTCAGACTTCTCACAAGCAAGCGGTCAAGCGCATCATGAGGTACCTCCGATACACTCCTGAGTTCGGACTTTGGTACTCTTCTTCTTCGACCCTTTCACTTTTTGGTTACTCCGATGTGGATTTTGGCGGCTGTCGGCTTGAGCGCAAGTCTACTTTTGGGACTTGTCAATTTCTTTTCTCTTCACTGGTTTCGTGGTCTTCTCGCCAATAGTCGAACATAGCCCAGTCTACTACAGAAGTCGAGTATGTTGTCGCTGCTTCTTGCGCTTCTCAGCTTTTATGGATGGTTGCTACATTGCGTGATTTTGGTCTAGAATTCAGTCGGGTCCCTTTGCTTTGCGATAGCACTTTTGCCATTAGTGTAGCAAAGAACCATGTTCTTCACTCCAAGACCAAGCACATCGATGTTCGCTTTCACTTTCTTCGTGATCACTACGAGAAAGGCGACATTGATCTTAGGCATGTAGACACCCATAACCAGGTTGCAGATATTTTCACCAAGCCTTTGGATCTCTCAACTTTTGCTAGGTTGAGAGGTGAGCTCGGTGTGTGTTTCCTCTTTTAGATGGTGGAAGCATTTTTTTCTGATGTACCATAGACTGACTTTCTGATCCTTTTGTTTTTGGGTCTTGAGTCTATTTAGTTTTGTCTTTGCTCCGATTCAGGCTTCATCATGTATGCATCTTGCATTTTCGAGCTTCATGTCTATATTTTTTAGAATGAACTTATGCTCCGTTTAGTGTATGCTTCGATGACATATGATGATGCTTGTAGCTTAGGCTCTCTTTGATCACAGATACATGTTTGTGAGCTAGGCTATTTTTTAGAATGATGAACATGCTTAATGAACTAAAAACTTGATACATGTTCACCATTTAGATTGGCAACTAGCATGTGTAGATTGTGTTGAGGTTACTTATGCTATACATATATGCTAGGTTGCTATGTATTTAGTTCTGAGTCTTTCACTTGCTTGGATTGTTCATATTCTGCTTAAAATTAACCAAGTTTTAGTGAATTGAAAAGATCAAGATGGGATTGCTGTGTCAGCACATCACGGTATCGAGACCGTTTCTCATTGCACATTGAGTTAAACTTGAGCCGTGCAATGTAAGACCGAAACCGATGCTTTAAGCTTCTTATTGCATATGCATAGGCTTAGCTCGGTTGAAAAGTTAGGCAATGACAAGCTTTCAACCTCTCGCAATCACATGCTGAACTTAAACTTGTGTTAATGACCGCTGCAAATTCTCCGATAAAATCTGAAAACACAAGTCTATGTTTCATTCTATAGCATGATGATTGAACTTTGTAAGGGGTAGTTCACCTTGTATACATGTTTAGCACTTGTTTGACTTCTTGTCTATACATGTTTAGTGCTATTTTGATGGTGAAACCTTTCTCTGAACGGCTTAAAACTGCTCACCTGGCTTATGCTTTCATATTTCATATTTGGTGACCAGATAGAGCCTTTGCTAGCACTTTTGGTTGTTGCTTAGAAGTCGGATCAGCACTCTTTAGAGCATTCATTCACTTTATCGATTATATACCTGAAGCTGCTAACATGCATTTCTGACTCATATGCATTTGCTTGACTCTGATAGGCATGGCTTAGCTCCATTTTCTCTTGATTTAACTCATTTCCTTCTCTTTTGATTGCAAATTTCCCCCAAGGGGGATAATTTGCCCTGGCCTCGCCTTCGCGGGCTGCATTTGCTTGGCCGTCACCGGCAGTTCTACGAACACAAGGTTGATATGTGCCCTCGTGGTTCCCTTCCTGAGTGATGAGTGATCGGTCAACGGGCAACATGTCTCTTGGTTGTGTTGATGTGCAGGTGTGGAGCTCGGAGACAGTGGTCGAAGGTGAGGTGAAGGTCAAGTAGAGACGTGCTGTGATGACGGACCGAGAGCGGTGAAGGGCGGACGTGAGGCTTGGACCGACGGACCGGGAGACCTGAGGACCAGCTGTGGTAGCTGGCATGTGGCATCGACGAGCAAGAGGACATGGGGATGTGTGGTGCATCGGCCAAGTCGGGAGGAAGGTGATGGCGTCGTGACACTTGGCGGGAGGCCGAGAAGGAAGGCGAATGCACTGTTTCTGGCGTGGAGGTTGGACATGCTCCGGCATCGGTGCTGGAACTTGGGGTGTGCGAACCACATCCCGTCTACGATGCGGGTTTGGTAGTTGAGCCTTTAAAAACTACCCTCGACGGTTTCCGAGTTTGGGCCACAAAACTCGGGGTGGCGGGTTTCCGAGTTTGGGCCTCAAAACTCGGCGAGGACTATTTCTAGGTTTGGGCCTCAAAACCTGGGCTGGCAGGTTTTTGAGTTTGGGCCACAAAACTCAGCTGGAGGACAGGTTTCCCGGTTTCAGCCTCAAAACCAGGGGGAGGTCCAAAAAGGACGGTATATGCGTGGCGGCGTGGAGAGGCTGGCGCGGCGGCGAAGCTATCCACGACGAAGGCGCGGCGGTCGACAGGGCGACACGTGGCGGCATCCTGAGGCTTGCGTCGAGGCGAAGCTAAGGATGAGGAAGGCGCGTGGCCGTCGGATCGTCAATCAGCAGAGTTAGACTGGGATACCCCTAGGGTTGGCCGCTTCGCTCTTGTATCTAGGGGTACAAGGGGACTATTGTTATTAGGCTATAAATAAGAGAGGCGCCCCTCCTCTCTCCCTATCCTAGCAGCCATTTGTTCCTGAGCGTTCTCTCTCTCTTGCCCCCGCTTAGGTTCTAATCATACCTCGCTGCCTATGATCTGCAGAGACGGCTAATCATACCTCTGTGTATTTGGATTTTGAGGAAACGAGACCGTAATCTCATTGTCTCCTCGTGTGGAGAAGTTTCCGCTAGAATTTGAGATCAATTCGCGTTTTGGTTTGTGTTCTTCGTGTTTTTGGTTTTTGTCTTCTCAGAGATTTGCTTCATTCTCCCTCTTCGAGGAACCGTTTTCAATTCCACTTGAACTAACTTGTTCTAGGTCATGAGGCGCATTTTTGCACCGAAGGAATCGATCACAAACCTCACGAGCTAGTAGATCGGGTGATTCTGGTGTTGGATCGATTTTCTTCCTGTTTCCCCCAAACTTCTTTGATTCACTGGTTTGGAGTTAGGTTCGAGCCATGATCTCTTAGGAGTAGCTCACTAACATCCTTGTGACCCCTCAGATCGAGTCTTAGCCCTAGAGCTTTTGATTTGAAGGAGATCGGGTTGAATCGCCAAAGAACTATGCTATTTTCGGGGGCATCGGATGCTGAGCACGGGAGCATCGGATGCTGCTGTTCATAGCATCGGACGCTCCTGTGACACGTGTCACTTTCTGTGATTTTGAGTGAGCATCGGACGCTCAGTTGGCCATCGGACGCTCCGACGCTGACTCATCGGGCGCTGAGTGGTTACTGTAGCAGCGTCCGATGGTCATGCAGTAAGGTTCGAGAACGGTCCTGTTTGCATCGGACACGTTCGTCAGGTTGGCATCGGACGCTGCCAGCGTCCGATGCAGTGACAAGTTCACTGTTTTGTCCGTAGTTCAATCGTCTAACTTTGGATTTGGTTTCCGGCTTTTGCGTTGGACTTTTTAGGTTGTATAGTATCCCGCTGTGCTTCTAGAAAGCATCCACCCTACATCTAGGGTCGTGGATACTTGCAAGCCCGTGTCTTGTTTTTGCGGTGACTTTCTGGGACAAGGGCCATCTAATTCACGAGTTGAAATTTGAGGCTCACATTCACCCCCCTCTGGTCGCCAATTCGGTCCTTCAAGTTCCGGTGTTGCCGGCAGCAGCCAGCTCAGCATGAGTCCGGTTCAAGAGGTTCTCGATAGCAGCACGACCAAAGAGCTCATTGACATCACCAGCGATGTCCTCCTCGTCATCTTCATGCATCCTGTAGAGGCGCAACTCGTTGTTGATGGTCATGGAGTGACTGGTTCCGATCTCCTCCACTTCGTTAGACGACATCTCGTTGGCGCCGACCTCTGGTCTCTCGACGCCTTAAAGAAAAACACAAAAAACCACCGTGTTAGCACAGATCTGGGGGGACTGGGGTCAGAGGAATAAAAAACACCAGATCTAGCCTAGGGTTAGGAGGAACCTCACCTCTACGGCCAGAGCAGACAATGGTGACGTCGATGTCATCGTACAAATCCAGCACCCTGGTTCCTGAACGCATGCTCATGGAGCCCCACAAGTGCCAGATGCAAGCGGCGACGATGAGGAGGGAGATGATAAAAATACGACAAGTTCAAGATGTAGACGAGGAGGCTACATTGTGGGTCATGGAGGCAGAAGAGAGGTGTAGGAGGCCAATCCGTGTGCCCGTGTCGGCCGCCGACCGATAGGAAGACAAGATGAGTGAGGAGAGTGGCGGCTAGGGTTAGGGTTCCAGCGAGAGGCCGAGAGCGAGTGAGGACTGAGAAGAGAGAGAGCAAGTGAGGAAATGAATTAGGGTTCGTCGTGGAGGCACCCACAAAATAGAGGCGGGTGAACGCATCTTGGCCCCTAGTGGGTTTCGGTGATTGGATGAAACACAAGATTACTGTGACTAACGTGTGTTTTGCAGAAATAGGATTGAGTTAGGTCACGGTAATGGCGACGATATGGGCATATGGAGTTCATGTCCCCTGGCGATGGATATCGTTTCGGTTTTCAAAGGACGGACGATGAAGACAGTGGTAGACTAGGCTAAGTGTCATATGGTGTTGGAGGACACTTAGGTAGTCTTAGGTCTTTGTTTTTCCTTTGGTCGTACTATAAAGGGGAGCGTGAATCAGTAGCTTGACCTAGATGAGTCTATTGAGGTAGGTGTGGTGTACACTTGTTATTTCATAGCCCTAGGTAGCTCAGAGAGATGCCTTATGTTGAGAGGATGAAAAGTCGTTAAGGCCGCGTCGCGATCCGAGTTGGTTTTGCCCTTGAGATGGGCATCAAACGCTGGCCTGGTGGGCATCGGACGCGTTCGATGCTCACTCAGACTAGGGTTTAGTCTGGTGCGTGGCATCGAACGCGCCTGTGCCACTGTTCACGTGCGCGTGAATTTGGGGTAGCACCGGACGCTGGCATCGGACGCTGAGGGCTAGCGTCCGATGTCCATGCAGAGAGGTTCCAGAGACGGTTAAACCACATCGGACGCGTCCGTTGTGGTGGCATCGGACGCTGCCCAACGTCCGATGCTCCTTTAACATGGCTGACAGGTGGTACAGTTGACCGTTGGTCGAGGTCATCGGAGCGTCCGATGCTAGGCATCGGAGCGTCCGATGCCCCAGCAGAAACACCTGTTCGGTGCTCTTTTGGATGACCGGTTGGGGGAGTATTTATACTCCTCCCCCTCATCCATTAGAGTGTTCTTGCCACTTCTGTGACAGAACCGACCAATTTATAAGAGCACAAGTGCGAAAACCTCTGTCGGAGCAGCTGAATTAGCACACTTGAGCCCATATAAACCCGGTAGTCCATGAAATCCTGAGGGATTTCAAACTTTTTCAACATCTTAGCCAAGATCGCATGGTCAAGCAAATACAGATCATGTTCACGGAGCTTTGCAGCGGAAATAAAATTACAATAGAGTTCACAAATAATAATACAAGTGGAGTTCCACTTATTTTTAGAAGAAACAACATAGCTTTGAAATGAGTATCATAACATAAGTTGGAATACTTTGCTAGCTTGAGTGACATCCTCCAACAACAGCATAAAGAGAAGAAGTATGGAACTGCCGAGCCCACCGGCACTGGCCATCACCTTTCAGGAGACCTAACCTTCACCTGCAACAAGGTGGGATAAACCCTGAGTACTCGAATGTACTCAGCTAGACTTACCCGTCGTAAACCAGAAATAAAGAGACACCAAGGAGTATGCAAGGCTGATATAAATAATGGAGCTCGCTAACTTTATTTGCAAAAGAGCTTAAGTTACAGGGGTTCATCATTTAATTATATGAGCAGTCATCTTTTATCATATTCCTTAAATTCTAGGTTTTGCACCTGTACTAGAGCACTCACTTGAATCTAGCAAACAATAGAATAAACCATATCCGGTTGACTTATCCAAATTTTAGTTGAACCTCAAACATCACATGGAGTTGTATCGTGGTGAAGCTCGCCATAGTTTCCCACTAACCGGGGGAGACGGCGACTCGAATCGAATTCCAAACTAGCTGGTGAAAAACCTTTAATACCAACCCACACTTTCCCCGTCGGGTCCATGCATTGGTTAACCGCTCGATGCTTGTTCGTGGTGGTAATCGTCGCGGCTCACAGCACGGACCACCCAATTGGAACTATACGATGGCCATTCCGAGGCAGATCGTGTTTCCATACTAGAGGGTGCGACACGGGTTGAGACTGGCCCGAACAGCGTCTAACCGGCTTTGGGGTCGATGATTACAGCACCGACATATCCCTAAGTAAAAGGGCTCTTTCAAAAATGAACGAGGGCCAACATCGATACAAACCTACACGATCCAACAGACGGACTGCCCCAAGTTTCCAAACTTGTGCCTTGCCTTCCAGTTGACCGTATTTCATTACTACTCAGGTTCTTTTCCACGATAGCAAATATAGCCAACCGTGATCCGGTAACTACCCATCAGGGTATTACGAAAACATCCTTAACTACTACTTTTATTAAGCAGGCTAAACAGTTCTACTTATGAATAAGTATAGGATAACAAGGCAGGTGTAAACAATAATCAAGGAATGGTAATGTAGCAATTGGGATCCAATCAACTCCTATACCTAATGCATCACAATATAAAATACTCAAATAGATTAATTGTAAATACTGGGAGACTTAGAATGCTTCAGGGCTTGCCTGGGAACCAACACTAGGTTAGTGTTTGTTAGGTGATACTTGCTTGGAAAGCATCTCCACTGTAGCACTTGCTTAACTCCGCATCTTCAGGATAAACCACCAAACACCGTCTTCGGGTTTAGCCTCATCATCACGTCCTTCATGATATATCTACCGTTACCTAAATGAGATGCGCAATGCAAGCATATGAATGCAAGGAAAACACTTACGATGCAATCATAGGCACATATACAAGCATTCCTAATTACTTCACATAAGCAATCCGGATAACTATTAAAAGAAGACATAGCTCTAATTCACAACATGGCATGATCATTTCAGTAGGTTAATATTAAAGAAAAGTGTGACACGGTTCATTAGGCACTCAGAGAGGCTAGCTATCACAATCAATCAAGATTACATCACACATCACACAATTGAAACACATGTATGCACATACAACTCCTATTTTAGTTAAGCATTTCAACCATCATTATCTAACATATTTATATAATACCTCAGGTTGATTAATTAATAACATGGAATTAACATGCTCATCATTAACAAGGCAGAGGTATCACTGAAGATCACATAAACAACTATTGAGTTACATCAATCAAGTTAGGCTTATTCACTGAACAAGGACAACCACACATTAGGTACTTTAAACAGACATAACTGGAGCTACACATATCCAAACAAGGTGATACTAGACTTTCTGGAACATAATGAAATTATCTACAACTTTGCTATTATCACTTAAGCATGATTCAGCCATTAAAAAGACCAAACATAACAGACAAGCACTTTTGTCCAAACTTCAGACAAATATTACATTCATCTTCGAACATCTATAACTGGAGATCTAAAGCACCAAAAGACTTGAAATAAGACTTATTAGAAAGCTTATTAAGTTATCTAAAAATTATTTATAATCATATCAAGATGATTAAGCAGTTATCAAGGCTAATCAACTCAAACGAGTAAATCTGTCAAGACTTTGGACAGATTCTAACTTGTAACTTTAAAGACATGTAACTCAAGTTCTAGACCACAAAAAATAGTGATCCAAGACAAATCAGAAAGCTTATGAAAAGCACTACAACTATTATATTAACTCAAAGACATGATTCATAACTTAAACTAACCAAACAATTCATACTTTTCAGATCTGCTCAGAAAGTATGCAAAACCTGATAGCAAACTTACAAAAACTATAACTCCTAAACCACTTGGCCTAAAATCATGAAATTTTAGGACAAACAAGATAAATAAGTTATCTACAACTGTTGTATAGAACACATCTACACAAAACATCATTTTCCTCACGAACTAATCACCACAACAGAAACTGTACATGCAGCCATTTTCAGCATATTAATAAATCATTTCACTACTTGTTTAGTTGATCATTTGAGCACACATATAAGCTATTAAAACACTTCTAATAGTCATAATCATGAACACGCAATACTTATCTCAGATTAATATGCAACAAAGTCAATCATTTAAACATATACAGTTTCATTTATCACCATGCTTTTATTAATTAAATAATTAACAAACCTACGCATTATTATTTTTAAGTGGTGTTGCAAACATATAATTTGGGGCTCATATTTTTACTGATGATAGATAATGTCAAATCATGGCTATTGTAAAAATATTACATGCTCAGGTATTATAATTTTTTTATTAAAAACAGGGCAAGTTTTATTCAAAAACTGCATGTGAGAGCAACAAAATTTCATAAATCATATTTTCTCTAAACACATGGCCATGATAAAATTACCTAAGCTACAACAACATCATAGGAAGGCAGTGGAACTACCTTTTCCATTTTTACATGCAAAAATTTATCACAAATCATTTTAATTTTAATCCATTTAATAGGCTGCAAGCAAAATAAATTCATAACTAATTCATACATGCACCAAAATTATGAAATTTTTATCACAACACATATATCATATAACAAGCCTACCATAAAAATTTCATAGCAATCTAAGCAGTAACACAGTAGATATTATTTTCTCCTTATTTAATGCTATTTAACATAAATAAATCATTACAGCAGAAACTATCAATTAACACCCATCATATAAAAATATTCACTGGACAGAACACTTCACGAGGATTCCTAAAAGTTCTCACTCACAATTTTTTGATATTCTTACGATTTACTATGCATTTCGATATTCTTACGATTTACTACGCATTTTACAAGTTTAGCCAAAAAGAGGATTTAATAATTTCGGGAAAACAAATAACTGCACTTATGCAAAGTGAACAAAAGACTTTTTAGAAATTAATTAAGCCCTTAAAAGTAAACTGTTTCTTTTACCACTTTTACAACATGGACCCTACGAAGAGTTTCACCTTCTCACTCATACCCTTCTTCCTCGTTTTTACGGCAAAACGACGGGAAGCCGCAGGAGGTCGTCGCCGGACTTGGGGAGATGGCTGGCTAGGGTTCGCTGGGGCTGCTGCTGCGGGCGCCGCCGTTGCTCGCTGGCTGGGTGCCCTCGCCGCTGCTGCCGCTCGCTGCCGTCCAGCAGGGAAAGGTCGGCGCCCTGCTGCGCTGCCTCCAGGGGCGCGACAGATAGGGAGCCGCGGCTCTGGGCGCCTGCAGCGCAAGAAGGAGGGGAAGGAGGGAGAAAGGGCAGAGGATGGGGCAGGGAGTGCCTGGGAGGACCTGCTGCCGCCCTGCTTTCTCTGGAGCTGTCAATGGAGGTAGCTGCTGCTGTTTCCTGCCGAACCAGAAAGGAGAAGGGGAGAAACGCAAGGAAGAAAGGGGAAGAAATAGAGAGAGAGAGAAAACCAGACTCGGTCTCTTGCGTGGAGAAGGGGGCGCGCGCCAGGGAGTGGAGTGATACCCTTGCGCGGGTGCTCCAACGAGGACTAGGGGGTGTGCCGACACCTCGATACCTCGGAAAAAAGATCGTCTTGTCATCTCTACTCCGTAACTTACGCATTTACCTTTGACCAATTCAATTCCGCAATATATTTGTTGTTCATTCAATATTAAATTGATTTGCTAGAGTAGGAGTGGCATAGACTTGGTCTTTTGTGCGGTAGAATAGAAAGAAACACACTTCTAGGCACAAGGAGGTTAATTGGGCTTAATATGTTTTGATTCTTGCTAAAGTTTTAGAAAAGCCCAATTCACCCCCCCTCTTGGGCTTCTTGATCCTTTCAATTGGTATCGGAGCCTCGTGCTCTCGATTTAGGCTTAACCGCCTAGAGTTAAGATGTCCGGAGGTGATGGACCACCTTCCATGTTTGAGGGAGACAACTTCCCATATTGAAAAATCTGTATGGAGTCGTACCTAGAAGCGGTTGATGTTAAATGCCGTGAAGCCGCGATCACCGGTTTTGCCAAGCCCAAGGAAGGCACGAGCCTTACTCCTAATGAGGAGGAAAATGAGAAATGGAATGCAAAAGCCAAAAACATCCTTTTTAGAGGCATTTGTAAGGATGTGTTTAACCGCGTCCGGAACCACAAAAATGCCCATGATCTATGGGAAAACATTTGTGCGCTCCATGAGGGAACCAAGAGTGAGCGTGAGGAACACTATCATTTAGTTATGCAAAAGCTTCATTCTTTTGATATGCATGCTAATGAAAGTGCAAATGAAATGTACTCACGCTTGAATGTTCTTGCAGAAGAACTCAATGGACTTGGCCTCACACAAATGCAACCATCCGATGTTGTGAGGAAGATCCTTTGCGTCCTCCCAATTGATAAATATGGACACATTGTGACGGTGCTACATCTAGGCGATCTTCCCACCGCCACCAACTCAAATCTTGGGAAAGATCAATGCTCATGAGATGTACATGCACATCACACCAAGTGGTGGCTCTTCCACCGACAAGAAGAAGGACTTGGCCTTCGAAGCAAGCTATGACAAGAAGGGCAAGTCCAAGGCTATTGAGGTGCATCATGAAAGCTCAAGTGATGAAGAGGATGATTCCAACATCACTCTCATGGTGAGAAGAACCACAAAGATGTTGAAGAAGCTTCACAAGAATGGAGTCAACTTTGATTCAAGAAAGAAGAAATTCTTCACAAGTAGCAAGAGAAGGCCAATCTCCGAGATGGATTGCTACAATTGCGGTGAACTTGGCCATCTTGCTCATCAATGCACCAAGCCCAAGAAAGAGAGCTACAAGAACAAGAACAAGGGCAAGAAATATGACTCATCTAGTGAAGATGAGAAGAAGAATGAGAAGCCCTACAAGAAGGATGACAAGAAGAAGAAGAAGCAATAGCACAAGAAAGGTGGCAAGGCTTACATTGTTGGTGATTGGCTCACCGACATTGACTCCTCCGGTGGATCATCAAATGAAGATAGTGATGACGAGAAGGAGAAGGTGGCCGCTCTAGCCATTGGGACCTCTACACCACCACCACCACCATCGCCATCATCCTCTACACACCTATGCCTTATGGCAAAGGGTGATTGGAAGGTACAAAGTGATGAGGACTCTAGTGATAGTGATGGTGAATTTGAGGCACCCTCTTATGATGAACTTGTTGCTTTGCTTAACAACTATTCTAAAATCATAAGAAAGACTAGAGCCAAGAATGATAGGCTTGTTAGTGACAATGAAGCTCTTGTTGAAAAATATAACAATGCTACACATGCTAGTGATGAGCTAAAAGATGAACTTGCTACTATGTCATCTTCTATCAAGGAGCTCAAGTCCTCTAACAAAGAGCTCAAAGCTAAAAATGAAAAACTTGATAAGATGCATAGTGATCTTACCACTAGTTATACTTTGCTCAAAGAAAAATATACTCAAGTCAAAGTAGATCATGATACACTTAGTGTTGCGTATGATATGCTTTCTCATGAGACACATGATGCTCCTAACCTTGTTGTTAACTGTGACATAGCAAAATCTTGTGAGGACTTGGTTAGTGAGCATGATGAGCAAAGAGCTAGTGGCAAGGGCAAGAAAGTGGTTGTGGCCGATCACTATGATGACTTTATCAAGATCAAGAATGAGAATGCAAAGCTCAAGAGTGATCTAGAGAAGCTTGCAACCACAAAGCAAGTCATAGTTGAGACTCATGATGATGATTATAGCATGTCACTTGAGCTAGACATGCTAAAAGAAGAGAACAAGAGATTGAAGATGGTGAGGGATTACAAGTTGACACCATCCCAATTGGAACTCCAACAAGAGAATGACAAGCTCAAGAAGGAGAAGGAGCACCTCACCACCGGATTGAGGAAATTCACCAAGGGTCAGTGTCTTCAAAGTGAGCTACTCATGAACACCGTAATGAAGACCAATAGAAATGGTATTGGCTTTCTTGAAGAAAATATGAAGCAACACAAGAGCATCACAAAGCCAAAGAAGAAGAAGATTGGGAGATGCTATGAGTGTGGAAAGGAAGGACACTTTGCTCATGATTGTGAAGAGCCTAAACCCACACCCTTGCCCAAGCATGCTAGGCCCTTTGCTTTCAATGCTCACTACATGCTTAGACAAGACTCTAGTGACAAGATGAAAGTCATGTTCATGGGGCCTCCTAACAAGAATAGGCCAAAGCAAATATGGGTTGCAAAGTCACTAGTTGAGAAGGTTAAAGGACCTCAACAAGTTTGGGTCCCGAAAGCTCAAGCTTAATTTCTTGTGTGTGTAGGTGAACTACAAGACCGGTGGATCTCATTAGGTGATTGATAGTGGTTGCACATAACATATGACCCGTGATCCCCGAATGTTCACTTCACTAGAAGAGAATGTCGATGACCAAGAAAAGATTACATTTGGTGACAACTCAAAGGGCAATGTCAAGGGATTGGGCAAATTGGCAATTTTAAATGATCATACCATCTCCAATGTGCTTCTTGTTGCATCCTTAAGCTTCAACATGCTATCCATTGGGCAACTTTGTGATCTTGGCTTTCAATGTTTGTTCACCGACAAAGAAGTGGTTGTGACCAAGAAAGATGATACACAAGTGATCTTCAAAGGCTTTAGATACACCAATCTCTATCTAGTGGATTTCACCTCCGAAGATGCCAACTTGAAAACATGTTTGTTCACTAAGCAATCACTTGGTTGGCTATGGCATAGAAGATTGGCACATGTTGGAATGAACACTCTCAACAAGCTATTGAAGAAGGATTTGGTTAGAGGCTTGAAGGATGTCAAATTTCAGAATGACAAATTGTGTAGTGCATGTCAAGTCAGCAAGCAAGTTGCAAATACTCATCCAACCAAAGCCTTTGTATCAACATCAAGAGAGTTAGAGCTACTTCACATGGATCTATTTGGGCCAACAACATATGCTAGCTTGGGTGGAAATCTCTATTGCCTAGTGATTGTGGATGACTATTCTAGATACACTTGGGTATTCTTTCTTCATGACAAATCCGAAGCAACCCCTTCATTCAAGAAGTTTGCCAAGAGAGCCCAAAATGAGTTTGACTTGAAAATCAAGAAAATAAGAAGTGATAATGGAAGAGAATTTGACAACACCCACATTGAGGAATATTGTGATGAAGTTGGGATCAAGCATGAAGTCTCCGCAACCTACACACCACAACAAAATGGGGTGATTGAGAGGAAGAACCGGACACTAATCACCCTTGCAAGGACAATGTTAGATGAGTACACTACACCGGAAAGATTTTGGGCGAAAGCAATCAACACCGCTTGCTATGCATCAAACCGGTTGTTCTCCCATCGTCTCCTTGACAAGACCCCCTATGAGCTGCTCAACAACAAGAAGCCGGATGTATCATTCTTTAGAGTGTTTGGGTGCAAATGCTACATCTACAAGAAGCGCCAACACCTAGGGAAGTTCCAACGCCAATGTGATATTGGTTTTCTTGTTGGTTACTCATTGAAGCCCAAAGCATATTGAGTATTCAACCATGCCACCGGGATGGTAGAAGAAACATATGATGTGGAATTCGATGAATCTAATGGCTCTCAAGGAGAGCATGAGAATCTTGATGATGTAGGTGATGAACCATTGAGGGAAGCAATGAAGAACATGCCGGTTGGAGCTATCAAGCCTAAAGATGATGATGATGATGATGATGTGCAAGTCATTGACAAGCCATCCTCATCCAATGTACCACAAGATGATGATAAAGATGGGAGAGAGCCATTTGAAGATACTCATGTCTCCCATGAGCAAATGGTGGTACAAGCTCAAGATGTTGATGCTCCTCAAGCGGCCCTTCAAGTGGTTGATCAAAGGACTACTCCTCTACTACAAGCTCATCCTCAAGATCTCATCATAGGGAGTCCAACAAGGGGTTTAATGACTCGATCTCAGAAACTTGCTCTATTTATTGAACATCACTCTTTTGTGTCTCTTGTTGAGCCTACCATTGTAGATGAAGCTCTAGGTGATCCAGATTGGGTGAATGCTATGCATGAAGAATTAAACTACTTCACCCGGAATCAAGTTTGGACACTTGAAGAGTGACCAAAAGGCACAAGAGTCATAGGAACAAAATGGGTATTTAGGAACAAGCAAGATGATCAAGGCAAGGCTAGTGGCAAAGGGGTTCTCTCAAGTTGAAGGTTTGGATTTTGGAGAGACCATTGCACTGGTTGCAAGACTAGAAGCCATCCGTATCCTCCTTGCATATGCATCACATCATGACATCAAATTATATCAAATGGATGTGAAAAGTGCATTTTTAAATGGCTTCATAAATGAACTAGTCTATGTTGATCAACCTCCCGGGTTTGAAGACCCTAGATATCCTAATCATGTTTATAGGTTGTCCAAGGCGCTATATGGGCTCAAGCAATCCCGAAGAGCATGGTACGAGCGCCTCTGGGACTTCCTCATTGAGAAGGGCTTCACCATTGGGAAGGTTGACACCACACTATTCACCAATAAGCTTGATGGAGAGATCTTCATTTGTCAAGTCTACGTTGATGATATCATCTTCGGGTCAACAAATGATGCCTATTGCAAGGAATTTGGTGACTTGATGTCGAAGGAGTTTGAAATGTCCATGATTGGCGAGCTCACATTCTTCCTAGGCTTCCAAGTCAAACAATTGAAGGAGGGGACTTTTATATCACAAGAGAAGTACACAAAAGACCTCCTCAAGCGCTTCAACATGGATGATTGCAAGCCTATCAAGACTCCAATGCTGTAACACCTCTGGTGTTTAATCTGTAATTAACCTGACATGTCATCATCATTAGTCATAATCATTCTTGTCATGCATTAATGTTTGTCTAGTGGTTGCTTGCCTTTACCTTTTCCTAAAAGGTATTTTGTGTGTAGTGATCCCTTTTTCTAAAAACCCTAAAAGCCCAAATCTTCCTATAAGGGCAAAATGGTAATTTCAACTCTGTGCCTAGTCTTGTGTATTTCTTGTTCAGTTTAGTGTCTTGAAGCTTTGTTGTGTTGTTCAAAACCCAAAATCAAAAACAGATTTCAAATCCCTTTGAAAAACCCTAAATTCCAAACCCTGGTTTTTACCCCTCTTTTAATAAGTTAAAAACTATTCAAAATTTGGACTTGGTCCAAAAAGCAAAGTTGTAGATCTTGTCAAGAGGAACAACTTTGGTTTTTACAGATTTTCAAGTTTCAATATAAAATTAAAAGTAATTTTGAATTTATTAAAATCCCAAAAGTGTCCCCTTTTCAAATTTCAAATGTGATTCAAAAAATTTTTGGATTTTGAAAATGTTCATATTGACAAAGTTGTAGATCTCTTTTTTCTGCACAACTTTGCTGTTTTGAGTTTTTGTTGCTCAGTTCAAATTTTGGAAGTAATTTGCAAAATACAGAAATCAGTTCAAAGTCAAACCCTAGACCTAGCCCTGTTCATCTTCAACCTAGAGCTACGGGGGGCCCCGGCCGTGGCCGAGCCGCCAGCGCTGCGCGTGCCGCACGCCTGGCCGCTCCTCGCCTGCCACCAGTCTGCCGCCGCTGACACCGTGCTCATTCCGCACCCGCACGCGAGCGCTGACCCTCTCTCCCGTCCCCCACTGCTCCCAGCACGTCGCCGCCGCGTGGCCGTCGCCGGCGAACGCACACCCGGTCCCTGCACGCACGCCCGTCCTTCCGCCAGCGTGCAATCGATTGTGCACGCTTCGGCCAAGCTTATCCACCTGCACGCGACGCTCATCCGTCCCCGAGCGCGGCTATAAAAGCCACCCGCCGGTCGTCGTTCCTCTGCCACCGTCGCCAGCTCACTCCAGGGTCTCCGCCGCTCAACCACCTAGCCCAGAAGCTCCGCCTTGAGCTCGCGAAGCTTCCCAGCCCCTCAATTTTACCTCCGCCGCCTCCAATCGCCCGGCGTAACCCCATCTTCCCAAACTCCGGCGAAACACCGGTGAGCACGGGATTGAGAAATACTCCCTCCCCGGCCGTGATCTTTCCTCCCCGACCCCTGCTTCATCTTCCTCATCTTGGTGCGCTCTTAACCCGCTCCTGGTGACCGTGTCTGGTGTACAGGGTCGCCGGCACGCCGCTCGCCACCGAGAGAGCTCCGCCGAAACACCGCCACGTCGAGCTCCCTCCTTCGACCCTTGTTCCGTCCCGCCGAGCCCTGCCTCCGACCCGTGGTAAGCACTCAAAGCCCCCGGTCTCTGCTTCCACTCCGCTTCACCCGAGCCAGGCCTCGAGCAAGCACTCGCTCGAGCCAGGCCTCGAGCAGACACGTACCCTCGCCACTTCGCCGAGCCCAGCCTCGGAGCAGACTCACACACCCTCATCGCTTCGCCCGAGCCTAGCCTCGAGCGGACTCACGCACCCTCAGCTTCGCCGAGCCTAGCCTCGAGCAAGCATGCACCCTCCGCTTCGCCCGAGCCTCCCGGCCAGGCCTCGGACGAAACGATCGTTTTCCGTCTCGCCCGAGCCTCCCGGCCAGGCCTCGGACGGCCGTTTGTTTTCGCTTCGTCCGAGCCCTGCGAGGGAGGAGCACAGTGCTCTTTTCCTTTTTGGAAGTTTTGAATAGTCTTGCTATTTCATATTTTTGTATGATTTTCTGTGTTGCTCCAAAAATTCTGAAAATTTGATGGTAGACTCTTTATACCTTGTAGTATTTTAGAAAAATATGAAACTTGGACTTTGTGCAAAAATTTGAAAATGAAAAATCTCCCTTTTAATTAAGAAATGAATGGTTTTAGATTTTTAGAATAACATGTGTAGCTCCAAAAATCATGAGATAAATTTTTATGTGCTAGTTATGTCATGCTTAGTCTCTGGTAGATTTTTGAGGCCTTTTGGAGTAACTTCATAAAATGACCTTTTTATATAATTAGGAAAAAATAAAAAAATCAAGTAGAGTTCATGTTGTATGCCCTGTGTTGCATTGTTCATGCTAGCATACTCATGTGCATACATCATTGCATCCGTATAGTGACCGAAGGAGAAGGAATCAAAGTCGAGGCAGCCGCTGACGAACCTACCCCTGAGGCTACCCCGAGCTCCGACACCTGCACTGCCGACCCCGAGTCTGTCCTTTTTGCTCTTCAAGGCAAGCCCCGGTGCATTTAACCCCTTTCCTTGAATTTATAAAATGATTTCCTTAAATGCTTTTGAGTTAAATTATTGCATTAGGTTTATAGGAGTTGTGTGCTATCCTAATTGATGCACTATCCACCTTGACCACTGATACACCCGATACCTGCTTTTCAAAAGTATTTGAAAAATGCTTAGCAATGCTTATTGAATTAGACTTTGCAATAAAATGCCATTTTTAAAAGTGTGATCACTAAAAGAATCTTTATGGGAATTTGGCTTTACTTCTCGTTCGATGACTGCTTGCCTAGCTAGCATGTGGTCATTGTCGAGAAGAGGTTGTCCGCGCGTACGGTGCCGTCATGTTGTAGTCCGGGACTCAACAGTTGACACCGACCGGGACAGGGTTGAAAAACCGACAGGACCTGTACTCTTGGGTTAGAGTCCCGAGGTGCTTGTTGCTGACGGAAAAACTTTAGGGACCATCCGTATGGGGGCCTGCTGGCCAAGACTTGCAACTATTCACATACTACGGAAAGCTCTGGCTCCGAGAAATCCTTTATTGGACCGACAACCGCGCACTGGGAGTGGAGAGATGGCGGAAGTAGCATGTACCCACGTGGTCGTCGTACCTGGATAGGAGTGGTGTACTGTACTTCCGGGTGGCGTAGGACCGGGCCCAATCTTGGAGGAATCGTGGAAGACGAGTTGGCATATGCAAGCTTGGGTGCTACATATGCAGTGTGGATAGGGATCCTCAGCTGAGTATTATTTATCCGGATTAACGTTGCTCCTCGGTTATGGAGACTTGGTCACTGACTGTCAACGGAGAGTGGTTCTCAACTAGGAATGTTTTGAAATGTAAAATGAATCAGGAACGATGAAGAATTGAGGAATACTGAATCTTTCCAAAAAAAATAAGGTTTACAAAATGCTTTTCTGCAAAATACCTGATCTTGCTTAAGCCTTACCTTGACTACCCTAAGCCTCTCATTCCTGAGTCTTCTCCCTTTTCTTTAGTCGGGTAAGTCTTGTTGAGTACCCCAGTACTCAGGGTTTGTTACCCATGCTGCAGGTATGACTGAGACCCCGATGTGTCTTGCGCCCTGCTGCATGACCATCGTCCAGGAAGTGGCCGATGAGGCCGAAGTATAGTTGTGCACCCTCGGGCTGGGTGATTATCAGTATCTTTATATTGTTGTACTCCGCTACGTTGCCTTTGTCTATTTCTATTATCAGAACTTGGTTTGTAATAACTGCGCCTTAATTTCTATTTGGAACCCTGCTTTGTAAAACTAATGTTATTTAAGTCTTCCGCTCTTTATTCCGATGTTATTTGTAAAAGTATGCAATGTTGTAACCGAATTGTGAGATGATCCTGCGGACATTGGGCACTGATGTAGCCCGGTGGCGAACAGGTCTTAATCACATGGAACATGGGTTCGGCTGTCAGAGGTTGACAGGGACACGTGGGCCATGAGATTAGGGCCGTTCCGTCACAGAGTGGTATCGGAGCATCTCACTTTAACGTTGCAGTGTTCGTTTTTACGAAAACTTCAAAAGACCTTTTGAGTCCAAACAAACTAAACTTGACTATTTTGAGTCCAAATTGCTTCTCTCATCTTGTCTCTCATATGGCAACACTAGCTAGTGGAACAACATGTTTTAAGCCCTATGTACCTTATTTATTTATTGCATTGCTTTGTTCCGTAGGAACGATTCATGCATCATGTCATAATCACTTAAGTTAACTTCCTCTCTAAGTTCATTTGGAGTAGTATGCCTTTACCTGTTCTTGCTAGCCTTTCTCATCCATCTTCTCTTATCCAGACATGGCTCGCATCAAGCTGACCGCCCGCAAGTCGACTGGACCGCATGGTGTGCCACGCCACCAGCTGGCGCCACGCGCTGAGGAGGAGACTGGAGAATCTTCCAACAGTCGTCGCTTTCCCCGCCGCACCCGTAAGAACCTGAAGGAGGAGATCAAGGATCTGAAGGCTGAGTTGAAGAACTTGGAGCATGACTTCTACCACTCACGCCTGGAGTTTTATGAGGCACGAGCTTCCCTGGAGCAGGCCAACCGGAACACGGTTCGCGCTATCGAGCAGCGCAATGATGCTTGGATCCGCGAGGACGTCACCAGAGCCGAGCTCCACGGACTGCAGCAGTACATAGCTCAGATTGAACAGTTCAATGATATGCTTCATGAGGAAGTGCATCAGCTGTATGATCAACTCCACCCCTTGGTACCCCCGGTTATGGAAGACCCTGAGGATGGAGTAGTGGAAGAACCCGATGTGGAACAAGAGCCAGACGTGGACGAAGAAATTGAACCTGCTGAGGACGTCCACGCTGAAGACGAGGACGAGGAGGAAGAGCCTGAGCTCATCCTCGAAGAAGACGACGGCGACGACATGATCATCTTCGATGAGGATTAGGCTCGTCGTTAGGAGATGGAGATCCCGTGTGTCTGTACCACCTGCTTACCTAAAACCTTAGTCTAGGTTTGGGAGCGTTAGTCTGTCTTTTGTTAAGTCAGTCTGTATCTTTCTTTTCGTACCTTTTCTCCTTATCAGTCAGTCGCTATCTGTTAGTCATCTTTATCAATCTATCAGTCTTTGTATCAGAAGAAGCTATCAGTCTGTTGATTTCAGAACCCTATCTATGAATGCTAAGTTCCAAGTTGCTTAACAGATGCCTGTGAACACTCGCACTGGAGCTGGAGGTTCTGATGATGCCAACCTTCCAAACCCTCCACCTGTTCCTGCTACGCTAGCAGATGCCATTGCAGCCTTGGCAGCCGCTGCTAACCTAATGGCTCAAAATCAGGGGTAGCAGAACAATGGTCACCGTGGTCGCCATAACATCAACAACGAGACCACATATGTGGATTTCACCGAAACTCGTCCACCAGTTTTCACCAAAGCAGATGAACCCCTGGAAGCTGATGATTGGCTCCGCACTATGGAGCAAAAGTTCAGTCTTCTCCGCTGTACCGACAACCAGAAGCCCCAGTTCGCTTCCCAGCAGCTTTGTGGTCCAGCAAGCGCTTGGTATGCCAACCTGTTGGCTGCCCAGCCAGAAGGTCATCAGTTGACCTGGGAAGAGTTCCGCACCGCTTTCCGTGCACATCATATCCCTTCCGGATTGATGAAGATGAAGCTTGATCAGTTTCTGGCACTGCAGCAGAAGGACACCTCAGTGATGCAGTACGTGGGTCAGTTCAACCATCTTAGCCAGTATGCCTCAGAGTATGTCAACACAGATGAAAAGAAGAGGGATTGTTTCCTTAGAGGTCTGCATCCTAAGATCCACAGAAGTCTGTCCAATAACCTGACCGGTTTGTATCATGATGCCGTTGATCGTGCTGTTGCATATGAAGAAAGCAACCGTCAGTATCAAGAGGAAAAGAAGAAGAAGAAAGCAGGACCCAGCAGTTTCTCTGGCGGTCACAAGCGCCAGAGGATCATATACCACCCCAGTCACCACCAAAATCGCCTACCTTACCCCAACCAGCAAGTGGTCGTCCGTACCGCGGCCACCACCCATAATGCCAACCAGTAGAGTGCCACACAGCCGAACGCCCCAGGTGTTCGTATCACCACTCCACAAACAGCCTACAACCATCCCTGCTACAACTGCGGCCAGCTTGGTCACTAGTCTCGTGAGTGCCCAAAGCCCAAGAGGTATGCCCAGAATACTCAGAAGAATCCTGGAGGATCTCAGCAGCAGCAGCAGCACCGTGCCCAGCAGCAGCATGTTCAGAAAGGCAAAGTTGTCAAGAAGCACGGGCAAGCCTACTACACCACCGTCGGCGACATCCCAGAAGGAGAGCCCGTCATGATCGGTAGGTTTCCCGTTGCCAATCATCCTGCAGTTGTGTTGTTTGATTCTGGTGCATCGCATTCCTTCATCAGTCGTACATTTGTCTCTAAGCAAGAGATATCAATCGGGGAGTTGAAAGAAAGTTTCTGTATATTTTCGCCTGGAGGGCGTATAAGTACTAAGGAAGTGGTTCGCAATATACCGGTGATGTTGGGGAAACACATATTTCCTACCACCATGATAGTGCTATGTGATCAGAAGATAGATGTCATTCTAGGCATGAATTGGATGTGCCAGTATAAGGCTATGATTGACATCCTGAATAGGGTTGTGAGAGTGGACATTCCCAACAGTACCTCCAAACTCCTTCTCCAACTCCCAATGCCTCAAAAACCAGCAGCCACACTTTTGAATACCACCTATGTTCTGGAAACCAGAGACATCCCCGTGGTCTGTGAATTCCCTGATGTTTTTCCAGAGGACTTACCTGGTCTGCCTCCTGACCGTGATGTTGAGTTTGCCATAGAGCAAAAGCCTGGGACTGCTCCTATATCCCGCAGAGCTTATCGAATGCCTCCCAGAGAGTTGGCGGAGCTGAAAACTCAGTTACAAGATTTGTTGGACAAGGGCTTCATTTGCCCAAGCTCGTCTCCTTGGGGTTGTCCTGCAATCTTTGTAAAGAAGAAAGACAAGAGTCTCAGGCTATGTGTTGATTATCGCCCACTCAATGAAGTCACCATCAAAAATAAATATCCCTTGCCTCGTATTGATCTTCTCTTTGACCAGTTAGCTGGAGCCAAAGTATTCTCCAAGATCGATCTCAGATCTGGCTACCACCAAATAAAGATACGTCCTGAAGATATTCCTAAAACAGCTTTCACCACCAGATACGGCCTATATGAGTACTTGGTCATGTCCTTCGGTTTGACCAATGCCCCTGCTCATTTCATGTACCTCATGAACTCTGTGTTCATGCCAGAGCTTGATAAATTCGTGGTCGTGTTCATTGACGACATCCTTGTCTACTCAAAAACCCCTGAAGATCATGCCGAACATCTTCGTATCGTTCTATCCCGTCTCAGAGATCATCAGCTTTATGCCAAGTTCAGTAAATGTGAGTTCTGGTTAGATCAGATACAGTTTCTTGGTCATGTTCTATCCGCTGAAGGTGTGTCAGTTGACCCTGGTAAAGTGGCAGACATTCTGGATTGGAAGCCACCTACCACTGTTCATCAAGTCCGCAGCTTTATGGGAATGGCTGGATATTATCGTCGATTCATTCCGGATTTCTCTAGAATCGCCAAGCCTGTCACTGAGTTAGTAAAGAATTCTGTGAAGTTTGTCTAGTCACCAGCCTGTGAGCAAGCCTTTCAAACTCTGAAGAAACTGTTAACTACATCACCAGTGCTAGCCCAGCCGAACATTGAAATGCCCTTTGATGTCTTCAGTGATGCATCTGGTACTGGTTTGAGCTGTGTTTTGATGCAAGAAGGTCGAGTGATCGCATATGCCTCCCGACAACTTAAGCGACATGAAGAGAATTATCCAACCCATGATCTTGAGTTAGCAGCAGTGGTGCATGCCTTAAAGATCTAGCGTCATTATCTGTTGGGCAGTACCTGTAATGTGTACACTGATCACAAAAGCCTGAAGTATATCTTCACTCAAGAGGAACTGAATATGAGGCAGAGAAGATGGCTTGAGTTAATTAAGGACTATGATCTTGAAGTGCATTACCATCCGGGTAAGGCAAATGTGGTTGCCGATGCGCTCAGTCGCAAGTCATATTGCAACTGTCTGATGATGAAACCCTATGATTCTTCTTTGTGTTATGAGCTGGAAAAGTTGAATATTGAAATGATTCCACAAGGAACTCTGAATAATATCAGAATAGAAACCCCTATCAAAGAGCAGATCATCGCTGCACAGAAAGATAACCCTGGAATCAAGCACATCATCGAAAAGGTCCAATCCGGAAAGGCTGATTGTTTCAGGATTGATGATACAAGAGTAGTATGGTTTAAGAATCGGTTAGTAGTTCCTAAAGTGCCTGAGTTAAGAAAGTTAATCCTTGATGAAGCACACTTGACTAGATTCTCCATCCACCCCGGCAGCAACAAGATGTACCAGGACTTGAAGCAAAGGTTCTGGTGGACAAAGATGAAGATTGAGATCGCCTGGTATGTCCCTCAGTGTGATACTTGCCAGAAAGTCAAAGCCGTGCACATGAGGCCCGGAGGAGAATTGCAACCTTTACCTGTACCTGCTTGGAAAAGGGACGATATCAGTATGGATTTTATCAATGGGCTACCAAAGACACCAAAAGGTTTTGATTCCATCTGAGTGATCGTGGATCGCCTCACTAAGCAAGCTCATTTCCTGCCAGTCAAAACCAGCTACACCGTCCCCACATATGCCACTTTGTACAAGAACCACATAGTGAAACTCCATGGCATACCCAAGACCATTGTCTCTGATCGTGGTACTCAGTTTGTCGCAAAGTTCTGGAAAGCGTTCCATACCTCACTTGGAACCAAGCTCTTGCATAGTACAGCATATCATCCGCAAACAGATGGACAAACTGAGCGAGTCAACCAAGTGCTGGAGGATATGTTGAGAGCCTGCGTGCTCACCTTCACAGATACTTGGGATAACTGTTTGCCCTTGGCAGAATTCTCGTATAATAACAGTTATCAAGAGAGCATCAAAATGGCACCCTTTGAAGCACTGTACGGTCGCCGTTGTCGTACACCTCTCAGTTGGTCGGAACCTGGAGAAAGGGAATTCTTTGGAGTTGACCTAGTAAAAGATATGGAAGAAAAAGTCAAGCAAATACAAGAGAATATGAAAATTGCGCAATCTCGACAGAAGAGCTATGCTGACAAAAGACGTCGACCTCTGAAGTTTCAAATCGGAGATTATGCGTACCTGAAGGTCTCACCCACCAAAGGAGTTACTCGTTTTGGAGTCAAGGGGAAGTTAGCACCACGCTATATTGGTCCCTTTGAAATTTTGGAACGCTGTGGCAAGGTAGCTTAAAAACTAAGATTGCCCGATCATCTTTCCGCCATCCATAATGTGTTTCACGTCTCCCAACTCAAGAAGTGTCTCCGAGTACCCGAACACGTGGTGGAAGTTGAAGGTGTTGAATTAGAACCCGATCTGTCATACTCTGAATATCGAGTTCGTGTGTTGGATTACAAGGACCGTGTTACCCGGAGGACTACCATAAGATGGTACAAGGTCCAGTGGAACCAACACTCTGAAGAAGAAGCCACTTGGGAATCCGAAGACTTCTTAGCAAAGAGCTATCCCGACTTTCTCGATACTCTGTAGATGTAAGGTTTTGCCCGTCCTTCTCTAGACGCAGAATCTCGGGGCGAGATTTCTTTTAGGGGGGAAGGTTGTAACACCTCTGGTGTTTAATCTGTAATTAACCTGACATGTCATCATCATTAGTCATAATCATTCTTGTCATGCATTAATGTTTGTCTAGTGGTTGCTTGCCTTTACCTTTTCCTAAAAGGTATTTTGTGTGTAGTGATCCCTTTTTCTAAAAACCCTAAAAGCCCAAATCTTCCTATAAGGGCAAAATGGTAATTTCAACTCTGTGCCTAGTCTTGTGTATTTCTTGTTCAGTTTAGTGTCTTGAAGCTTTGTTGTGTTGTTCAAAACCCAAAATCAAAAACAGATTTCAAATCCCTTTGAAAACCCCTAAATTCCAAACCCTGGTTTTTACCCCTCTTTTAATAAGTTAAAAACTGTTCAAAATTTGGACTTGGTCCAAAAATCAAAGTTGTATATCTTGTCAAGAGGAACAACTTTGGTTTTTACAGATTTTCAAGTTTCAATATAAAATTAAAAGTAATTTTGAATTTATTAAAATCCCAAAAGTGTCCCCTTTTCAAATTTCAAATGTGATTCAAAAAATTTTTGGATTTTGAAAATGTTCATATTGACAAAGTTGTAGATCTCCTTTTTCTGCACAACTTTGGTGTTTTGAGTTTTTGTTGCTCAGTTCAAATTTTGGAAGTAATTTGCAAAATACAGAAATCAGTTCAAAGTCAAACCCTAGACCTAGCCCTGTTCATCTTCAACCTAGAGCTACGGGGGGGCCCGGCCGTGGCCGAGCCGCCGGCGCTGCGCGTGCCGCACGCCTGGCCGCTCCTCGCCTGCCACCAGTCTGCCGCCGCTGACACCGTGCTCATTCCGCTCCCGTACGCGAGCGCTGACCCTCTCTCCCGTCCCCCACTGCTCCCAGCACGTCGCCGCCGCGTGGCCGTCGCCGGCGAACGCACACCCGGTCCCTGCGCGCACGCCCGTCCTTCCGCCTGCGTGCAATCAATTGCGCACGCTTTGGCCAAGTTTATCCACCTGCACGCGACGCTCATCCGTCCCCGAGCGCGGCTATAAAAGCCAGCCGCCGGCCGTCGTTCCTCCGCCACCGTCGCCAGCTCACTCCAGGGTCTCCGCCGCTCAACCACCTAGCCCAGAAGCTCCGCCTTGAGCTCGCGAAGCTTCCCAGCCCCTCAATTTTACCTCCGCCGCCTCCAATCGCCCGGCGTAACCCCATCTTCCCAAACTCCGGCGAAACACCGGTGAGCACGGGATTGAGAAATACTCTCTCCCCGGCCGTGATCTTTCCTCCCCGACCCCTGCTTCATCTTCCTCATCTTGGTGCGCTCTTAACCCGCTCCTGGTGACCGTGTCTCGTGTACAGGGTCGCCGGCACGCCGCTCGCCGCCGAGAGAGCTCCCGGTCTCTGCTTCCACTCCGCTTCGCTCGAGCCAGGCCTCAAGCAAGCACTCGCTCGAGCCAGGCCTCGAGCAGACACGTACCCTTGCCACTTCGCCGAGCCCAGCCTCGGAGCAGACTCACACACCCTCACCGCTTCGCCCGAGCCTAGCCTCGAGCGGACTCACGCACCCTCAGCTTCGCCGAGCCTAGCCTCGAGCAAGCATGCACCCTCCGCTTCGCCCGAGCCTCCCGGCCAGGCCTCGGACGAAACGATCGTTTTCCGTCTCGCCCGAGCCTCCCGGCCAGGCCTCGGACGAAACGATCGTTTTCCGTCTCGCCCGAGCCTCCCGGCCAGGCCTCGGACGGCCGTTTGTTTCCGCTTCGCCCGAGCCCTACGAGGGAGGAGCACATTGCTCTTTTCCTTTTTGGAAGTTTTGAATAGTCTTGCTATTTCATATATTTGTATGATTTTCTGTGTTGCTCCAAAAATTCTGAAAATTTGATGGTAGACTCTTTATACCTTGTAGTATTTTAGAAAATATGAAACTTGGACTTTGTGCAAAAATTTGAAAATGAAAAATCTCCCTTTTAATTAAGAAATGAATGGTTTTAGATTTTTAGAAAAACATGTGTAGCTCCAAAAATCATGAGATAAATTTTTATGTGCTAGTTATGTCATGCTTAGTCTCTGATAGATTTTTGAGGCCTTTTGGAGTAACTTCATAAAATGACCTTTTTATATAATTAGGAAAAAATAAAAAAATCAAGTAGAGTTCATGTTGTATGCCCTGTGTTGCATTGTTCATGCTAGCATACTCATGTGCATACATCATTGCATCCGTATAGTGACCGAAGGAGAAGGAATCAAAGTCGAGGCAGCCGCTGACGAACCTACCCCTGAGGCTACCCCGAGCTCCGACACCTGCACTGCCGACCCCGAGTCTGTCCTTTTTGCTCTTCAAGGCAAGCCCCGGTGCATTTAACCCCTTTCCTTGAATTTATAAAATGATTTCCTTAAATGCTTTTGAGTTAAATTATTGCATTAGGTTTATAGGAGTTGTGTGCTATCCTAATTGATGCACTATCCACCTTGACCACTGATACACCCGATACCTGCTTTTCAAAAGTATTTGAAAAATGCTTAGCAATGATTATTGAATTAGACTTTGCAATAAAATGCCATTTTTAAAAGTGTGATCACTGAAAGAATCTTTATGGGAATTTGGCTTTACTTCCCGTTCGATGACTGCTTGCCTAGCTAGCATGTGGTCATTGTCGAGAAGAGGTTGTCCGCGCGTACGGTGCCGTCATGTTGTAGTCCGGGACTCAACAGTTGACACCGACCGGGACAGGGTTGAAAAACCGACAGGACCTGTACTCTTGGGTTAGAGTCCCGAGGTGCTTGTTGCTGACGGAAAAACTTTAGGGACCATCCGTATGGGGGCCTGCTGGCCAAGACTTGCAACTATTCACATACTACGGAAAGCTCTGGCTCCGAGAAATCCTTTATTGGACCGACAACCGCGCACTGGGAGTGGAGAGATGGCGGAAGTAGCATGTACCCACGTGGTCGTCGTACCTGGATAGGAGTGGTGTACTGTACTTCCGGGTGGCGTAGGACTGGGCCCAATCTTGGAGGAATCGTGGAAGACGAGTTGGCGTATGCAAGCTTGGGTGCTACATATGCAGTGTGGATAGGGATCCTCAGCTGAGTATTATTTATCCGGATTAACGTTGCTCCTCGGTTATGGAGACTTGGTCACTGACTGTCAACGGAGAGTGGTTCTCAACTAGGAATGTTTTGAAATGTAAAATGAATCAGGAACGATGAAGAATTGAGGAATACTGAATCTTTCAAAAAAAAATAAGGTTTACAAAATGCTTTTCTGCAAAATACCTGATCTTGCTTAAGCCTTACCTTGACTACCCTAAGCCTCTCATTCCTGAGTCTTCTCCCTTTTCTTTAGTCGGGTAAGTCTTGTTGAGTACCCCAGTACTCAGGGTTTGTTACCCATGCTGCAGGTATGACTGAGACCCCGATGTGTCTTGCGCCCTGCTGCATGACCATCGTCCAGGAAGAGGCCGATGAGGCCAAAGTATAGTTGTGCACCCTCGGGCTGGGTGATTATCAGTATCTTTATTTTGTTGTACTCCGCTACGTTGCCTTTGTCTATTTCTATTATCAGAACTTGGTTTGTAATAACTGCACCTTAATTTCTATTTGGAACCCTGCTTTGTAAAACTAATGTTATTTAAGTCTTCCGCTCTTTATTCCGATGTTATTTGTAAAAGTATGCAATGCTGTAACCGAATTGTGAGATGATCCTGCGGACATTGGGCACTGATGTAGCCCGGTGGCGAACAGGTCTTAATCACATGGAACGTGGGTTCGGCTGTCAGAGGTTGACAGGGACACGTGGGCCATGAGATTAGGGCCGTTCCGTCACAAATGCCAACAAATGGACATCTCGACCTAGATGTGGGAGGTAACCCGGTTGATCAAACTCTCTACCGTTCTATGATTGGTAGTTTGTTATATTTGACCGCATCTAGGCCCGACATCATGTTTAGTGTGTGCATGTGTGCTCACTTTCAAGCCGATCCTAGGGAATCACATCTCATAGCCGTGAAGAGAATCCTTAGGTACCTAAAGCACACCCCAAGCATTGGCCTTTGGTATCCCAAAGGAGCTAACTTCCAACTCGTTGGGTATTCCGATTAGGATTACGCGGGTTGCAAAGTAGATAGAAAAAGCACATTCGGAGGGTGCCATTTGCTTGGGAGATCACTAGTTTCATGGAGTTCGAAAAAGCAAAATAGTGTGGCCTTGTCTACCGCCGAGGCAGAATACAGAGTCGCGGGTGCTTGTTGTGCACAAATCCTTTATATGAAACAAACCCTTTTAGACTATGGTGTAGTTCTAGAAAGGGTACCTTTGTTGTGTGACAATGAGAGCGCGGTTAAGCTTGCTAACAACCCGGTTCAACACTCTCACACCAAGCACATAAATATTCGCCATCACTTTCTTAGAGATCATGTTTCAAAGAAAGACATATCCTTAGAGGGAGTTAGAACCGAAGATCAATTGACGGATATCTTCACAAAACCCTAGATGAAAACACTCTTTGTAGATTGCAAAGTGAGCTTAATGTGCTTGATCTAAGTAACTTTGTAAAAAGGTGAAAGAGGGTTATCTTTGCATCGCAATGTATCATATGCCATGTTTAAATTATGCTTTGCATAAAGGCTTGTCAGATGTGGTTAAGATAACCGCCATAAAAAGCGTGTGAAGAAGCTTACCCATGAGCAAACTTGACAAGCAATCTAGATTCAAATTCCGCATTGCATTGCATATGCATGTTTGTTGCTTTGTCAATTCTTTTTGGTTAAGTTTTGAGCAACCGCTGTGTTCGTCCACCGCTAGGGGGAGCATTTGAGGCTCCTAATGGTTGAGACCCCAGGTTTTGGTGGCCACATGTTGTCTATGGCAAAATATTTATAAAATATTTATGTAGCCTATGGCAAAATATTTATTAAATTGAGGGTTTATGCGAGGATGCTCATACTAGGTTCCAACTGGTGTTTATTTGCCTCTTATTTGAGTTGGAACGTGGTTGGGAGAGGGAGCCGCAACAGAAAACTTAAAATCAGCCCAAAATGTGGCATCGGACGCTGCCCTAGCGTCTGATGCCCTGCACCGTAGACAGCTCTGGCTGGAACAGTGTCAGGGTAGCATCTGATGTGTCACCATCGGAGCGTCTGGTGCTCCATCGGACGCTGCCGAGGCAAAGGACGCGTCCGATGTGTTTTTGGCTGTTTTGGAGCTCTCTGAGTGGACATCGGAGCGTCCGATGTGTTTCCATCGGCACGTCTGATGTCCCTTTAAGCGGCGCGATCAGCTCTTCTCTTTGATAGACCGGCCCCACGTGTCACTCTCAATCCTTTCTTCCACCTCGCATCGCCCGCGCCCGAGACCGCCGCAACAATCCCGAACCCTAACCGCCGCTCGCCCTCGCCACGCTCGCGCTCACCCCGCCCAGCCACGCCACCCCCTGCTCGCACCCGCTCGCCGCCGGGTCCTCGCTCCGCCGCCGCGAACCCACGTTCCCAGCCGCGCGCGCACCTAGTTGAGCCATCGCCTCGCGCTCGCCAGAGCCGCGTCACCCTCGCCGGACCTGCTTGCCGGCAATCCGCTCCTGCTCGCTGGAGCTTCTCCCACGCTTCATCGACCCTCCGGCGACCTTCTCCTCGACCAGCACCTTCAGTGAGCATCTCCCCCCTCCACTCCATTTACCATGCCCACAAGGTGCTCGACAAAATGTCCCAAAGATTGTTCCCACTGTTTGTAACCCCGTTCTGGCCTGTTTTTCGTGCAGTCCTCCTTGGCGTGACGTGTGGGTGCCGGAACGTCAGTGCTTACCTCGGTCTTGGGTCATTTCGTCGATCGTCAGGTAGCAAAGCCAATTCCTTTCCTTATCTACATGCTTTGCTTCCATAGGGTTTCTCGTCTCTAGAATATATATTCTTATATATCTCCTATCTATTCTATGCAGCGAGTCAGTGTCAGTGACAGCTTGGCAGTTGGGCAGTGACAGATAACCCGGGGCCAAGCCCGCGGGTATGGATCGAGGCCAAGCCTCGCGAGTGCCAATGACAGTTGGGTGTCTGTGTCAGGGGGAGTTCCTTGTTCATTGGGTTGCTTGTCAGCTGGTGGTCAGAGGTTCTCATTGTCAGTTGGTTCTTTCAGCGGCAGTCCAGAGCTCTTCCAGTGTCAGTATTTCTCCTGTTCTTGTCAGCTATGCGCTGCAAGAACGTCGGCGGTTCCCCTGGGGACTCTCCCCCCGTCCCCCCTTCCGGTCAGAGGCCTAGGAAGGGGAAGCTGATCACGCGTAGGAAGCACACTAGAGACCTTACCGAGTTTCGTTGCGTCCTCAGAGCAGACCGAGCCTGTCCAGTCCGAGATGACCACAACTGTTCACCCTGAGCTATCTACGATACACGAGCTTCCGCACTCCGACACTCAGGCTGACATAGCTACAGAAACTGCGACAGAGCCAGAGCAGCTAGAGCAGTTAGTGCCCGAGCAGACCCGGACCGCTTCACCGCAGCTTCCAGCTCCAGAGGGTCAGCAGGCTACGGGCTTGTCTTCTTCAGATTCAGAGGCTATTCTGCAGCAGTTTGAGCTCACTCAGAGGTCTCCAGAGTCTGCACCTGGCTCGTCTGCACCACCTCCGCCCTCCGACGCTTAGTTTGGCGCTTGATGCCAAAGGGGGAGAGTGGACGAGTATAGCGATAGGGGGAGCGGTGTGAGAGGGATTTGCGTCTTTTGCTATGTTATGTTCACATACGCTCTTTACTTATCGTATTTTTGCACGTTATATTGTTATATATGTGTGCTATGGACCTTATGACATGTTTGTGCTCACTATGTTATACTATATGACATGTCATTTTGCTTCACTCGTATACTTGCGCTTAATTCTTACTTGTTATGTATTCGAGCTCTTTACTCTTGCACTTGCTATTCACTCTAACTTGTTGAGTGCAGGATGTTGGCATGATATGTATGAGCTTGCCCCTAATCATTTTCTCTTATTTATTGCAAGTTCATACATGTCATGATTTGAAAACCTCTTCTCTCTATACTCGATCTCGTGTTGTCATCAATCACCAAAAAGGGGGAGATTGAACGCATCTTGGCCCCT
Source organism: Coix lacryma-jobi var. lacryma-jobi (assembly GCA_009763385.1). Lineage (NCBI taxonomy): Eukaryota > Viridiplantae > Streptophyta > Magnoliopsida > Poales > Poaceae > Coix > Coix lacryma-jobi. Next base: position 50,237,898 of record CM019828.1, read on the forward strand.
AGTGGGTTTCGGTGATTGGATGAAACACAAGATTACTGTGACTAATGTGTGTTTTGCAGAAATAGGATTGAGTTAGGTCACGGTAATGGCGACGATACGGGCATATGGAGTTCATGTCCCCTGGCGATGGATATCGTTTCGGTTTTCAAAGGACCGACGATGAAGACGGTGGTAGACTAGGCTAATTGTCATATGGTTTTGGAGGACACTTAGGTAGTCTTAGGTCTTTGTTTTTCCTTTGGTCGTACTATAAAGGGGAGCGTGAATTAGTAGCTTGACATAGATGAGTCTATTGAGGTAGGTGTGGTGCACACTTGTTATTTCATAGCCCTAGGTAGCTCAGAGAGATGCCTTATGTCGAGAGGATGAAAAGTCGTTAAGGCCGCGTCGCGATCCGAGTTGGTTTTGCCCTTGAGATGGGCATCGGACGCTGGCCTGGTGGGCATCGGACGCGTCCGATGCTCACTCAGACTAGGGTTTAGTCTGGTGCATGGCATCGGACGCGCCAATGTTGTCGCATCGAACGCGCATGTGCCACTGTTCACGTGCGCGTGAATTTGGGGTAGCACCGGACGCTAGCATCGGACGTTGAGGGCCAGCGTCCGATGTCCATGCAGAGAGGTTCTAGAGAGGGTAAAACCACATCAGACGCGTCCGTTGTGGTGGCATCGGACGCTGCCCAACGTCCGATGCTCCTTTAACATGTCTGACAGGTAGTACAGTCGACCGTTGGTCGAGGTCATCGGAGCGTCCGATGCTAGGCATCGGAGCGTCCGATGCCCCCGCAGAAACACCAGTTCGGTGCTCTTTTGGATGACCGGTTGGGGTAGTATTTATACTCCTCCCCCTCATTCATTAGAGTGTTCTTGCCACTTCCATCTGCTGAGAGGCACATTGTGAGTGTGAGATAGTGCAAGAGCCCTAGTGAGGTTGAGAGATTTACTAATTGAGAGAATTAGTGACCTCCTAGTGAGAATTGAGTAGCAAGTGTGCATCCATCCATCTCTTTGGCCTTGTCTTGGTCAAGTGAGAGTTCTAGCTTGTTACTCTTGGTGATCGGCATCACCTAGACGGCTTGGTGGTGATCGAAGAGCTTGGTGATCATCCGGAGGCTTTGTGGATGACCCAAGTCAAGTTGTGACCAGTAGCGAGCGATTCACCGGGCCGGAGTGGCGAAGAATCAGCTCGTAGTGAGCACTTGATCCTTGCGCGGATCAAGGGGAGTGATACCCTTGCGCGGGTGCTCCAACGAGGACTAGGGGGTGTGCCGACACCTCGATACCTCGGCAAAAAGATCGTCTTTTCATCTCTACTCCTTTACTTACGTATTTACCTTTGAGCAATTCAATTCCGCAATATATTTGTTGTTCATTCACTATTGAATTGATTTGCTAGAGTAGGAGTGGCATAGACTTGGTCCTTTGTGCGGTAGAATAGAAAGAAACACACCTGTAGGCACAATGGGGTTTGAAAGGATCAAGATGCCCAAGAGGGGGGTGAATTGGGCTTTTCTAAAAACTTTTTGCAAGAATTAAAACCAATCAAGCCCCAATTAACCCCCTAGTGCCTAGAAGTGTGTTTCACTAACAACAACCGCACAAAAGACTATCGCTAAACCATTTCTACTCTAGCATGACAATTCAAGTAAGGATGAACAACAAGTAAATTGCGGAATTGAATTGCTCAAATGTAAATGCATAAGTAAGGAGAGTAGAGATGACACGACGATCTTTTTCCTGAGGTATCGAGGTGTCGGCACACCCCCCTAGTCCTCGTTGGAGCACCCGCGCAAGGGTATCGCTCCCCCTTGATCCGCGCAAGGATCAAGTGCTCACTACAAGCTGATTCTTCGCCACTCCGGCCCGGTGAATCGCTCGCTACCGGTCACAACTTGGCTTGGGTCATCCACAATGCTTCCGAATGATCACCAAACTCTCCGATCGCCACCAAGCCATCTAGGTGATGCTGATCACCAAGAGTAACAAGCAAGAACTCTCACTTGACAAACACAAGGCTAATGAGATGGGTGGATGCACACTTGCTACTCTCTATTCACTAATGAGGTGTTTGATCACTCAATTATCAAATCTCTCAACCTCACTAGGCCTCTTGCACTCACTTGCACTCACAATGTGTTTGGCAACCTTTCAAATGAGCAAGAGTTACAGCATGAATGAGGGGGAGGCATATTTATACCCCCCAACTCAAAACATGCACGAAGGGGTAAGTCCAGCCAGTTACACACTGACCGGACGCACCTGTCGGGGTGACCGGACGCGTCCGGTCAGTGTCTAACGACTACATGACGTTAGGCCTGACACCTGTACGAAGTACTAACCGGACGCACTCATGCATCCGATCGCCACTGATCGGACGCGTCCGATCACGAAAAACACTCTCTGGAACCTCTCTGAGTACGGCCGGACTCACCCCCCTGGTGCGTCCGATCGACTGCTGAAGGAGCGTCCGGTCAGAGCCTGACCGGTTCCTCAGCATACACCACTGACCGGACGCATCCCCCAGCATCCGATCCCTAGGGTTCCAGCGTCCGGTCACAAATAGAAGTCCAAAATGACTTCGGTTTGCAACGCTCCCTTCACGAACTTTCTTCCTTATGATCTTAGGGACCTTTCTAAGCTACCTAGGGCTTTGGTTAACAAGTGTGCACCACACCTAACCCAAAAGTCTCACCTAGGTCAAGCTACCCATTCAAACTCCCCTTAATAGTACGACCAAAGATAAAAACAAATACCTATGCTACTCTAAGTGTCCTTCAACACCAAATGACACTTAGAACTAGCCTATCACCATCTTCGTCGTCCATCCTTTGAAAACCGAATGAATTCCATCAATAATGGGATATGAATACCATAGTGTCCTCACGATCATCATTACCATGACCTAACTCAACTGTTTCTGCAAAACACACGTTAGTTATAGTAATTTGCCGTTGTCGTCCAATCACCGAAACCCACTGGGGGCCTAGATGCTCACAATCTCCCCCTTTTGGTGATTGATGACAACCTCAAGTATGTTTGAAAGAGAGGTGAGGTTTTCAAATGCTTGGTTCATATAAGCATGTGACAATAAGATCAAAAAGGGTTAGGCATGCTTATATAAACCAAGTCCTCATAAGTACTCAACATATAAGAATTAACACAAGTACTTATGAACAAGCTCATTTATCGGAGAATAAGTGCGGAAGCATAGCAAATGAGCATAACCAAGTGACATGTAATATATAACGAGTGAAGCATAACATGTCACATCCAAAAGTCATACACACATCGTACAAGTGCCAAAAGATAAGCATGAATGCATATGAGTGCAAGGATCACACAAAAGAACCGAGACCCTCTCACAAGCTCCCCCTAAGTCTAACATACTCTCTCTCCCCCTTTGGCATCCAGAACCAAAGCCTAAGGGTCTGAAGGCGAGACGGGAGCAGACGAGTCGGGCGATGAGGTACATGGAAGAGCCTCAAACTGAGCAAGTATAGCCTCCTCGTCGGACGACGAACTGTGAGCTGGCTGACCCTCGGACACTGGACGTGTAGGTGAAGCAGTCCGGGTCTGCTCAGCTGACTCTGGAGCGGCCTCTGGCGCTGGAAGCTCTGGCTGTGGAGGCACTGACTCTGGAGGAGGATCCATGGTCTCTATCGCTGCCACTAACATGGTCAAAGAAGTCTCAGGTGCAAAACTGACAGGCAAGGTCTGACTCTGAGAGACCGCTGGCTCGGAAGACGCTACTGAAGAAGGAAGTGTTTCGGTAGTACCAGTAGCGGGAGCAGGAGATGGAGCAGAGGTCACTGGTAAGACAAACTTTGGCGGGGTAGGCAGGCCGGTGAGCTCCCTGAACGAAGCCTCCAGACTCCTAGGGGTCACTAGAACTGACTCGGTCTGAGTAGGAGCGAAGCCCAAGCGAATCGGTGTGAACCCTGGCAGAGGTGAAGTGAACCACTGTGGATACTGCGGAAAGGGCGAGACCGTCAACGGAGGAATGGACGTGAAGTACGAGGTCGACGGTCCGGCCTGCTGCAGCTGAAACTGAGGCGGCGGAGGAGGTAACTGAGGAAGAGCCGCCATCCTCTCCTTGAAGGCAAGAGTCTGTGTCTAGAGCTAAATCATCTGCCGCTGGAGAGCGTCCTGGCGCTCCTTAGCCTGTGTTGCGGCCACTGCCTGTGCCTCTGCTAGTCGGGCCTGCTCTTGAGCCTGTCGACGCTGCTCCTCAGCCTGACGCTGAACCTCCTCAGAAAGTCGTGACTGCTGCTGCTCCATCCGAGAGAGTATAGCGAGAAGAGCTGGATCGGAGCCGGCCATACGTGAGGAGGAAGCCTCTGAGTCGTGGGCTGCTGGTGGACGCATCCTCGGAAGAGGAGCGTAGTATTCGTCTGAGCTGTCGGTCGGAACCTCTGGAAGGTCAGGATCCTCTGCCTCTGCCTCAAGACCGGCAAGCTCTGCCTCTGCTAGCTGACGAACAATCTCATCCTGCTCTGCCTCTGTCTCAGTGACAACTGGCCGCTCACGTTGAGCACGGGGACGAGTGTCTGGATGAGCCCTGGCAATTTGGCGAGTGTCGTACACGGGGAACTCCGTCGGAGAGTGTGTAAGCTGTGAAAGCAAAGCCGGAATCATCTTCCTCATAATCACGCAGATCCAGTGGGCGTAGGGAAGCTGCCTGTGACCCTTGAACCCCTCAGCAAGAGTGTCCTCCATCTCAGAAATGATGACATCCCAAATATCGAACTGGAGCTGGGAGACAAGGTGGTGAAGAAACCAGATCTGAATACGTGTCAAGCCCTCTGTGTAGCCTATCTGAGGTAGAATGGTACGCCTCATAACCTCGTTCACCAGACGGGTCGTCGGCGTCAAGTCACGAGGATGCCGGTTGGACCCCTCTCCGAACGGCTCTCGGAAGCAGGCACATACCAAGTCTGTTGGTGGAATCTCTCTTGCATGAGGACGCCGAGGTGGCTCTATCTCGCCAAAGCATAGGGTGTGAATCTTGGTCGCATAGGCTGTCAGACCAAGGTACTCGCGAGCGCATGAACTGTAGAGCCTGTAAGACCTCCCTCTGAAGGTAAAGTGTAGAAACCGGTGATCCGGGGAGATCCAGAGAGACGCATAGAACTGTCGGACCCAATCCTCAACATACTGATCGCTGCGTCCAAGAAGATCCGCTAACCCTGGCAGATAGGATAGCATGGGATGAATAGCCTCTCCAGCAACTGCAAATATAGCCTCCAGCGGGCAAACTTTGTGTGGTCGAATGTGGACGTCATTGTTGACATAAGCTCTGTAGAAGTCCTCCTGAAGAACTGTGTAGAAACCCTCGGAGGCCTGAGGGTGCCTGGCAGCTGGAAACCACTCCTCGTAAGGAATCAGACGCAGGGCCTGCACCTGGCGTGCTGTCGCGGTCCGCAGGTCCAAGTGCTCCACAGGTGGTGGTCCTTGTGGCCTCGGAGGGGGTCGACCACCCCGCCTCTGCCCCTCAGGTCTATGAGACACCTGAGTGCGAGTACGGGTGGACCGGCGGACTGGCTGCTGAGCTGGCTCCTCCTCCTCTGGCTGACCCTCTGCCTGGGTCTCAGTAGCTGAACTAGGCTCTGGAACGGACCCACCAACTGAAGCGGTCGTAAGGGCTGAGGCGGCCTCTGACGGAAACTGGAAGTCGGAAGGGAGAACCTCAACTGGGTCGTCGAGAGAGTACTCGTGACCGTGAATGCGGACAACGCCTCCCTCGAGCTGAAGTAAAGCCTGCACCTACTGCTCTGTAAGCAGATCACGAACCTGTTGTCCACTCGGCTGACCACTGCCCTGACTGCCCTGAGCTGAAGACTGGTCACGAATGTGAAGACCGCCGGCCTGACCACCCTGCTCGGCTCTCTCGTCTCCCCGTGCTGCTGCTAGTGCCATCTCTGAATCACGGTCGAGACGCTTGCGCTTCTTGGACACAAGCTTCTGCGGCCTCTTCCCCTTGCCACCAGAAGGAGGGCGTGGGGGAGGAGGATCTGCCCCGGGACCTCCGCCGATGTTCTTGCAGCGAGCCATCGCTACAAGAAAAGAACCACTGCCAAGCAAAAACCACTGCCACTAAGAGCCACTGCCACTGAGAACGACTGCCACTGAGAACCACTGTCCCTGAGCACCACTGCCACTGACAGAAGAGAAACTAAACTGACCCTCAGAGGCTTGGCCTCGTTCCATATCCGCGAGCTTGGCCCCGGATTAAGCTGACACTGGCACACTGCTCACTGACACGATCCCAACTTGCTGCAATAGATAGGTAGGGATATATATATATGCATATAATCTAGAGATGAGAAATCTGTCGGAAGCAAAGCAAAGGAGACGAGACGAGAGGCATGACTTTGCTACCTGACAAGACGCGACGAACCGACCAAGCAAAGGTAAGGGACCGACACGTTTGGGCACCACGACGGCTCATCGGAATAACCTACGCGAGAGATAGGGCCAAAACTAGGTTAGATAGGCATGAACGGGTGGTTGTGGCATTTCATCGAACAGGTGGCACGCAGGAGTATGGCGAAGGAATGGAGGCTCACTGGGGAGGACGGAGGCAGGCCAAGAAGTGATCACCGGAGATGGAGGGATGCTTGGAGACGAGTAGCACGATCTCCTGTGACGAGAGAGAGTGGAGCTCCGGCGAGGTAGGGTCCGGCTGAGTGCTCCACCGCGGCGGGCAGGGCGCGCGCGAGAGGGAGGAACGAGGGCATGGGCGCGCGAGGGTTTGGGGGGTGCGGCGGTGCGGGCGCGGCGGCGCGGGGGAGGGGGAGGGCGGCGTTGGCGCGGCGGCCGACGATGAGAGGTGCGGCAGCGACGGGTGCTTAGGGTTGCGCGGGCTAGAGCTCTGGTGTGGGCGAGGCGAAAGGAGATAGAGGGGGACCCACGTGTCAGTTAGATGAACTTAGTGCGCCCTTTAAGTTGCGACCGGACGCACTAGGTAGTGACCGGACGCACGAAACCCTAGCGTCCGATCACACACAGATAGCTCCCAAAACGCGTTTTCCACGATCGGACGCGTCCTGTCCCTGACGACCGGACGCACCCGAGCGTCTGATGACTTCTCAGCCATCGATCGGACGCTGCGACCTACCCCTGACAGGACGCGACGATGACACTGTTCATCAGCGTGTCTGATGCACTGATCGGACGCATACCAGCGTCCGATCCCAGCGTCCGGTCACACATAAACCCCTATTTTGACTCGATTTTTCGCACCGACTTCTCCCAACCAAGTTCCAACTCAAATAAGATGCAAATAAACACCAGTTGGAACCTAGTGGAGTGACCTCTCTTAAACCCTCAAATTTTTCAAATATTTTGCCATAGGCTAATTTAGTTTTCTAGATAAAATAGGCGATAAAACCCGAGGAGACAACATGTGGCCACCAAAACTAGGGGTCTCAACCATTAGGAGCCTCAAATGCTCCCCCTAGCGGTGGACGAACACAGTGGTTGCTCAAAACTTAACCAAAAAGAAATGACAAAGCAACAAACATGCATATGCAATGCAATATGGAATTTGAATCTAGATTGCTTGTCAAGTTTGCTCATGGGTAAGCTTCTTCACACGCTTTTTAGGGCGGTTATCTTAACCACATCTGACAAGCCTTTGTGCAAAGCATAATTTAAACATGGCATATGATACATTGCGATGCAAAGATAACCCCCTTTCACCTTTTTACAAAGTTACTTAGATCAAGCACATTAAGCTCACTTTGCAATCTACAAAGAGTGTTTTCATCTAGGGTTTTGTGAAGATATCCGTCAATTGATCTTCGGTTCTAACTCCCTCTAAGGATATGTCTTTCTTTGAAACATGATCTCTAAGAAAGTGATGGCGAATATTTATGTGCTTGGTGTGAGAGTGTTGAACCGGGTTGTTAGCAAGCTTAACCGCGCTCTCATTGTCACACAACAAAGGTACCCTTTCTAGAACTACACCATAGTCTAAAAGGGTTTGTTTCATATAAAGGATTTGTGCACAACAAGCACCTGCGGCTATGTATTCCGCCTCGGCGGTAGACAAGGCCACACTATTTTGCTTTTTCTAACTTCATGAAACTAGTGATCTCCCAAGCAAATGGCACCCTCCGGATGTGCTTTTTCTATCTACTTTGCAACCCGCGTAATCCGAATCAGAATACCCAACGAGTTGGAAGTTAGCTCCTTTGGGATACCAAAGGCCAATGCTTGGGGTGTGCTTTAGGTACCTAAGGATTCTCTTCACCGCTATGAGATGTGATTCCCTAGGATCGACTTGAAAGCGAGCACACATGCACACACTAAACATGATGTCGGGCCTAGATGCGGTCAAATATAACAACCTACCAATCATAGAGCGGTAGAGAGTTTGATCAACCGGGTTACCTCTCACATCTAGGTCGAGATGTCCGTTTGTTGTCATTGGAGTCTTGATAGGCTTGCAATCATCCATGTTGAAGCGCTTGAGGAGGTCTTTTGTATACTTCTCTTGAGATATGAAAGTCTCCTCCTTCAATTGCTTGACTTGGAAGCCTAGGAAAAATGTGAGCTCGCCAATCATGAACATTTCAAACTCCTTTGACATCAAGTCACCAAATTCCTTGCAATAGGCTTCATTTGTTGACCCGAAGATGATATCATTAATGTAGACTTGACAAATGAAGATCTCTCCATCAAGCTTCTTGGTGAATAGTGTGGTGTCGACCTTCCCAATGGTGAAGCCCTTCTTAATGAGGAAGTCTCGGAGGCGCTCGTACCATGCTCTTGGGGCTTGCTTGAGCCCATATAGCGCCTTGGACAACCTATAAACATGATTAGGATATCTAGGGTCTTCAAACCCGGGAGGTTGATCAACATAGACTAGTTCATTTATGAAGCCATTTAAAAATGCACTTTTCACATCCATTTGATATAATTTAATGTCATGATGTGATGCATATGCAAGGAGGATACGAATGGCTTCGAGTCTTGCAACCGGTGCAAAGGTCTCTCCAAAATCCAAACCTTCAACTTGAGAGAACCCTTTTGCAACTAGCCTTGCCTTGTTTCTAACAACCTTGCCTTGATCATCTTGCTTGTTTCTAAACACCCATTTTGTTCCAATGACTCTTGCGCCTTTGGGTCGCTCTTCAAGTGTCCAAACTTGATTGCGGGTGAAGTTGTTTAATTCTTCATGCATAACATTCACCCAATCCGGATCACCTAGAGCTTCATCTACAATGGTAGGCTCAACAAGAGACACAAAGAAGTGATGTTCAATAAATAAAGCCAGTTTTTGAGATCGAGTCATTACACCCCTTGTTGGACTCCCTATGATGAGTTCTTGAGGATGAGCTTGTAGTAGAGGAGTAGTCCTTTGATCAACCACTTGAGGGGCCGCTTGTGGAGCATCAACATCTTGAGCTTGTACCACCATTTGATCATGGGAGACATGAGTATCTTCAAATGGTTCTCTCCCATCTTTGTCATCATCTTGTGGTACATTGGATGAGGATGGCTTGTCAATGACTTGCACATCATCATCACCATCTTTAGGCTTGATGGCTCCAACCGGCATGTTCTTCATTGCTTCCCTCAATGGTTCATCACCTACATCATCAAGATTTTCATGCTCTCCTTGAGAGCCATTAGATTCATTGAATTCCACATCATATGTTTCTTCTACCATCCCGGTGGCATGGTTGAATACTCGATATGCTTTGGACTTCAATGAGTAACCAACAAGAAAACCAATATCACATCGGCGTTGAAACTTCCCTAGGTGTTGGCGCTTCTTGTAGATGTAGCATTTGCACCCAAACACTCTAAAGAAAGATATATCCGACTTCTTGTTGTTGAGTAGCTCATAGGGGGTCTTGCCAAGGTGACGATGGGGGAACAACCGGTTTGATGCGTAGCAAGCGGTGTTGATTGCTTCCGCCCAAAATCTTTCTGGTGTAGTGTACTCATCTAACATTGTCCTTGCAAGGGTGATTAGAGTCCGGTTCTTCCTCTCAACTACCCCATTTTGTTGTGGTGTATAGGTTGCGGAGACTTCATGCTTGATCCCAACTTCATCACAATATTCCTCAATGTGGGTGTTGTCAAATTCTCTTCCATTGTCACTTCTTATTTTCTTGATTTTCAAGTCAAACTCATTTTGGGCTCTCTTGGCAAACTTCTTGAATGAAGGGGTTGCTTCGGATTTGTCATGAAGAAAGAATACCCAAGTGTATCTAGAATAGTCATCAACAATCACTAGGCAATAGAGATTTTCACCCAAGCTAGCATATGTTGTTGGCCCAAATAGATCCATGTGAAGTAGCTCTAACTCTCTTGATGTTGATACAAAGGCTTTGGTTGGATGAGTGTTTGCAACTTGCTTGCCGGCTTGACATGCACTACACAATTTGTCCTTCTCAAATTTGATATCCTTCAAGCCCCTAACCAAATCCTTCTTCAATAGCTTGTTGAGAGTGTTCATTCCAACATGTGCCAATCTTCTATGCCATAGCCAACCAAGTGATTGCTTAGTGAACAAACATGTCTTCAAGTTGGCATCTTCGGAGGAGAAATCCACTGATAGAGATTGTTGTATCTAAAGCCTTTGAATATCACTTGTGTATCATCTTTCTTGGTCACAACCACTTCTTTGTCGGTGAACAAACATTGAAAGCCAAGATCACATAGTTTCCCAACGGATAGCAAGTTGAAGCTCAAAGATGCAACAAGAAGCACATTGGAGATGGTATGATCATTTGATATAGCCACTTTGCCCAATCCCTTGACATTGCCCTTTGAGTTGTCACCAAATGTAATCTTTTCTTGGTCATCGACATTCTCTTCTAGTGAGGTGAACATCCGGGGATCACCGGTCATATGTTGTGTGCAACCACTATCGATCACCCAGTGAGATCCACCGGTCTTGTAGTTCACCTACACACACAAGAAATCAAGCTTGAGCTTTTGGGACCCAAACTTGTTGAGGTTCCTTAACCTTCTCAACTAGTGACTTTGCAACCCAAATTTGCTTTGTCCTATTCTTGTTAGGAGGCCCCATGAACATGACTTTCATCTTGCCACTAGAGTCTTGTCTAAGCATGTAGTGAGCATTGAAAGCAAAGGGCCTAGCATGCTTGGGCAAGGGTGTGGGTTTAGGCTCTTCACAATCATGAGCAAAGTGACCTTCTTTTCCGCACTCATAGCATCTCCCAATCTTCTTCTTCTTTGGCTTTTGGGATGCTCTTGCGTTGCTTCATCTTCTCTTCAAGAAAGCCAATGCCATTTCTATTGGTCTTCATTACGGTGTTCATGAGAAGGTCACTTTGAAGACATTGACCCTTGGTGAATTTCTTCAATCCGGTGGTAAGGTGCTCCTTCTCTTTCTTGAGCTTGTCATTCTCTTGTTGGAGCTCCAATTGAGATGGTGTCATTTTATAATCCCTCTCCATCTTCAATCTCTTATTTTCTTCTTTTAGCATGTCTAGCTCAAGTGACATGCTATAGTCATCATCATGGGTTTCAATGACAACTTGCTTGGTGGTTGTAAGCTTTTCTAGATCAACTTTGAGCTTTGCATTCTCATTCTTGATCTTGACATAGTCATCATAGTGATCGGCCTCAACCACTTTCTTGCCCTTGCCACTAGCTCTTTGCTCATCATGCTCACTAACCAAGTCCTCACAAGATTTTGCTATGTCACACTTAACAACAAGGTTAGGGGCATCATGTGTCTCATGTGAAAGTATATCATAAGCAACAGTGAGAGCATCATAATCAACTTTCACTTGAGTGTATTGTTCTTTTAGCAAAGCATAACTAGTGGTAAGATCACTATGCATCTTATCAAGTTTTTCATTTTTAGCTTTGAGCTCCTTGACAGTGATGACATAGTAGCAAGTTCATCTTTTAGCTCATCACTAGCATGTGTAGCATTGTTATACTTTTCAACAAGAGCTTCATTGTCATTAACAAGCCTATCATTTTTAGCTCTAGTCTTTCTTATGATTTTAGAGTAGTTGTTTAGCAATTTAACAAGCTCATCATAAGAAGGTGCCTCAAATTCACCATCACTATCACTAGAGTCATCATCGCTTTGTAACTTTCGATCACCTTTAGCCACAAGGCATAGGTGTGTAGATGATGATGGTGACGGTGGTGTAGAGGAGCCAATGACTAGAGCAGCCACCTTCTCCTTCTCGTCATCACTATCTTCATTTGATGAGCCACCGGAGGAGTCAATGTCGGTGAGCCAATCACCAACAATGTAAGCTTTACCACCTTTCTTGTGGTATTGCTTCTTCTTGCCATCCTTCTTCTTATAGGGCTTTTCATTCTTCTTCTCATCTTCGCTAGATGAGTCATACTTCTTGCCCTTGTTCTTGTTCTTGTAGCTCTCTTTCTTGGGCTTGGTGCATTGATGAGCAAGATGGCCAAGCTCGCCACAATTGTAGCAATCCATTTCGGTGATTTGCCTCCTCTTGCTACTTGTGAAGAACTTCTTCTTTCTTGAGTCAAAGTTGACTCCATTCTTGTGAAGCTTCTTCAACATCTTGGTGGTTCTTCTCACCATGAGAGCGATGTTTGAATCATCCTCTTCATCACTTGAGCTTTCTTGATGCACCTCAATAGCCTTGGACTTGCCCTTCTTGTCATGGCTTGCTTTGAAAGCCAAGTCCTTCTTCTTGTCGGTGGAAGAGCCACCACTTGGTGTGATGTGCATGTACATCTCATGCGCATTGATCTTTCCCAAGATTTGAGTTGGTGTAGCGGTAGAAAATCGCCTTGATGTAGCACCGTCACAATGTGTCCATATTTCTCAATTGGGAGGACACAAAGGATCTTCCTCACAACATCGGATGGTTGCATTTGTGTGAGGCCAAGTCCATTGAGCTCTTCTACAAAAACATTCAAGCGTGAGTACATTTCATTTGCACTTTCATTAGCATGCATATCAAAAGAATGAAGCTTTTGCATAACTAAATGATAGTGTTCCTCACGCTCACTCTTGGTTCCCTCATGGAGAGCACAAATGTTTTCCCATAGATCATGGGCATTTTTGTGGTTCCGAACACAGTTGAACACATCCTTGCAAATGCCTCTAAAAAGAATGTTTTTGGCTTTTGCTTCCATTTCTCATTTTCCCGCTCATTAGGAGTAAGGCTTGTGCCTTCTTTGGGCTTGGCAAAGCCGGTGATCGCAGCATCGCGACATTTAACATCAACCGCTTCTAGGTACGACTCCATACGGATTTTCTAATATGGGAAGTCGTCTCCCTCGAACATGGGAGGTGGTCCATCACCTCCGGACATCTTAACTCTAGGTGGTTAAGCCTAAATCAAGAGCACGAGGCTCCGATACCAATTGAAAGGATCCAGATGCCCAAGAGGGGGGGATGAATTGGGCTTTTCTAAAAACTTCTTGTAAGAATTAAAACCTATCAATCTCCAATTAAGCCCTAGTGCCTAGAAGTGTGTTTCACTAACAACAACCGCACAAAAGACTATCGCTAAACCATTTCTACTCTAGCATGGCAATTCAAGTAAGGATGAACAACAAGTAAATTGCGGAATTGAATTGCTCAAATATAAATGCGTAAGTAAGGAGAGTAGAGATGACACGACGATCTTTTTCCCGAGGTATCGAGGTGTCGGCACACCTCCCTAGTCCTCGTTGGAGCACCCGCGCAAGGGTATCGCTCCCCCTTGATCCGCGCAAGGATCAAGTGCTCACTACGAGCTGATTCTTCGCCACTCCGGCCCGGTGAATCGCTCGCTACCGGTCACAACTTGGCTTGGGTCATCCACAATGCTTCCGGATGATCACCAAGCTCTCCGATCGCCACCAAGTCGTCTAGGTGATGCCGATCACCAAGAGTAACAAGCAAGAACTCTTACTTGACCAACGCAAGGATAATGAGATGGGTGGATGCACACTTGCTACTCTCTATTCACTAATGAGGTGTTTGATCACTCAATTATCAAATCTCTCAACCTCACTAGGCCTCTTGCACTCACTTGCACTCACAATGTGTTTGGCAACCTTTCAAATGAGCAAGAGTTACAGCATGAATGAGGGGAAGGCATATTTATACCCCCCAACTCAAAACATGCACGAAGGGGTAAGTCCAGCCAGTTACACACTGACCGGACGCACCTGTCGGGGTGACCGGACGCGTCCGGTCAGTGTCTAACGGCTAAATGACGTTAGGCTTGACACCTGTACGAAGTACTGACTGGATGCACACATGCGTCCGATCGCCACTGATCGGACGCGTCCGATCGTGAAAAACACTCTCTGGAACCTCTCTGAGTACGACCGAACTCACCCCCCTTGTGCGTCCGATCGACTGCTGAAGGAGCGTCCGGTCAGAGCCTGACCTGTTCCTTAGCAAACACCACTGACCGGACGCATCCCCCAGCGTCCGATCCCTAGGGTTCCAGCGTCCGGTCGCAAATAGAAGTCCAAAACGACTTTGGTTTGCGACGCTCCCTTCACGAACTTTCTTCCTTATGATCTTAGGGACCTTTCTAAGCTACCTAGGGCTTTGGTTAACAAGTGTGCACCACACCTAACTTAAAAGTCTCACCTAGGTCAAGCTACCCATTCAAACTCCCCTTAATAGTACGACCAAAGATAAAAACAAAGACCTATGCTACTCTAAGTGTCCTTCAACACCAAATGACACTTAGAACTTGCCTATCACCGTCTTCGTCGTCCATCCTTTAAAAACCGAACGAATTCCATCAATAAGGGGACATGAATACCATAGTGTCCTCAGGATCATCATTACCATGACCTAACTCAACTGTTTCTGCAAAACACACGTTAGTCATAGTAATTTGCCGTTGTCGTCCAATCACCGAAACCCATTGGTGTCCTAGATGCTCACAGGGTTAATTGGGCTTAATAGGTTTTGATTGTTGCTAAAGTTTTAGAAAAGTCCAATTCACACCCCCCTCTTGGGCATCTTGATCCTTTTAATGGGCATCAACGGTTCTGATCGCAGGGATGGCCGATCCAATGGTCATGCCACAGCGGGCCGCAACACTATGCCGACCGTTGGAGCGAGGCGGCCGTGCATGTGTCATGCCAACGGGCTCACAATTCAGCCCGAGCACGGGCACGATGGTGGGTCGTGCTGGGGTGGACCGAGCCATTTTCGTGCCGTGTTTTTTTTGTGTCGTGCCCGTGCTGGCCCAACGGGCCGAGCCCGTTTGGACATTTATAATTAAGACATGCAGAGCTGCGGCTTGAAACTCAGAGACCTGTAGTTTAGGAAGTGTGACAAAATAAAAAAAATATCATAAAGAAAAATCTTCCGACTATGGAAACAGATGTTACACCTCTACCGGTTGTTGTTTGGACGTCCACGCATGGAAGTAAAGTTGATCATGTCGTCATTATATAGGAGCATCTCCATGAGTACCTAATAATTCTTTTGAGAGAAGTTTTACGGTGCTTTCCTGCCAAGCTAATTAATTGCGAATTGAGCGTAGCTCAGCTGGTTGGGTTCCTTATGGTGAAACCTGTCCACCCGGATTCAAGTCCTCGACTTGACACGGGTGTTCGCATTTTCCTGGATTTATTCCAGGATTGAACGGCGCTATTCTTTCAGTGGTAGGCGACGTGCCCGTCGACAGCGAGGCGTCTGTGGTGACTTCGTCAATCTCGAGATTTGTCGGTCCAACTCGGTTCTTCGGAGGTGCTCATAGGGGTAGGGTGTGCGTGCGTGCGTTCATAGTAGGGGTAGGGTGAATGCGTGCTCATGTTTGTGAGCGTCTGCGTCTGTAACTGGGTCTCGCAAAAAAAACTAATTAATTTCTAGTCAAGACTAGTCTAGTAATTGCAACATTAATTCCCTCCCCGAGCATCCATCCGCCCAGCGCTCAGCTCTCAGGGCCACATCGACGTTTGGCCCACCTCGCGCTCCTCCGATCACTGTCCCTGGTCCATGGCTGCCTCCATCAGCAGCCGTGTAGAGGATCCCCCAAGGCCGAAGCAGCACGGTCCACGAGCGCCTCGTTGATCTCGTTAAATGCCCAGGGCTAGAGTTGGAGGAACATGTCCCAGCTTCTTAGGCGCTGATCGGCGCACGCATGTGTTTGCGTCCAACTGCAAGGCGCGTCAGCTCCTCGGTGCCGAGCTGCCGCAGACCGGCGTGGCCTGTAGTGGGTGCTGCCGAGAAGATAACTTTTCCATGGTCGTCGAAAATTTGGATCAAGCTAAGGGCATGTTTAGATCCCAAAAGTTTACAAGATTCTCCATCACATCGAATCTTTAGACGAATGCATGAAGTATTAAATATAGGTAAAAAAATAACTAATTGCACAGTTTGTTTGTAAATGTCGAAACGAATCTTTTAAGTCTAGTTGGTCCATATTTAGATAAAGTTTGTCAAATAACAACGAAAGTGCTACAGGAATTTTATACCCAAAATTCTTCCAACTAAACACACCCTAAGTCATATAAATCCGCACACTAGTCGAGGGAGGGCGGTGCGGGACCTACCCATCACGAGACCCGCGCGTGCTGGTGTGCCCTTGTGCTCGCCATAGAGCGCCGCGCTCCGGTGAACACCCTCGCCGCCCAGCTGTGGGAGACGAAGAGAGAGAGCAGAGTGAAGGAGTTGTAGGCCTGCTCAATAGACGTCGCCTGCGCTGTGGAGCCTGGCGCTAGAGCTGCTTGTGCCGAGCGAGCCATGCCCGGCAGGTGGCCACTGCGCCGCCGCGACGGAGAGAGCTGTGGAGATAGAGCTCGCACAAGAGACAATATGCGAAAAGTACTCCTCTATCCTTTAAATTTATTTTAAAAATAATTCCTGACATATTTATTTTTTGTTTCGGACCCACGTATTTTAGGTTCTGATCCACAGCTTAAGTTCTTATTTTATAGCCATCCGATCAATCTAAATGGATGGCTATAGTTTTTCCCAAGCACCATAAAATTTCACTTCTTTTGAATTCATATATTTGATAAAAAAACTATTTTCAACAATCCTTGAACTGAGCATCTCTTCCAAGAGCATCACCAATTGCCAACAATCCATGTTTTTAGGGAGAAAACAGAAAAACTCATTTCCAAGAGTGTCCTGTATCTCTTCGTCATCTTTTGGCAATCGGCAAAACGTTAGCCTCCACGCGTAAAAATACGCGTAGGCGTAGCCAGGTCGCGCATACCAAGTTCCCCGCGCCGTCTCCTTCTTCCCGGGCGTCATTTTCTCCTTCCCGCGTTTTCTTTCCTGTGCGACATCGAACTCCCCCGGCCGCTTGCGCCTCGGATCTGCACGGGGATTCCCTGTTGCTGGTCAGGGCAGGAATGGCAGCCATTGGGTGATTGATGGCGACAGCCTAGGCATGGAAAGCTATGGCTTGTGGGCACAGTGTACATTTTTTTTTCAATATTGCTTCTCTCTGATATATGTCTGCCTGCCGTCGGTTGCTGATAGGAAGGGTGAAGCCGACCGGCAGCGACATGAGGCCTTGTTTACTTTCGCCTAACTTCCCCTAGATATTTCTAAATTTCTCGTCACATCAATCTTTAGCTGCATGCATAGAGCATTAAATGTTGGTAAAAAAATAACTGATTGTACTTTTAGTATCTATATGTTGGGACGAATCTTTTGAGCTTAGTTGGTCCATGTTTAGATAAAGTTTGTCAAATAACAATGAAAATGCTACAGTGCAACTTCCAACTATTTCTCGGAACTAAACAAGACGATATATAAGACGGCGGGTCGCGACCTCGCAAAGTGGAGAAATCACGCAGAATTAATATGGGTCCACAATATTAGGCCTTAGATTTCTTTCAACTTTTAACTTTTTTCACTCTTTCTCCATCACATCAATATTTGGCCGCATACATGGAGCATTAAATATTAGTAAAATAAATAACTAATTGCATAGTTTAATTGTAAATCATGAGAGAAATCTTTTGAGCATAGTTAGCACATGATTGGATAATATTTGTCAAATACAAACGAAAGTGCTACAATAGCAATGTTGAAAAAATTTCAGCATCTAAACAGGCTCTTAGTATTTTGAAAGTTATATATGGGACTCTCTATAATATATTTAGGAGTTGGCAAACACTATGTTTTAGAGAACAAAATATGAGAAACTCTTATAGATGCTTTACCTTCTAATCTTTTGATACTTGAAATAGAACTCCTCTTTTTATACGTAAAGATCCACGGAGTTGAGGGTCGTCATGGGTATCCTTCTTAGACTATCCACTAGTTCACCTGATTGGACTCTTGTGGACTAAACTTTAGCCAACTAGTTATTAGACTATGAGATATTCCTTCTAATAATACTTTTATAGAAATGCAAAACTCTATATTTTAGGATAAAAATATTGGGTATTTTTCGGAGTATACGGAGCTGTGGAAGATCGCACTTCGTAAAAAATAAAATTTGTGCACCGTACCTTCGTCAGAAAGCTAAGGTACACCGTTATCTTGTGATGGCGAGAAAATTCCTTGCTTTCTAGTGCAGCACAGGGAATGCATGGGATTTGACTGGACCGTCGTCTAGACTTCCCATTATAGACGCAAAATAATTGACCCATTATAGACGACAGTCTGGTAACAAAATGCGTCTCCAACTTTTGTTTGGTCACGTAGGCGAGCTTCGGAGATCTTTCAGCCATCTCAAAACCTATGCATTCAGGCATTGTTCAGTTCGCGAAAATTATGGCGAAATGTTACTGTAGTACTTTCGTTGTTATTTGACAAACTTTGTCCAAACATGACCTAACTAGACTCAAAAGATTCGTCTCGACATGGGCAGATCAAAAGTACAATTAGTTATTTCTTTTACCTATATTTAATGCTCTATGCATGTGTTTAAAACGGGTACCGCGCAAAATATTTAGGGAGATTTTAGAATCTGAACGTGGCCTCAGTGCGCTGTTGCAAACCACATGTTCAGACCACATCCACAAAGCATTCAAGCAACAGACGCACGTGCACCATAGCATCGCACCTAGGGATGAAAACGGTACGGAAATATACCGCACCGAACCGTATCGTTTTCTATATTTGATTCGATCGAATTCGTATTTTCGGACAAATTCAAATTCGGTTCGAAATTCGGAGCACTAAATTCGAAATCGGAACGAAAACGGTTTCAGCTTTTTTATGAACGATTTCTACTTTTAATTCGGAATATTCCAAATTCGAAATTCGGTAATCTGAATTCGGACAACAGACAGAAATATTTTGCTTTTGCGTGCTAAAAAACTAATACATTATTGTTTGCTCAGAAAGATAGAAAAACTAATAAATTATTATTGCAATTGTTTTATAATAAAAATTTTCTAATATTGTTGATTTATATGTCTGTCTGTAATTATTGTTCACATCATCTTCACTTGGATCTATTGGTTGCCAAAAATAATGATGATTAACTATAAATGTTATGCTAGTTGTTAGTGTTAATCGTTTGTTCCAGACTTATTATATGCAGTTAAACTTGATTATACACTTAGTAATTGTTATGTACATGCATTAGTTAATTTTCATAGGCTTATGGATTTGGTCCTATGGTTCGTATTCTGCGGATACATGGGTGTATGCCGAGTCTCTGAGTGATGAGTGATTGTCAACTGGGATAATGCGCATGTTCTTTGGCTTGTGTTGTGCAGGTGTCGAGCACGGATACAGTGATCAACGGCAAGGTGAAGGTCAAGTAGAGATGTGCCGTGTCGATGGACCGAGAGTGGCGAAGGGCGGACATGAGGCTTGGACTGAGGGACCGGTGGCCCGAGGATCAGCTGTGGTGGCTGGCAGCTTGGGACAGCGACGAGCGAAGACTTGCGGGCACGGTGTTGCTTGGGTCGAGGACCTGGGGACACGTGTCGGTGGACGGGGTGCACGGGAGGTGCATCCCCTCTACGGCTCGGTTTGGTGGTTGAGCCACAGAAAAACTACCGAGTGGACGGTTTCCAGGTTTGGGCCTCAAAACCTGGGCGTTGATGGTTTCCGAGTTTGGGCCACAAAACTCGGGCTGAGGACGGTTTCCAGGTTTGGGCCTCAAAACCTGGGCGCAGCGGGTTTCTGAGTTTGGGCCACAAAACTCAGGCGATGGACGGCTGGTTTCCCGGTTTGGGCCTCAAAACCGGGGGTTGGCTGTGAAGGCTGGTTTCCCGGTTTGGGCCTCAAAACCGGGGGCGAAGTTCGGGAAAAGGACAAGCGGAGCGGTGGCGGCACGTGGCAGCAATCGGTGAGGTTGCGTCGAGGCAACGCTTCCAGTTGTGCGGGCGTGGCCGTCGGATCACCAGCATCTTCGAGTTGGTCCAGAATAACCCTAGGGTTTAGCTGGTTCGCTCTGTAATTAGTGAGGGGTAGAGTAGGAATTAGAATTAGGATAAGTAGAGGGAGACACCCTCCTCCCATTCTATCTCAGCCATTTGCTCTTTGCCTTCTAGGTTTTCCTGCTCTCTCAATCCCCTGCTGTAGCAATTGAGATCCGCAGAGAACCATACCTCTGTGTACTGGAGATTTTGAGGAAGTGAGACCGTAATCTCACTGTTGTAGCGTGTGGTAGCCACACGATTGCAGATCGATGACTTGATTCGCGTTTTTGTTCGTGTTCTTCGCGTTTTTCGTTTCTCCGCGATTTTCTCGTCACTCGATCTCCCTCTCTACTGCGTCTTTGCGAAATCCGTTTGAATCAACTTGTTCTTTATAGTGAGGAGATCATTTCCACCAAAGGAATTCATCTTACTCCTCATTAACAAGTAGATCGGGTTGATTTCGTTTTCGTGACACTTTTTCGGTTCATACACCTTCCCTTTCAATTTCCCGTTGATCGAGTCAATTTGAGCGGATGATTTCTTGGGGATAGTCTTCCAACTACCTCTTGATCATTTGCTCCATGTTTGGGAACAAGGGATTTTGATTTGCATCAGATTTGGGAGGATTTGGGAGAAGGGTGAACGAAATCGCCCTCTCTGTTCATCCGCGGACAGTCTGCGCGTCGGGGTTGGTCAGACCAGTGGCCTGACTCCGCGCTGTTAGGCAAGTGTTTTTCGAACCGCGGACAGTCCGCCGTTGGGACTCACGGACAGTCCAGGAGTCGTCCAGGGAGGTTCCAGCAGAGTTACTGTTTCGGTGTTTGGCTGGCGGACAGTCCGCCATCCCCTTGCAAATAGTCCGCAGTAGGGGCGGACAGTCCGGGACCCCAGGGCCGGACAGTCCGCGATTCGGCTGAAGGCTGAGCTTTAGTGCGTTTGCTCTCCCGGCTTCTTCGCTTGGTTTCCGGACTTCTCGGTTGGCTTCTTAGTTCACCTAGGAACCTCTATAAGTATCCTTGCTACTTGTTAGCATCGGTATTTGGGGATTTCCCGACGTAGCCGTCAATCTACGTTTGGGACTCAGTTTCTAAGGATCGAACTTGTGCCGGTGCTTTTGGCTTTTGGTTTGCTATCGCTTTGTGGTGCCTCGCTATGATCCTAGGGATCATCCACCCTCTTCCAAGGGTCGTGGGCATCACGGTTTCGATCGAAGCTTTTTGGGGGTTGATTTGTGGGACAAAGGCCAAAGTTTCGAGAGAAATTTTTGAGCTCCCATTCACCCCCCCCCCTCTGGTCGCCTTGCTATTGCATTCTCGGTCCTTCAATTGGTATCGGAGCGGGTTAAGGATCTTCCACCTTAGCCGGTTCTAGATCCACCGAAGGTGACATGGACCCCCCCTCTGGTCGCCTTGCTATTGCATTCTCGGTCCTTCAATTGGTATCGGAGCGGGTTAAGGATCTTCCACCTTAGCCGGTTCTAGATCCACCGAAGGTGACATGGATCGTGGCGTGGGCAAACCGCCATTTTTCGATGGGACGAACTATGCGTATTGGAAGATACGCATGTCGGCCTATCTGCAGAGTATTGGTGCTTCCATTTGGGATATTTGCAACTCTGCTGATTACGTGGTCTTGGCTGCTCGTGTGACTCAGCATCAGATCGATGAGCACGATGCCAATAGCCGAGCCCGTAATGCTCTTTTCTCATGTCTGAGCATGAGTGAGTTTGATCGTGTTTCTCACCTCGCTACGGCTCGGGAGATTTGGGCTACCCTCATGCGTTTTCATGAGGGAACCACTCAAGTCAAAACCCGTCTCTACGAGTCGTTCAAGCGAGAGTATTAGAACTTTCGACATATGTCTGGCGAGAGCATAGAAAGTTTATTCGCTCGCTTTCAGGTGATTGTCAATAGGATGAGGGCAAACAAGGAGTTGTTGCCTTTCGACGATCATGAGAGGGCTTTGAAGCTTTTGCATACCCTTGATCGGTCGGTGTGGGATTCCAAGGTTCAGGCGATCATCGAATCGCCTAACTATGAGACCCTCACGTGCGATGAGCTCTTTAGTAAGCTCAAGTCCAGTGAGATCGATGCCATGGCGAGGGCTTCTTATGAGAATCCTTCTGGCCCGTCAATGGCTTTGCTTTCTGGCTCTTCTGCTAACACCTCTGGAGGCTTTGCACTTTCCTCTCTTCTTTCTGTCACAGAGGAGCAGCTGGAGTTCATGGGGGATGACGAGTTGGCTTTGCTCGCCAACCGGTTCTCGCGGTTCCACAACAACCGCATGAACCGTCGCCGCAGAGGAGGACGCTCAGGATGCTTTGAGTGCGGCGACCCCAACCACTTCATCGCCAATTGCCCGAAGAAGAACAAGCAAGTCTTCGGCAGGCGGAACATGGGCACAAGTACGACTCCGGCAAGCGTAAGGAGAAGTACGTCCCCGCGAAGCACAAGCGAAAGGGCGACTTCAACAAGGAGTACATCAAGACGAAGTACTTGGAGAAGGCCCAGGCTGAGCAGCGTGCGTTCTTCTCCACGCTCAGCGACGTCGACGACTCGGATGATGACTCCGCTTCCTCAAGCGACGATGAGTCCGAGAAGAAGAAGAGGATCGAGGACAAGCTGAACGGCCTCTGCTTCTTCGCCGACGACGAGGGCTTCTGCACCATGGCCCTCGGCAAGGAGGTCGACGGGGAGCTGGAGGACATCCCTCGGAATGACGATGACGACGACACCTCCCAGGTATCTTAGACCCCCGATGAGCTTTCTGCTGAGGTCGACAAACTTACTGTTGCTCTCCTTAGTCAAGATAAGCTTCTTAGGCATGCTGCTAGAGAGCGTAAGGAGTTTAGGCAGAAGTGGGAGGATACGGTGAAGGAGCTTGAGTTTGCCAAGTCCACCGTGGTCGTTTCTGAGGAGCGCGAGTGTGAGATGTGCACCACGCACATGACTGACCTTCACACTTTGAGAGGTAAGTATGTGGCGTTGGTAGGAGAGGTGGATGAGCTTAAGGCTAGATCCTCGCTGTTGGGTGCGTGCAAGTCATGTGCTGGCTTGCAAACTGAGTTGGCAGAGAAGAATGCCAAGATTGTGTCTCTTGAGAAGGCCAGCTCGAGTAGCACTTGTGTGACTAGGTGCGTTCTGTGTGAGGGTTTGGAGATGGAGATCGCAAATGTGAAGCATGACAAGATGCAAACCGAGGAGGAAAACACATACCTTCGGACCATCTTGTCATGGGTGTTGAGTGGTGAGCCGCAGCTTGGGATGATGATCTTCCAATTCAAGCGTGCTGCTGGAGGTCCAGGTGTAGGCTTTGCTCAGGGTGTTGAGTGCGCTTCATCTTTTGGGAAGATTGGAGAGTCGAGTGGTCTGAACCCGTGTGAGAAGCCCAACTCCACCACTACTCCCAAGCTTACCAAGATTCCACCCAAAGAGCCTCTAAAGCCTAACACCAAGGATGGTGTTTTCGTGGAACCTCCGAGAGCTCCACCCAAGAAACAATCATGGGCTCCAAAACCAAACCACCTCAAGAACAAACTAGACACCATGCCACCCATCCAAGAGGAGTTTATGCCACAGAAGGGCAAAGTGATCCACACCCACTACCGTGAGTACCAACAACCCCCTATGAGAGCGGTGAGGTACCATTGTGAGCACTATGGGAGAGATGGACACTTGAGTGAGTTTTGCTTTCGGCGCAAGAGAGAGGCGCGTTGTGCAAAGGAGATGAACAACACGGACATGTACCATCTTTTCCATGATGTACATGTGTCGAATGTTCAGAGGCGTGCTGCTTGGCCTAGAGGTCCAAAACCTCAAGTTCCTAGGCCTAGGCCGTGAGGAGGTCGTGCCCGGCGGGAGTCTGCAGTTGTAGGCTATGGACCCCGTGGCGGTGGCTCTGTAGTTGAGCGTTTTCTCCCACCGCGTTTTGAGTATCGCGATGGACGCTCTTCCCTTAGCGGACCACGTTTTCCCCCTACGTGGTGATCGCTCTTCCCGTAGGCGTGCTAGGAATGGTTTTTCTGCTAACCGTTCTTTTGAGCAACCGGCCCAATACTGGTATTCACCCTACTTCACTAACCCCAGTGTTGGACCGTATGCTCACCCTATGTCTTTTTATTGATGTAGGTAAAACGATTGGAGAACGTTTGGTTGGTGGATTCTGGTTGTTCGAGACACATGACCGGAAACGCCAAGTGGTTCTCCAGTCTTAGTCCAGTCACCGGAAAGGAGTTTATCACCTTCGGCGACAATAGCAAAGGTAAAGTGTTGTCTCGTGGGTCGGTGCGAGTTAATGAGCACTTTGTGTTCCGCGATGTTGCTCTTGTTTCTAACTTGCATTTTAACCTTCTTTCTGTTTCGCAACTCTTTGATGATGACTATGAGATTCGTTTTAAACCGAATCTCAGTCGTATTTTGGATCCTCAGGGCAATCTTGTGTGTTTGATGTCGCCCTTTGGAAAAGTATTTCGTGCGAATTTCTTGGAGTCTTTTGGCATTTCTCGTTGTCTTGTGGCTACACCTTCCTTCGTTGACCTTTGGAAGTGGCATAGGAGACTAGGACATTTGAGCTTCGACTTGCTTGCAAGGCTTAGTTCACTTGGCCTAATCCGAGGATTGCCCAAGTTATCCATGGAGAAAGATCTTGTTTGCCACTCTTGTAGACATGGGAAGATGGTTGCCGCTCCCCACCATCCAGTGACTCAGGTCATGACTAAGCGCCCTGGAGAGCTTTTGCACATGGATCTTGTTGGTCCGGCTCGGGTGAGCTCGGTTGGAGGGAAGTGGTATGTGCTTGTTGTTGTTGATGACTTCTCGAAATATTCGTGGGTCTTCTTTTTAGCTGAGAAGACCGAGACTTTCTCTTTTGCTCGCAATCTGATTTTGCGTCTTCAGAATGAGTTCCCTTTGAACTCGATGCGAGCTATTAGGAGTGATAATGGTTCCGAATTCAAAAATTCAGATTTTGAGAAGTTTTGTAACTCCTTGGGTTTAGAGCATCAGTTTTCTTCCCCTACACACCCTCTCAGAATGGTGTTGTAGAGAGGAAAAATCGGACCCTTGTAGAGATGGCCAGGACGATGCTCGATGAGTATAGGACTCCTAGGCGATATTGGGCCGAAGCTATGAGCACTGCATGCTACATTTCCAATCGCATTTTTCTCCGAGCTTTCTTGAAAAAGACTTCTTATGAGTTGCGTTTTGGAAAACTACCCAAGGTGAGATATTTTAGAGTCTTTGATTGTCATTGTTTCATACTTAAGAAAGGCAACCTGGACAAATTTGAGTCTCGTTCTTCTAACGGTGTATTTTTGGGTTATGACACTCATACTCGCGCATATCGTGTACTTAACCTTGATACTAACCGAGTCATGGAGACATCAGATGTCACCTTTGACGAGACCATGGTTTGTCCTTCTTCTCGTTTTGAGCGTGCAGGTGATCATGAGATTGGCGAACCTCTTTTGATGATGAGGAAGAGGGTGCTGAAGGGATGGATGACCCAGCACCACCTCCACCTGTTATGCCGCAAAGAGCGGCTTCTACTACGACTCACGGCCCCGATCCCTCTTCTTCGACTTGGGGGCCATGGGATCCGCCACCTCGAGCGGTAGCCTTTGTACCCGAGGAGGCGCCAGCTGCTGTTGAGGGGGAGGCTACATCAGTTCAGGAGGCTCCACGACACATCCAGCGCCAACACCCGCCTCAACAGATGATCGGCAGCATCGGCGAACGCGTCACTCGGTCAAGGTCACAACAAATCTCTCACTTTGCTCATTCTGCATTTGTTGCTGATTTTGGACCCCGAGATGTTGGACACGCTTTATCTGATCCAGATTGGGTCAATGCCATGCATGAGGAGTTAGAAAACTTTGAAAGAAATCGGGTTTGGGTTTTGGTTTCTCTTCCTCCTAAGTGTCACCCTATTGGGACAAAATGGGTTTTCAAAAACAAACAAGGAGAGGATGGCCATGTTGTGAGAAACAAGGCCAGACTAGTAGCCCAGGGGTATAGTCAGAAGGAGGGGATCGACTATGAGGAGACTTTTGCTCCTGTAGCTCGTTTGGAGGCAATTAGGATACTCTTGGCTTTTGCTGCATCCAAAGGGTTCAAACTTTTTTAAATGGATGTCAAGAGTGCCTTCTTAAACGGCTACATAGAGGAGGAGGTATATGTGAGACAACCCCCCGGTTTCGAAAATCCCAAGTTTCCAAACCATGTTTTTAAACTTCACAAAGCTTTATATGGTTTGAAACAAGCCCCTAGAGCCTGGTATGATAGGTTGAAAATCTTTTCGCTTGCTAAGGGTTTTAAAATGGGATGTGTAGATAAAACGCTTTTTCTCCTCAAGCAAGGCAATGACACTCTCTTGGTCCAGATTTACGTGGATGATATCATTTTCGGTGGTTCTTCTCACGCTTTGTTTGCCAAGTTTGCAAACACTATGAGCAGGGAGTTTCAGATGAGCATGATGGGCGAGTTGACATTCTTCCTCGGGATGCAAATCAAGCAATCCCGAGTGTTGACGCAAAACGTGACGCCCTGCGCCAGGCACACAGCAAGCCGAACGAGGCTGGCTTCAATCGGGTACCCAGAGTATTCTGAATCCGGAAGCGTGCCAGTCGGTTTGACCTAAAAACCAACAAGGGATAAAAATATGAGAATACCATGGAACATGCTGGGTAAGACTAGACAGTTCCATATGTATGGCTTTGAAATCCAATCATGACGGCACACAACTATGAAAGTTGTTTGTCGAAAACAGGTTTATAATGTCATTCGGCAAGCATAAAGATAGAGCTCATAGACATGTTGAATACCGAACACATAAATAACAAAAGGATAAAAGGGTAATTTGCAAATATAAATCTATCCAAATAACATATGCATAGGCTAATCCAACCAATCTGTCGCACGTTTAGCCTTCATGAACCCGTCAAGTATGAACTCAAGCAAAGCTAATCCACCGCATGATACCACTTGCTATAAGTCCACACCACTCCTTATAATTAGATTAATCCACCGCATGATACGATCTAATTATAAGAAGCTAAAAGCATACATATATCTGAACAGATATATAAAAACTCATTACTCATGTAAGCTTAACCAGAATCGGCAAACTAGCCGAACTGGGTCCATGAAGAAGGAACATACAAGCAAAGCATGATTAAACTAATCGAAAACCTGCACCTGCCGCATGGTACCCAGCTCTATCAAAGCCTAAACATGGTCGACATGCATGAACCCACAACATGTAACAATCTGGATTGAAAGTTAATTCAGCCATCATGATCTTATGATTAACAAAGCACAAATAAACTTATGCAGCAAGGCCGAACAAAGATCAATCTAGATTGGGCAAAGAGTGTTATAGGAATTAAATAGATAAAACATATAACACATGATAACTTAATGAATCTATTAGATCTGCCAAATCTAATAGAGCCGATAACTATTTTTACTCATGACTTAATCCGCCGCACGATACAAGGCATAAGCAAAAACTTCCCGTCATAAGCTTAAATCCGCCGCACGATACTAAGCTTAACATACGAGACTACTTGCATCATATATAAACCACCGCATGATACTAGACATGATAACAAGGTTGCCGGTACTTACGGAGGTCGACGGATCGATGATTCCCCTCGAAGAACTCGACGACACGACTAAGGACTCGAAGATGGCACGGGGTCGGTTGTATTGATATGGTTGTGAACAGTTTTACAATGGTCGAGGGCTTATATTTATACCCTGGACTAAACACGAATCATAGACGATTATGACTTAAAAAATAAGGAAAGATATAAATCATATTCCTAATCCTTTCGGCGTCTTCCATCGTCTCGTGTCTTCTCGTGCAAGCCGGCTTTACCTGCATCATCCATCTCCCGAATGGGGCCACTGCTTCACGAAATAGCCGACCGTGCAGGTATTCACCGAAAGTCTTAAGGACCGAATAGCCGTCCGAATGCTTGCCGAATCCTTCTCTTCTCTGCTGGCTGGACCCACCTGTCATATCTTTGCGTGTGCGAAAATCTGGTGTTAACACATGCCCCCTAATTTTGGGATAAATGTTTATTCCAAAATTCCTTTTCCTTTTCGCACTGACGTGGAACCCCCAGCAGCATCTATCTTGACTCGCAATAATTACCGTACTTACCGATTCGTCTCCCGATGCACTTGGGATCTTTTAAACTCCCCTTTTGTCCCCACTTCGGCTTGTGCATCTCGAACTCCCCTGCTTCCATCTCAAAGCCAGAAAACCCACTTCTTTCTCACCATCAGTCAGATACAAAATGTCTTCTGAGGCAAGCCGTAATAGCCTCGAGCTTGGGGCTTCCAGCACTTCTAGGAGAAGGTCATCCTCTAATCGTTTTTGCTCGAAGATGAAGCAGTCACCCTCACATTGTTGTTCTTGTTTAGGAGGGTTGATGATGACTTTCCCGAGGTCCTGACTCAGAAGGTCACGGATCTTCAATTTGATCTAGAAAGGAGGAACCAGGAGATTACCCGAATCTCTCGAGAGCGTGATGCCGCTCGGGAACAGGCCATCGGTAAGTATTCTTCCACTGTTCTTTCCCTATTCTTCTTTCCTGTTTTATTGATCCTTCCTCCTCTTAGCTCTGGAGGCTAAGCTTCATTCCCTCGAAGCTGCCATTGCCGATCTTGCTGTCACAGCCAACGTGCCAGGCACGACGGCTCTGAGGCAGGTGAACGAGGTCAACTGGGTTCTCCCCGACATCTCTTGGGCTGGCATGGGTTACGGTGCAGCGCTCGCCTTCAACGCTGTTCGGATCCACTCTGGCGCTGACTACCGTCATTTTGATGTTTGTGAGCGAGCACTAGAATTCAGGGTGGCACACTCTATTGATGACATGAAAGAAGCTGGAACAGATCTAGCCGATTCCTTTGACTTTGATCTCCCGATTAGGGATAGAATAGAATGGACGAACTGACTTTCTATTGTAACTTGTTTCTCTCCCTGTAAATAAGAGGCTTTTCTTTATTCGTCCATCAACTTGTGATTGATCCTTCGAGATCAATGTGTGCCCTGTTTTTTCCACATATTGGTCACTGATCTCTGTTTCCCTGCTTTAATGGCAATGCATATCGGCCACCGCTGATAACTACATTAGAAATCTCTGCCCCACAGACGATTGCCATAATCAGTTATTTTAGATTCTAAGAATTCAATTTTCCTTCAATTTCCCGACCCGTGACAACACCAGGATAACATTCCTTAAAGACCCTTTCCGCCTCTGTCCCCAGTGTCAATCGGTAATATGAACTCTCAAACGATCATTCAAAACTGAACAGCTTTTAGCCGAATCCTATCGGCTTCCTGACTCTGGAGTCATGATTCTCTTCAGTCGTCAAAAGACCTGGCCTGGCCCAATAACGGCTCATAAGCTGCGAAAAAACCCTAATCCAATGCTTGGTCTTTTAGCGTGCAAACCAAAGTCCTATAAATATGATTCCATACAGACTGCCACTTTATCTTCAGGAAAATAGTTCAACTTGTGGACTTTCCAACTCTCGGCCCCTAGCTCAAACCAAAGAGAGTCTTCCGCCTGTATTCTCATTAATGGCAATCAGCCACCGTCACAATAGACAACCTACCGGAGATGAAGCAGGAGGAAGCCAAGCACCAACTCACCGGCATTATGGGTAAAAACTGATTTCTTGCCCCCTGCAATAGTGTTTCTTGCCTGTCTATCCTTGATTCATCATTCATCTTCCTTTCAGAATGATGTCTTTCCCTAACCAAGCTCGGGATCCTTCGGAAATGGTAAATCCAACAGCTTCTCTTAATCTCCTTCTTAATCTATCAGATCCCGAACTTGATAACTTATTTTAGCAGATCCACTTGAATGTTCTTCGATACCGCGAGGAAAAGGATAAGGCTCAGAAAGAACTGGAAACCGCATCCCAGAAGCATAGTATCGAGGAAGCTGAATGGGCAGATCAACGGAAATAGCTCTGCAACATCATCACAGGTTAGCAGAAATTTGGTCCTCTTCTTCTGGTTGAGCTTGCCATGCCTGATATATTCCTTCCTCTTGCTAGCCCTTTCTGCATAGAATGACCGCCTGAAGGCAGCAGCAAACAGAATCGCTCTCAAGGTGAATGCTCGCAGAGATTCAGCCGAAGCCCGTCTCGATGCTTCGTATGGCCGCATTGATCAGGCCGTCATCCAAGGTGTGCATGCCGGGGTCTCTTTCGGGTTAGCGGCGATGAGCTCTTGGACCAAAGAAGACTATTCCTTCCTACCAGTTGGTTTCGCAGGGGACCCAGATGAATTTGAAGACCTTGAGATCTATAATAGCCATGCAGCTGCCATTGCCGAGATAATCGACCCGCAATCCATTGTGAATAAATTATTCCAAGGGTAGTTGGTACTAGGATGGATCTGTAAATGAAGCTCACAGCAAATGAACTTGTCCTTCTCTAAATAGTGTCTATCTGCATCTTTCGATTCTTCAGTGATTTTCTCCGATTGCAAAATTCCTTCAGAAGAACGTTTGCCGAATGTATGATGTCACTTTACCCAACTGGATCTCACTTTCGATACGTCATGTCACTCGGCATCGCATTTACTGCACTTCACCTCTCTCTCCTTTCAATAAGCCTGCTAATCTGAAAATGCTAGAGCCACCAGGGTTATGAATATTCTTGTACTAAAGACGATACAAATAAAATATCGGCTATAACCTAACATTTTTTGGAACATTTTTTCTGCTAAAGGCGACGGTTTTACATCGACTGTATAAAAAATATATCTCGAGTTATATAATTCCCATGCGTTCAGCTTTTAACAAGTAGTGTCGAAGCTTCAACTGACAAGCAGTACACACAAATCAAAAGTTTATCATAGCCGAATACCCTTTCCTAGGGTTTGACATTTTCGGCTAAGGCAAATTGCTACTCATCTTTTCTTTTAAACTTCAAAAAATAAGGGCCGATCCTACTATAAGGCCACCGACCATTACGTACAACTCAAAATGATCACCAAGTTGTAGAAGTGCCTTTCATAAATCTTCAATTTCACTAAAAGCTTCCGTTGTACGCCACCTTGTATAAATCTCTTCTGATCCTTTTCTGGTAATGGAGAAGTAACAGAATCCTTCAAACGTCCATCAACTTTAAACACATTCGATGACCCAAAACTTGCACATATTGATCCTATTTCGACTCCATTCGATCAAACACTTATTATCTTTCAGCCGATATGAAAAACTTTGGCCTCAATTTTTCTCCACCACCACCAATTGGATTCAAAAATTACTCTGAGAGCCGATTGTCTGAATCGGCTGTTGGCCTTCATTGAAAACGTTTACAGGACCTGCTTCCCAAGCTCTTCCAGAAAAACACTCAACACCATCATATTCCCAGTAGATAGGGTATGTATTAGCGATACTCACTGAATGGTCAGCATGGACAATCTCGATGTCATTTCCGATCCACTGGATAAGGAACTGATGCATAGTTGACGGCACACAGCAGTTTGCATGTATCCAATCTCTTCCTAACAGCAAACTGTATGCCCCCTTGCCATCAATGACAAAGAAAGTAGTGATCAAGGTCTTAGTTCCGATTGTTAACTCGACATGGACTGCACCTCGAGTATCAGAAGAATTGCCGGCAAAGTCCCTCAATACCATGTCGGTCTTCAATAGATCTTCACTTGTCATGCCAAGTTTTCTGAAAGTAGTATATGGCATGATGTTTATAGCAGCTCCTCCATCGATGAACATCTTGGTTAATGGCTTGCCATTGACGTACCCTCTCATGTATAATGGCTTCAAGTGTCGGTGCCCGATTGGTTTATCAAATACTGCCCTTTGAGCCAAGACGAGATGAGCCAACAAGTCCTGAAATTCACTTTCATCGAAGTCTGAATATGTCTCGTCTTGGACATCTTGATTCTCAGGGGCTATGAACTCTGATGGTAGAAAGAATGCCATGCACGTATCAGCCGAATGATTACCTTCACTCGGCCTTTCCTTAGGACGCCAGACTTGCTTTGCTCTGGTGCCCGCTTGTGCCAACTCTTTGTTCCTTAAGCGCTGCACTCTCCTCCTCTGGCTTTTCCTTGAACCTGGCGGACACCATTGTCCCTTCTGCCAGACGTATTTACGGTACTCTTCTTCTTCAGTATGAGCCCAATCTCGATCGGCAAATCCTCTTCCCTGCCGATTCTCAGAATTATTTATTTTTAAGCGCCGATCGTCCTCAGGGATTCGTGCCCCATGCCTTTCATGGATAGAACGGCGGTTGACTCGAGACTGCATATACTCGGAGTATTGATTACTGCACTCAGGGCAGTTGTTCTTAACAAGCAGCTTCAAGCCTTCGTTCCAACAATACTGAAAGAACGAGCATTCCCAATGAGACTGTTCTTGCTCCCTCATATCTTCTCGTTCTTCTTGGTACATTTCCTCTTCGTACCTTCTCTGCTTTTCTAGGAACTTCTGTTCTTCATAAAACCTCTGCTTTTGATATCGTTCCTGTTCGCGACGCCATTTGTTCAATAAAATACGCGTCATGACCCTGGGTCTGGAAGTCTCTCCTGTTTTAGTTTGGCTATTTTGGAACCGAACCCTTTGCTGAAGCTCTTTATTTGTAATCTGCCGATCAGGGTCAACAGCACCAGCTTCCTTTGCTCTATCAGAAGTTAAAACTTTCATTTTATTCTTACCCCCAAAATCGGTTGCATTGATCATACTGACAGAGAAGGACACGGTATTCTGTCCAAAAGGACTACCATCCACTTTCATCTTTCCATCGAACCTCAGGTGTCCGTCTTGGATGGCCTTCTGAATCCGCACTCTGAACACTCGGCAATCATTTATGGAGTGGGATTTAGTATTGTGGAAACCACAATACTTCTTGTCTTTGACACCCTCAGGAAGCAGCATAGGATGACCTTCCGGCAACTTGATGCGTCCTTCCTTCAGCAAGTACTCAAATAATTTATCTGACTTAGAAACATCAAAGTCATAAGTACCTTTTTGTTGCCTCAGCCACCGCTGGTTGACTTGAGTTGGCTCTTTAGACCAGGTTATCTCGGCTGCAGCTACTTCATCTTCATCATCATATTCATCTGCTTCCTCTAGGAAAGCCTGATACATTCTGGCAGCTACATCACCCTTCTGAAATTGATTATTCCTTCTGAATCCCTGAGCTTGATTGCTCATCGTCGCCAGCCTTTGGGATAACTGCCCGAGGTCATCAAACTCCATTCCGAATAGTTTCTCTTTGATACTCGGCAACATGCCAGCTATGGCTATTCCCGGCAATTGGTCATCCGACAAATTCAAGGAATAGCAGAGATTTTTGGTTTCCCTGAATCGGCGTAGATACTCTTGTGGCGTTTCGCCGGGTCTCATCTTCAAGCTCATAAGATCGACCAACTTCTTCTCACTGGTTCCCGTAAAGAAGTATGAGTGGAACTTCTGCTCTAACTCTGCCCATGTATTGATAGAATTCGCCGGCAGAGAAGCAAACCAGGAGAAGGCTAGTCCTGTCAACGATAGCGGGAAATACCGAATCCTCCAAGCTTCATCTGTAGATGCTTCCCCAAGTTGCATCAAGTATCGGTTGATGTGCTCTATAGGGCTGGTATCATCCTGACCCAAAAACTTGGTGAAATCAGTAGGAGGTTTTACTCTTGGAGGAAGTGCTACCCGATTGTACCATTCTGGGTAGGGAGACTTGTAAGCATATATCTGATTCTTTGGCTTTAGGCCGAACTGATTCTGCATCATATCAGCCATCTTGTGCATGATGAGATCAACACTTGAATCAGGAGTTGTTTGTGCCTGCCCCCCAGTATGTAGTCCTGCCGAACTCCTGTAGCCCAGATTCGGAAGAGCATTAATCGAGTTATAGTCCATAAACTCCCGATATCCATCTCCAAACATATCTCTATGTATCCTGTTCGCCACAGGAGACACTCTAGAAGCAGATTGTGGGACATTCCCTGTTGTGCCGAACGTGAGTTGGCCATAGGTCTGGGGAGGTTGTTGCGTCTCCTGAGAAACCCCCCTCTGTGTGCTTGGGCCAGCTCCACTGTTTTTGGCAATCCTCCGTCGTTGAGGTACTTGGAACAACAACGGTCCTTGCATCGGACCAGCAGCTTCTTCAAAGTACTTATCTGCGGTTGGACCGAAAGTATCGACCATGATAGCACGAAAGGTGTTCAAGAAAGCCGATTGATGATTGGTCATGGCTCCTGATACGATCCTATGCATTATTTCAGTCATCTTCTGGAGGGCTACTTCTTCACTACCGTCGGGCAGCTCAGGTTGGTGATGAGGAACAACCTTCGGGAATGTCTGCTTCTGATAGACCTTGCCGCTTTTATTCTTGGAGAAAGTCTCCAAGCATTTGCGCTGGAATTCATCACAAGCCTGTTGCACCAAATCCATTGATTCTGGTGGCAACTCGTCCATGGTCACATCGAAGACTTGATCTTCACTGATCTCAGGCATCTTGAAACGAAGTGGTCCCACCGGGCGTGCCAAAAAGTGTGTTGACACAAAATGTGACGCCCTGCGCTAGGCACACAGCAAGCCGAACGAGGCTGGCTTCAATTGGGTACCCGGAGTATTCTGAATCCGGAAGCGTGCCAGTCGGTTTGACCTGAAAACCAATAAGGGATAAAAATATGAGAATACCTTGGAACATGCTGGGTAAGACCAGACAGTTCCATATGTACGGCTTTGAAAGCCAATCATGACGGCACACAGCTATGAAAGTTGTTTGTCGAAAACAGGTTTATAATGTCATTCGGCAAGCATAAAGATGGAGCTCATAGACATGTTGAATACCGAACACATAAATAACAAAAGGATAAAAGGGTAATTTGCAAATATAAATCTATCCAAATAACATATGCATAGGCTAATCCAACCAATCTGCCGCACGTTTAGCCTTCATGAACCCGTCAAGTATGAACTCAAGCAAAGCTAATCCACCGCATGATACCACTTGCTATAAGTCCACACCACTCCTTATAATTATATTAATCCACCGCATGATACGATCTAATTATAAGAAGCTAAAAGCATATATATATCTGAACAGATTTATAAAAACTCATTACTCATGTAAGCTTAACCAGAATCGGCAAACTAGCCGAACTGGGGTCCATGAAGAAGGAACATACAAGCAAAGCATGATTAAACTAATCGAAAACCTGCACCTGCCGCATGGTACCCAGCTCTATCAAAGCCTAAACATGGTCGACATGCATGAACCCACAACATGTAACAATCTGGATTGAAAGTTAATTCGGCCATCATGATCTTATGATTAACGAAGCACAAATAAACTTATGCAGCAAGGCCGAACAAAGATCAATCTAGATTGGGCAAAGAGTGTTATAGGAATTAAATAGATAAAACATATAACACATGATAACTTAATGAACCTATTAGATCTGCCAAATCTAATAGAGCCGAAAACTATTTTTACTCATGACTTAATCCGCCGCACGATACAAGGCATAAGCAAAAACTTCCCGTCATAAGCTTAAATCCACCGCACGATACTAAGCTTAACATACGAGACTACTTGCATCATATCTAAATCCACCGCATGATACTAGACATGATAACAAGGTTGCCGGTACTTACGGAGGTCGACGGATCGATGATTCCCCTCGAAGAACTCGACGACACGACTAAGGACTCGAAGATGGCACGGGGCCGGTTGTATTGATATGGTTGTGAACAATTTTACAATGGTCGAGGGCTTATATTGATACCCTAGACTAAACATGAATCCTAGACGATTACGTCTTAAAAAATAAGGAAAGATATAAATCATATTCCTAATCCTTTCGGCGTCTTCCATCATCACGTGTCTTCTCGTGCAAGCCGGCTTTACCTGCATCATCCATCTCCCAAATGGGGCCACTGCTTCACGAAATAGCCGACCGCGCACGTATTCACCGAAAGTCTTAAGGACCGAATAGCCATCTGAATGCTTGCCGAATCCTTCTCTTCTCTGCTGGCTGGACCCACCTGTCATATCTTCACGTGTGCGAAAATCTGGTGTCAACACTAAGAGGGGACGTTCGTGCACCAGGGCAAGTACACCAAAGACATCCTGAAGAAGTTCGACATGGGTGAGGCCAAGCCTCTTCCAACACCCATGCCAACCACGGCGGCCCTGGATGCGGATGTGGATGGAGAAGCTGTGGACCAGAAGGAGTACCAGAGTATGATCGGGTCGCTGCTGTACCTAACGGCGACACGCCCGGACATCCAATTCGCGGTGTGTCTATGCGCGCGATTTCAGTCGTCGCCGCGCACTTCTCACTGTCAAGGGGTCAAGCGGATTATGAGGTACTTATGCTTCACTCCAGAATTTGGGATTTGGTATTCTGCTTCCTCCACCCTCTCCCTTTGCGGTTATTCTAATGCCGATTTTGCTGGTTGCCGTATTGATCGCAAGTCCACTTCTGGGACTTGTCAGTTTATTGGTTTTTCTCTTGTATCGTGGTCTTCTCGCAAGCAGTCTAGTGTCGCCCAGTCTACCATGGAGGCTGAGTATGTTGCTACGGCTAGCTGTTGTTCCCAGTTGCTTTGGATGATGGCCACTTTGCGTGATTTTGGTCTGAGCTTTTCTCGCGTTCCTTTGCTTTGTGACAACACGAGTGCTATTAGCGTTGCTAAGAACCCCGTGCTGCACTCTAAGACCAAACACATTGATGTGTGCTTTCATTTTCTGCGTGACTACTATGAGAAGGGCGATATCGACCTTCGCCATGTCGATACTCATCATCAGTTGGCTGATATTTTCACCAAGCCTTTGGACCAATCAACTTTTGCTAGGTTGAGAGGTGAGCTTGGTGTGTGTTTCCCCTTTTAGATGGGGGAAACATTTTGACTCTTGTATCTCAAACTGACTTTCTATTTTTCATTTGGTTTCATCATGCATCTTTGCATTTTATCTTGCATATTTACATTTAGAGCTTCATGTATATAATCCTTAGAATGTGACTATGCTCTGTATAGTGTATGCTCTGATGCTTTATGATGATACTTATAGCTTATGCTCTTTCTGATCACTGATACACGTTGTGAGCTGAGCTATTGTATGAATGGTGAACTTGTTTAATGAACCTAAAATCTGAAAATGTTCACCATTGAGATGTGCAACTAGCATGTGTAGAATGTGTTGAAATCACTTGTGCTTTTCATATATGCTAGGTTGCTATGTCTCTAGTTCTGAGTCATTCACTTGCTTGGTATGTTCATATTCTGAGATAAAATTTGAACCAAGTTAAGTGAATTGGAAAGATCGAGACGGGACTGCTTGTCAGCACATCATAGTTTTGAGACTGTTTCTCATTGCACTTTGAGTTAAACTTGAGCTGTGTAGTGTATGATCGAAACTGTTGCTTTAAGCTTCTGATTGCTTCGGCATAGGCTTCGCACAGTTGAAAAGTTAGACAATGACAAGCTTTCAACCTCTCGCAATCATATGCTAAAATTTGAACTTGTGTAATCTAACCGCTGCAACTCCGATAAAATTTGGATACACAAGTCTATGTTTCATTCTATAGCATGATGGTTGAACTGTGCTAGGGGTAGTTCACCTTGTATACATGTTTAGCACTTGTTTGACTTCCTGTCTATACATGTTTGGTGCTATTTTGATGGTGAATATCTCTTTCGCTAAAAACTGCTCATATTGCTCACATGCTCATTTTTCGTATTTGGTGATCAGTTTGGGCCTTTGCTAGCATTATGTGCATATTGTTGAGTCATCGGATCAGCATTTTGTCGAGCATCTTCATATTCTATCGACTATATTCCTGAAGCTGCTAACTTGCATTTTGACTCTTATGCATTTGGAGGGGAGATTCTTGATAGTGCATTTTCAACTAAGGGGGGGAAATATTGACAAATCATATGTGCACTATTTGAGGGGGAGTTTTCGAGCTGGTAACAGTTGTTTCGAAGTATTTTTGGTAGCTAGTTGTGTTGAGCCTTTGCCTCTTTCTTGAGGAACTAGCACCTTTGTTGTTATGCTCTTCAGTTGGTATCAAGCTTTCTTCGTTTGGTATCGAGCTTCCTCGCTAGCGGTGTTGAGCCCGTTCTGCCTCTTCTTGAGGGCTAGCTCTGTTTTGCTTGATTTTCAGTTGATTTTCCAATTGGTATCGAGCCTTCCCGCTAGCGGTGTTGAGCCTGTTCTACCTCTTCTTGAGGGCTAGCTTTGCTTTGCTTGGTTGCGTCGAGCCGTTGCCCATGTCTTTGGGAACCAAGTTGTCTTGCTCTTTCCACTTGACTTTCTTCGGCTTTGCTATGCTCGAGTTCTCTCTCCTTCTTCCTTCCTTTCTCTATTCCTTTATGATTTGTGTTGGTAGTTGACAATGCACTCATCAAGGGGGAGATTGCGGATACATAGGTGTATGCCGAGTCTCTGAGAGATGAGTGATTGTCAACTGGGATAATGCGCATGTTCTTTGGCTTGTGTTGTGCAGGTGTCGAGCATGGATACAGTGATCAAAGGCAAGGTGAAGGTCAAGTAGAGACGTGTCGTGCTGATGGACCGAGAGTGGCGAAGGGCGGACGTGAGGCTAGGACTGAGGGACCGGTGGCCCGAGGATCAGCTGTGGTGGCTGGCAGCTTGGGACAGCGACGAGCGAAGACTTGCGGGCATGGTATTGCTTGGGTCAAGGACCTGGGGACACGTGTCGGTGGACGGGGTGCACGGGAGGTGCATCCCCTCTACGGCTCAGTTTGGTGGTTGAGCCACAGAAAAACCACCGAGTGGATGATTTCCAGGTTTGGGCCTCAAAACCTGGGCGCTGATGGTTTCCGAGTTTGGGCCACAAAACTTGGGCTGAGGACGGTTTCCAGGTTTGGGCCTCAAAACCTGGGCGCTGCGGGTTTCTGAGTTTGGGCCACAAAACTCAGGCGATGGACGGCTGGTTTCCCGGTTTGGGCCTCAAAACCGGGGGTTGGCTGTGAACGCTGTTTCCCGGTTTGGGCCTCAAAACCGGGGGCGAAGTCCGGGAAAAGGACAAGCGGAGCGATGGCGGCACGTGGCGGCAATCGGTGAGGTTGCGTCGAGGCAACGCTACCAGTTATGCGGGCGTGGCCGTCGAATCACCAGCATCTTCGAGTTGGTCCAGAATAACCCTAGGGTTTAGCTGGTTCGCTCTGTAATTAGTGAGGGGTAGAGTAGGAATTAGAATTAGGATAAGTAGAGGGAGACACCCTCCTCCCATTCTATCTCAGCCATTTGCTCTTTGCCTTCTAGGTTTTCCTGCTCTCCCAATCCCCTGCTGTAGCAACTGAGATCCGCAGAGAACCATACCTCTGTGTACTGGAGATTTTGAGGAAGTGAGACTGTAATCTCACTGTTGTAGCATGTGGTAGCCACACGGTTGCAGATCGATGACTTGATTCGCGTTTTTGTTCGTGTTCTTCGCGTTCTTCGTTTCTCCACGATTTTCCCGTCACTCGATCTCCCTCTCTACTGCGTCTTTGCGAAATCCGTATGAATCAACTTGTTCTTTATAGTGAGGAGATCATTTCCACCAAAGGAATTCATCTAACTCCTCACGAACAAGTAGATCGGGTTGATTTCGTTTTTGTGGCACTTTTTTTGGTTCATACACCTTCCCTTTCGATTTCCCGTTGATCGAGTCAATTTGAGCGGATGATTTCTTGGGGATAGTCTTCCAACAACCTCTTGATCATTTGCTCCAAGTTTGGGAACAAGGGATTTTGATTTGGATCGGATTTGGGAGGATTTGGGAGAAGGGCGAACGAAATCGCCCTCTCTTTTCATCCGCGGACAGTCCGCGCGTCGGGGTCGGTCAGACCAGTGGCCTGACTCCGCGCTGTTAGGCAAGTGTTTTTCGAACCGCGGACAGTCCGCCGTTGGGACTCACGGACTGTCCGGGAGTCGTCTAGGGAGGTTCCAGCAGAGTTACTGTTTCGATGTTTGGCTGGCGGACAGTCCGCCATCCCCTTGCAGACAGTCCGCAGTAGGGGCGGACAGTCCGGGACCCCAGGGCCGGACAGTCCGCGATTCGGCTGAAGGCTGAGCTTTAGTGCGTTTGCTCTCCCGGCTTCTTCGCTTGGTTTCCGGACATCTCGGTTGGCTTCTTAGTTCACATAGGAACCTCTGTAAGTATCCTTGCTACTTGTTAGCATCGGTATTTGGGGATTTCCCGACGTAGCCGTCAATCTACGTTTGGGACTCGGTTTCTAAGGATCGAACTTGTGCCGGTGCTTTTGGCTTTTGGTTTGCTATCGCTTTGTGGTGCCTCGCTGTGATCTTAGGGATCATCCACCCTCTTCCAAGGGTCGTGGGCATCACGGTTTCGATCGAAGCTTTTGGGGGTTGATTTGTGGGACAAAGGCCAAAGTTTCGAGAGAAATTTTTGAGCCCTCATTCACCCCCTCTGGTCGCCTTGCTATTACATTCTCGGTCCTTCATATTCCGTATTAAATTTTCGTATACCGACCGTGTTCGACATAAGTTCGTTCGAATAGTTCGTTTTCGGTATTCCGTAAGTTCGTGTTCGTTTTCGTGTTTGGCTTTATCGTTTTCGTTTTCATTTTCGTATTCAAATGTAAATGTAGAAAACGATTGAGGAGTTTTCCGACCGTTTTCGACAGTTTTCATCCGTAACCGCACCCTAGCGGCAATATGGCAGCTCCTGATCTCTTGCTTATTTCGCTGCTCCTCGTCGTCCTCGCCAGTGCCACCGCCGCCTCTGCAGGCACGGCGGCCACCATATTCCCCAAGGAAGCACTGCCGACCAAGTCCGGCTACCTCCCGATCCCCGTGCCCAACGCATCTCTTTACTACACCTTCTACGAGGCCACCCACCCGGTGACCCCGGCGGCCTCCACGCCACCGCTGCTCGTCTGGCTCGAGGGCGGGCCCGGGTTATCTTCCTTCGTCGGCAACTTCTTCCTCATCGGCCTCTACGTCTTCTCCTTGTCCGGCGACTCCTCCGACACCACCTCCGCCGCATCCGCGTTCCCCCTGTCGCCCAACCCGTTCGCGTGGAACCGCCGCTTCGGGCTCCTCTTCATCGACAGCCCGCTGGGCACGGGCTTCAGCACGGCACCGTCCCCGTCCGCCATCCCGACGACCCAGCCCGTTGTCGCCGCGCACGTCCTCACCGCGCTCCAGTCCTTCCTCTCCGCCGCCCAACCAGCTGGTGACACCTTCCGCGCCCGCCCGCTCTTCCTCACCGGCGAGAGCAACTCCGGCTAGACCATCCCGGCGCTCGGCGCGCTGATCCTCGCCACGAACCCGACGCTTCCCGAGCGGCAGCGGATCAACCTGCGCGGCGTGGCCATCGGCGACGGCACGGTGCACCCCGTGGCGCAGGTCACCACGCCCGCCGCCACGCTCTACTTCATGGGCCTCATCAACGCGGGGCAGCGGCGCGAGGCCGAGGCCATGCAGGACGAGGCCATGGCGCTGGCCGTCGCAGAGCGGTGGCGCGAGGCGGCGGACGCGCGTGACGCGGTCACGTCGTGGCTGCAGAACGCGACGGGCCTCTCGACGCTGTTCCACGTGGCGTCGGACGCGCCGCCGCTGGAGGCGCTTGGCCACCGGCGCCGAGGAGTTCATGAACAGCGCCGAGGTGAGGGCGGCGCTGGGCGTCCGCGGCGACGCGCCGCCGTTCGTGCTCGACACCGCAGCGGTCGAGGCGGCGTTCCACGACGACACGATGAAGAGCGTCAAGCGGGACGTGGAGGCGCTGCTCGCGTCGTCCTCCCCGCGCGTGCTCCTCTACGAGGGGAACCGCGACGCCAAGGACGGGGTGCCGGCGGCCGAGGCGTGGATCCGGGAGCTGGAGTGGGACGGGCTCGCCGCGTTCCAGGACGCCCGTCGGGCCGTGTGGCGACAAGGACAGAGGCTCGCCGGGTACGTGCAGAAGCATGGCGAGCTCGTGCACGTGGCCGTGTACGAGGCCGGGCACTTGGTGCCCGGGTCGCAGCCGCAGGCGGCGCAGGAGATGATAGAGGACTGGGTGCTCGGCAAGGGCCTGTTCGGCGGCGCCCTGGCGGTGTAAAGCAATGCGATGCGTCTCTCTTGTGCACGTGCACGTAATGCTCATCAGATTATTTAATAATAAATTCCGTGCTAGTATTGTAAAGTGGTTTTCTTTGTTTATATATTGATTGATGTATAAATGAAGAGACTTGCTTGTTGAAAATATCCGATTCAGTTGTGAAGAATGTGCGACTTAGGGTATGTTTCGAATATTTAGACCCATGCATGGAGTATTAAATGTAGGTAAAAAAATAACTAATTGTACAGTTTGTTTGTAAATGTCGAGACGAATCTTTTGAGTCTAGTTGGTCCATATTTGGACAAAGTTTGTCAAATAACAACGAAAGTGCTACAAGAACTTTATATCCAAAATTCTTCCAACTAAACACACCCTTAGTGTTTGTTATCTGGCTCTTGGGATAAGGCTGAATCTTCAGCACCAGATAACGCTGCTTAATGTGCAGGCGTAGATATTTCTAGCTGTTGTTCTTCTTGGGTTGTAAGTCAGGTAGCTAATAGATTATTGTACAAGATTGTAAGCGTCACGCTGAGGGCTTTTCTCAGCTATATTAACACAAAACCGTGAGTCTAAGAAGGCATCACGTTAACTCAATTTCACATGGTATTGAAGCCAGCTACTTCCACAAACTCATCCATGGCTTCGTCCTCCGCGCCGTCTGCTGTGTTCTCTCTGATCCGCTGCCCCGTATCAGAGAAACTCAGGAAGAACAACTTCCCCATTTGGAGCATATGCAAGTGCTCTTGGTGATTCGAGGTGCTCAACTCGGTCATCATCTCGAACCCGAGACAGTGCCGCCTCCCAAGAAGATCGCGAAGAATGTCGAGAAGCCTGATGAACTCAGCTCCAATCCGGAGTATGAGATCTGGTATGCGAAAGATCAACAAATATTCAATTACCTTCTGTCCTCCATATCCAAGGAGGTCGTGGTGCAAATTTCCACATGCACCACTGCTTCCAATCGAGATCTGGAAGGCCATTCAAGGCATGATCGCGTCACAGTCCCGCGTCCGGATTATCAACACGCGCATGGCTCTCACCACTGCGCAAAAGGGATCTTCCACCATCGCTGAATTTTTCAGCAAGATCAAGTCTCTCGCAGACGACATGGCGTCTGCCGGGAGGAAGCTAGAAGATGAGGAGATTGTGTCATACATCCTGGCGGGTCTTGACATGGATTTCAATCCTGTCATGTCCTCAGTCTCAGTACGCACGGAGCCACTGACGCTCGCCGACCTCTACACCTAGCTGGTAAGCTGGGAACAAAGGCTCAATCTGCTGCAAGATGGTAACTCTGCGTCATCGGCCAACACCGCAACTCGTGGTGGACGCAGTGGTTTCCAGCGCGGTGGGCGTGGACGCGGCCGCGGCAATGGCAGCAACGGCGGCAACGGTGGTCGTCGTCAACAAAACACCAACGCCGACGCTGTCTGTGCGATCGTGAGGGCCACACAGTGCAGCGCTGCTTCAAGTGTTTCGACGCCTCGTTCACTGGTCCCTCCGAGAAGCATTCAACATCCGCTGCTACCGCGTCTTATGGCGTGGATACGAACTGGTATACTGATACCGGTGCTACTGATCACATCATGGGAGAATTGGAGAAACTCACCGTGTAGGACAAGTATCACGACACGGATCAAGTTCACACCGCCAGTGGTGTATGTATGAGAATCAACCAAATAGGTCAACGTTTTGTTCGTACCCCAAATCGTAATCTTGTTCTAAACAATGTGGCTTATGTTCCTGAGGCTAACAAAAACCTTGCTTCCGTTCATCGTCTTACATCTGATAATCACTCTTTTATTGAATATCATCCAAACTATTTTTTGGTTAAGGCTCAGGTCACGAAGAAAACACTCCTGAAAGGATCAAGATGCCCAAGAGGGGGGGGGTGAATTGGGCTTTTCTAAAACTTCTTGCGATAATAAAACTATCAAGCCCCAATTAACCCCCTAGTGCCTAGA
This sequence comes from Coix lacryma-jobi var. lacryma-jobi, assembly GCA_009763385.1. Taxonomy (NCBI): domain Eukaryota; kingdom Viridiplantae; phylum Streptophyta; class Magnoliopsida; order Poales; family Poaceae; genus Coix; species Coix lacryma-jobi. The sequence goes on from CM019828.1 coordinate 50,282,215, forward strand.
AGAGTGTTTGACAAGAATCAATTGCACAAAAGACTATCGCTAAACCATTTCTACTCTAGCATTGCAATTCAACTTATGAAAGAACAACAAGTAAATGCGGAATTGAATTGCTCAAAGGTAAATGCGTAGAGAAGAGTAGAGATGACACGACGATCTTTTTGCCGAGGTATCGAGGTGTCGGCACACCCCCCTAGTCCTCGTTGGAGCACCCGCGCAAGGGTATCGCTCCCCCTTGATCCGCGCAAGGATCAAGTGCTCACTACGAGCTGATTCTTCGCCACTCCGGCCCGGTGAATCGCTCGCGCTACCGTCACAACTTGGCTTGGGTCATCCACAATGCCTCCGGATGATCACCAAGCTCTCCGATCGCCACCAAGCCGTCTAGGTGATGCCGATCACCAAGAGTAACAAGCAAGAACTCTCACTTGACCAACGCAAGGCTAATGAGATGAGTGGATGCACACTTGCTACTCTCTACTCACTAATGAGGTGTTTGATCACTCAATTATCAAATCTCTCAACCTCACTAGGCCTCTTGCACTCACTTGGAATCACAATGTGTTTGGCAACCTTTCAAATGAGCAAGAGTGACAGCATGAATGAGGGGGAGGCATATTTATACCCCCCAACTCAAAACATGCACGAAGGGGTAAGTCCAGCCAGTTACACACTGACCGGACGCACCTGTCGGGGTGACCGGACGCGTCCGGTCAGTGTCTAACGGCTACGTGACGTTAGCCCTGACACCAGTACGATACACTGACCGGACGCACCCATGCGTCCGATCACCACTGACCGGACGCGTCCGGTCATCAATTTCCCTCTCTGGAACCTCTCTGGACGCGACCGGACTCACCTCCTGGTGCGTCCGGTCGAATACTGAAGAGCGTCGGTCGAAGCCAAGCCTGCTTCTTAGCCAAACCAACTGACCGGACGCACGCCCCAGCGTCCGGTCATTAGGGTTGAAGCGTCCGGTCACATTTTGAAGTCCGAAACGACTTCGGTTTGCGACGCTCCCTTCACGAACTTTCTTCCTTATGATCTTAGGGACCTTTCTAAGCTACCTAGGGCTTTGGTTAACAAGTGTGCACCACACCTAACTCAAAAGTCTCACCTAGGTCAAGCTACTCATTCAAACCCCTCTTTATAGTACGGCCAAAGATAAAGCAAAGACCTATGCTACTCTAAGTGTCCTTCAACACCAAATGACACTTAGCACTAGCCTATCACCGTCTTCGTCGTCCATCCTTTGAAGACCGAACGAATTCCATCGCTAAGGGGGCATGAATACCATAGTGCCCTCACGATCATCATTACCATGACCTAACTCAACTGTTTCTGCAAAACACACGTTAGTCATAGTAATTTACCGTTGTCATCCAATCACCGAAACCCACTGGGGGCCTAGATGCTCACAATCTCCCCCTTTTTGGTGATTGATGACAACCTCAAGTATGTTTGAAAGAGAGGTGAGGTTTTCAACAACTTGTTTTATATAAGCATGTGACAATAAGATCAAAAGGGGTTAGGCATGCTTATACGAACCAAGTCCACATAAGTACTCAACATATAAGAATTAACACAAGTACTTATGAACGAGCTCATTTATCGGAGTATAAGTGCGGAAGCAAAGTAAATGAGCATAAGCAAGTGACATGTATAAGATAACGAGTGAAGCATGACATGTCACAACTGAGCATAAACGAGTGACATGAGTATATAACAAGTGTAGCACACATGTCACAACCAAAAGACATACACATATCGTACGGGTGCCAAAAGATAAACATGTATGCATATGAGTGCAAGATCAAACAAAAGAACCGAAACCCTCTCACAGGCTCCCCCTACGTCTAACATACGCTCTCTCCCCCTTTGGCATCAAAGACCAAAACCTAAGGGTCGGAAGGCGGGAGTGGAGCAGACGAGCCGGGCGACGAGGTGCGCGGAAGAGTCTCGAACTGAGCCAGGTAGGTCTCCTCGTCGGACGACGTACTGTGAGCTGACTGACCCTCTGACACTGGACGTGAAGGAGAAGCGGTCTGGGTCTGCTCAACTGTCTCTGGAGCGGCCTCTGGAAGAGGGTCCACGGTCTCAGTCGCGACCACTGACACTGTCAACGAAGTCTCAGGAGCTGAGCTGACAGGAAGAGTCTGACTCTGAAAGGTCGGCGGCTCGGACGACGCTACTGAGGAAGGTAGTGTCTCTGTGGTACCAGTAGCTGGAGCAGGAGCTGGAGCTGAGGTCACCGGCAACTGAAACTCGGGCGGTGTAGGCAGGCCGGTGAGCTCGCTGAAAGAGGCTTCCAGGCTCCTCGGTGTCACTAGGACCGACTCCGTCTGAGTAGGAGTGAAGCCTGACCGGAGCGGTGTGAACCCTGGCAGCTGCCCTGGCTGAGGTGAGGTAAACCACTGCGGGTACTGAGGGAAGGGCGAGACCGTCGACGGAGGCACTGACGTGAAGTAAGAGGTCGACGGTCCTGGCTGCTGCAGCTGAAACTGTGACGGCTGAGGTAACTGTGGAAGAGCCGCCATCCTCTCATGAAGGCAAGAGTCTGAGTCTGGAGCTGAATCATCTGCCGCTGGAGAGCGTCCTGGCGCTCCTGTGCCTGAGCTGCTGCCACTGCCTGTGCCTCTGCCAGTCGAGCCTGCTCCTGTGCCTGTCGGCGCTGCTCCTCAGCCTGACGCTGAACCTCCTCAGAGAGACGGGACTGCTGCTGCTCCATCCGAGAAAGTATAGCCAGAAGAGCTGGATCGGAGCCGGCCATACGCGAGGAGGAGGCCTCGGAGTCGTGAGCTCCCTGTGGACGCATCCTCGGAAGAGGAGCGTAGTCGTCGTCGGTGCTGTCAGACGGGAACTCATCGTCAGGGTCCTCTCCCTCTGCCTCTAGTGCTGCAAGCTCAGCCTCTGCCAACTGACTGACAGTCTCGTCCTGCTGTGCCTCTGTCTCGGTGACAACCGGCCTCTGGCGCTGACCTCTCGGACGAGTGTCTGGACGGTCCCCGGCAAAAATCTGGCGAGTGTCGTACAGGGAACTCCGTCGGAGACTGGAGAAGCTCTGGAAGCAAACCCGGATAAAGCCGCCTCAAAAAGTAACAGATGATGTGAGCATAGGGAAGCTGGCGGTCCCTTGAGCCCTCGCCAATGTGTCCTCCATCTCAGAAATAATGACATCCAAATGTCGAACTCGAGCTGTGAAACCAGGTGGTGAACTACCAGATCTGTATACGTGTCAGCCCCTCTCTGTAGCCTGTCCGGGGAAGAGAGTGCGCCTCATGACCTCGTTCACGAGACGGGCCGTCGGCGTCAAGTCACGAGGACGCCGGCTGACCCCTCGCCGAACGGCTCCCGGAAGCAGGCACGAACCAAGTCCGCTGGTGGAATCTCTCCTGCGTGAGGTCGCCTGGGTGGCTCGGTCTCTCCATAGCAAACGGTGTGCACTCTAGTCGGATACTGGTCAAACCGAGGTACTCTCTGGCACGTGAGCTGTAGAGCCTGTAGGACCTCCCCCTGAGAGCGAAGTGGAGGAACCGGTGATCCGGGGAGATCCACAGGGACGCGTAAAACTGTCGCACCCAGTCCTCGATGTCAGGCCACCCCGACCAAGTAGATCTGCCAAGCCAGGTAGGTATGAAAGCATCGGTCGGATGGCCTCACCAGCAACTGCAACTATCGTCTCCAGCGGGCAAACTCTGTGAGCACGGATGTGGACGCCCGCTGTTGACATAGGCTCTGTGTAAAATCCTCCTGAAGAACTGTGTAGAATCCCTCGGCGGCCTGAGGGTGCTGGCAGCGGGGAACCACTCCTCGTACGGAATCAGACGTAGAGCCTGTACCTGACGTGCCGTCGCCGCCCGCAGGTCCAAGTGCTCCACAGGTGGGGGTCCCTGTGGCCTCGGAGGGGTTCGTCCACCCCGCCTCTGCCCCTCAGGTCGAGGAGACACCTGAGTGCGAGAGCGGGTGGACCTGCGGAGTGGCTGCTGAGCTGGCTGCTCCTCTGTCTGACCCTCTGCCTGGGTCTCTGTAGCTGAGCTGGGCTCTGGAGCTGAACCACTGGCTGTAGCCGCTGCGAGAGCTGAAAGCTGCCTCGGACGGGAACGGAAGTCTGGAGGGAGAAGCTCAGCTGGGTCGTCGAGAGAGTACTCGTGATCCTGAATCCGGACGACGCCGCCCTCAGTCCGAAGCAGAAGCCTCACCTGCTGCTCTGTAAGAAGTCGCGAATCCGCGTACCACTGCCCTGACTGGCCTGCTCAGAAGACTGGTCGTGAATCCGGAGACCACCTGTCGAACCCCCCTTGCTCGCTCTCTCGGCGGCTCGAGCGGCTGCAAGCGCGATCTCTGAATCCCGATCGAGGCGCTTGCGCTTCTTGGACACCATCTTCTGCGGCCTCTTCCTTCCCTTGTCACCAGAAGGAGGACAGGAGGAGGAGGGTCTGCCCCGGACCTCCGCCGACGTTCTTGCAGCGAGCCATCGCTACAAGAACAGAACAACTGGCACTGAGAGTAACTGAGAAACTCGGCAACAGAAAACCACGGCCACTGAGGAGACCAACTGCCACTGAGGATCACTGCCACTGACAAGAGAACTGGACTGAACCTCAGAGGCTTGGCCTCGTTCCGTATCCGCGAGCTTGGCCCCGATTTTGCTGTCACTGCCACACGGCTCACTGAAACGGTCCCGACTCGCTGCAATAGATAGGTGGGAATATTATAAGCTATAATCTAGAGAAAAGAAGCCTATCGGAAGCAAAGCAAAAGGAAAGAGAGAGATGAGGCATGGCTTTGCTACCTGACACGACGCGACGAACGGACAAGCAAAGGGAAGAGACCGACGTGCGGGCACCACAACCTCTCGCCGGAAGGATCTGCGCGAGATTAAGGTGAAAACGTGGTTAGATTGACAGGAAGGTGGTTGGGGGGCATTTTCACGAACACAGTTGCAGGCACGGTTGGTGTGGGAGCTTCGGGGAGGGTGAGGGCTGGCCGGAGGGCTTGCCGAGGAGGTGCTTCGCCGGACAGAGTGCGATCGCGTGAAGCCGAGCCGGCGAGGGACGGATCCGGCAGGTGGAACGCGGCGGGGAGGCGAAGGCGCGGCGGAGGCACGGCGATGCGAGCGGCCAAGATGGGGCACGGCGGCGCAGCGTGGTGGTGGGGGGCACGGCGGAGGGGTGCGGGCACGGCACGGGCGGCGGCGACGGCGGCGCAGGGCGTGGTGGGTGGGGGCACGGCGGAGGGTGCGGGCACGGCACGGCGCGTCGAAGAAAGAAGACGAGTGAGGAGGGGCCCACGAGTCAGCCGGAGGAAGTTATTGCGCAAGTTAAGTTGCGACCGGACTCACGGGGGTGTGACCGGACGCACAGGACCCGAGCGTCCGGTCACGAACAGGAGATCCCGAAACTTGATTTCAGCGATCGACGCGTCCTGTCGTACGCGACCGGACGCACGAGCGTCCGATCAAACGGCAGCAGACGACCGGACTCACGCAAAACTTGGGACCGGACGCGCCGCAGGTACTGTTCATCTGCGCGTGATTTGCACTGACCGGACGCACCGGGAGCGTCCGGTCGAAGCGTCCGGTCACAGGGAAAACCCTGTTTTGACTCGATTTTTCGCGCCGACTTCTCCCAACCAAGTTCCAACTCAAAGAAGATGCAAATAAACACTAGTTGGAACTTAGAGGAGTGACCTCTCTCAAACCCTCAAATTTTTCAAATATGTTGCCATAGGCTAAGTTAGTTTTCTAGATAAAATAGGCAATAAAACCCGAGGAGACAACATGTGGCCACCAAAACTAGGGGAATTAACCAATTGGAGCCTCAAATGCTCCCCCTAGCGGTGGACGAACACAGCGGTTGCTCAAAACATAACCGAAAAGAAACGACAAAGCAACAAACATGCATATGCAATGCAATACGAGATTTGAATCTAGGTTGCTTGTCAAGTTTGCTCATGGGTAAGCTTCTTCACCACCGCTTTTTAGGGCGGTTATCTTAACCACGTCTGACAGGCCTATATGCATAGCGGAATTTAGACATGGCATATGATACAATGCAATGCAAGACAACCCCCTTTCACCTTTGACAAAGTTACTTAGATCAAGCACATTAAGCTCACCACTTCGCAATCTACAAAAGGGTGTTCTCATCTAGGGGTTTTGTGAGATATCCGCCAATTGATCTTCGGTTCTAACTCCCTCTAAGGATATATCTTCTTTGAAACATGATCTCTAAGAAAGTGATGGACGAATATCTATGTGCTTTGTGCGAGAGTGTTGAACTGGGTTGTTAGCAAGCTTAACCGCGCTTCATTGTCACACAACAAAGGTACCCTTTCTAGAACTACACCATAGTCTAAAAGGGTGCTTCATGTAAAGGATTTGTGCACAACAAGCACCCGCGGCTATGTATTCCGCCTCGGCGGTAGACAAGGCACACTATTTTGCTTCTTTGAACTCCATGACACTAGTGATCTCCCAAGCAAATGGCACCCTCCGGATGTGCTTTTTCTATCTACTTTGCAACCCGCGTAATCCGAATCGGAATACCCAACGAGTTGGAAGTTAGCTCCTTTGGGATACCAAAGGCCAAGGCTTGGGGTGTGCTTTAGGTACCTAAGGATTCTTTTCACCGCTACAAGATGTGATTCCCTAGGGTCGGCTTGAAACCGAGCACACATGCACACACTAAACATGATGTCGGGCCTAGATGCGGTCAAATATAACAAACTACCAATCATAGAGCGGTAGAGAGAGTTTGGTCAACCGGGTTACCTCCCACATCTAGGTCGAGATGTCCATTTGTTGGCATTGGAGTCTTGATAGGCTTGCAATCATCCATGTTGAAGCGCTTGAGGAGGTCTTTTGTATACTTCTCTTGAGATATGAAAGTCCCCTCCTTCAATTGCTTGACTTGGAAGCCTAGGAAGAATGTGAGCTCTCCAATCATGGACATTTCGAACTCCTTCGACATCAAGTCACCAAATTCCTTGCAATATGCTTCATTTGTTGACCCGAAGATGGTATCATCAACGTAGACTTGACAAATGAAGATCTCTCCATCAAGCTTCTTGGTGAATAGTGTGGTGTCGACCATCCCAATGGTGAAGCCCTTCTCAATGAGGAAGTCCCGGAGGCGCTCGTACCATGCTCTTGGGGCTTGCTTGAGCCCATATAGCGCCTTGGACAACCTATAAACATGATTAGGATATCTAGGGTCTTCAAACCTGGGAGGTTGATCAACATAGACTAGTTCATTTATAAAGCCATTTAAAAATGCACTTTTCACATCCATTTGATATAGTTTAATGTCATGATGTGATGCATATGCAAGGAGGATACGGATGGCTTCAAGTCTTGCAACCGGTGCAAAGGTCTCTCCAAAATCCAAACCTTCAACTTGAGAGAACCCCTTTGCCACTAGCCTTGCCTTGTTTCTAACAACCTTGCCTTGATCATCTTGCTTGTTCCTAAACACCCATTTTGTCCCAATGACTCTTGCGCCTTTAGGTCGCTCTTCAAGTGTCCAAACTTGGTTGCGGGTGAAGTTGTTCAATTCTTCATGCATAGCATTCACCCAATCCGGATCACCTAGAGCTTCATCTACAATGGTAGGCTCAACAAGAGACACAAAGGAGTGATGTTCAATAAATAAAGCAAGTTTTTGAGATCGAGTCATTACACCCCTTGTAGGACTCCCTATGATGAGATCTTGAGGATGAGCTTGTAGTAGAGGAGTAGTCCTTTGATCAACCACTTGAGGGGCCGCTTGTGGAGCATCCAACATCTTGAGCTTGTACCACCATTTGATCATGGGAGACATGAGTATCTTCAATTGGATCCCTTCCATCTTTGTCATCATCAATGTGGTACATTGGATGAGGATGACTTGTCAATGACTTGCACATCATCATTCATCATATTTAGGCTTGATAGGCTCCAACCGGCATGTTCTTCATGGCTTCCCTCAATGGTTCATCACCTACATCATTAAGATTTTCCATGCTCTCCTTGAGAGCCATTAGATTCATCGAATTCCACATCATATGTTTCTTCTACCATCCCGGTGGCATGGTTGAATATTCGATATGCTTTGGACTTCAATGACTAACCAACAAGAAAACCAATATCACATCGGCGTTGAAACTTCCCTAGGTGTTGGCGCTTCTTGTAGATGTAGCATTTGCACCCAAACACTCTAAAGAAGGATACATCCGGCTTCTTGTTGTTGAGTAGCTCATAGGGGGTCTTGCCAAGGAGACGATGGGGGAACAACCGGTTTGATGCATAGCAAGCGGTGTTGATTGCTTCCGCCCAAAATCTTTCCGGTGTAGTGTACTCATCTAACATAGTCCTTGCTAGGGTGATTAGTGTTCGGTTCTTCCTCTCAACTACCCCATTTTGTTGTGGTGTGTAGGTTGCGGAGACTTCATGCTTGATCCCAACTTCATCACAATATTGCTCAATATGGGTGTTGTCGAACTCTCTTCCATTGTCACTTCTTATCTTTTTGATCTTCAAGTCAAACTCATTTTGGGCTCTCTTGGCAAACTTCTTGAATGAAGGGGTTGCTTCGGATTTGTCATGAAGAAAGAATACCCAAGTGTATCTAGAGTAGTCATCAACAATCACTAGACAATAGAGATTTCCACCCAAGCTAGCATATGTTGTTGGTCCAAATAGATCCATGTGAAGTAGCTCTAACTCTCTTGATGTTGACACAAAGGCTTTGGTTGGATGTGTATTTGCAACTTGCTTGCCGGCTTGACATGCACTACACAATTTGTCCTTCTCAAATTTGACATCCTTCAAGCCCCTAACCAAATCCTTCTTCAATAGCTTGTTGAGAGTGTTCATTCCAACATGTGCTAATCTTCTATGCCAAAGCCAACCAAGTGATTGCTTAGTGAACAAACATGTCTTCAAGTTGGCATCTTCGGAGGTGAAATCCACTAGATAGAGATTGTTGTAATCTAAAGCCTTTGAATATCACTTGTGTATCATGTTTCTTAGTTACAACCACTTCCTTGTCGGTGAACAAGCATTGAAAGCCAAGATCACATAGTTGTCCAACGGATAGCAAGTTGAAGCTTAATGATGCAACTAGAAGCACATTGGAGATGGTATGATCGTTTGATATAGCCACTTTGCCCAATCCTTTGACATTGCCCTTTGAGTTGTCACCAAATGTTATCTTTTCTTGGTCATCGGACATTCTCTTCTAGTGAGGTGAACATCCGGGGATCTCCGGTCATATGTTGTGTGCATCCACTATCAATTACCCAATGTGATCCACCGGTCTTGTAGTTCACCTACACACACAAGAAATCAAGCTTGAGCTTTCGGGACCCAAACTTGTTGCGGTCCCTTAACTTTCTCAACTAGTGACTTAGCAACCCAAATTTGCCTTGGCCTATTCTTGTTAGGTGGCCCCATAAACATAACCTTCACTTTGCCACTAGAATCTTGTCTAAGCATGTAGTGAGCATTGAAAGCAAAGGGCCTAGCATGCTTGGGCAAGGGTGTGGGCTTTGGCTCCTCACAAACATGAGCAAAGTGTCCTTCCTTTCCACACTCATAGCATCTCCCAATCTTCTTCTTCTTTGGCTTAGTGATGCTCTTGCGTTGCTTCATCTTCTCTTCAAGAAAGCCAATGCCATTTCTATTGGTTTTCATGACGGTGTTCATGAGAAGCTCACTTTGAAGACATTGACCCTTGGTGAAGTTCCTCAAACCGGTGGTGAGGTGCTCTTTCTCCTTCTTGAGCTTGTCATTCTCTTGTTGGAGTTCCAATTGAGATGGTGTCATTTTGTAGTCCCTCTCCATCTTTAATCTCTTGTTCTCTTCTTTTAGCATGTCTAGCTCAAGTGTCATGCTATAGTCATCGTCATGAGATTGAATGATAACTTGCTTGGTAGTTGAAAGCTTTTCTAGATCAACTTTGAGCTTTGCATTCTCATTCTTGATCTTGACATAGTCATCATAGTGATCGGCCTCAACCACTTTCTTGCCCTTGCCACTAGCACTTTGCTCCACATGCTCACTAACCAAGTCCTCACAAGATGTTGCTATGTCACACTTAACAACAAGGTTAGGAGCATCATGTGTCTCATGTGAAAGCATATCATAAGCAATGGTGAGAGTATCATAATCTACTTTCACTTGAGTATATTGTTCCTTAAGCAAAGCATGACTAGTGGAAAGGTCACTATGCATCTTATCAAGTTTTTCATTTTTAGCTTTGAGCTCCTTGTTAGAGGACTTGAGCTCCTTGATAGTGGATGACATAGTTGCAAGTTCATCTTTTAGTTCATCACTAGCATGAATAGCATGATCACATTTTTCAACAAGAGATTCATTTTCATCAACAAGCTTCTCATTTTTAGCTCTAGTCTTTCTTATGATTTTAGAGTAGTCATTTAGCAATTTGACAAGTTCATCATAAGTAGGAGCCTCAAATTCACCATCACTATCACTATCACTAGAGTCATCATCGTTTTGTACCTTCCGGTCACCCTTGGCCATAAGGCATAGGTGTGTAGATGATGATGGCGATGGTGGTGGTGGTGGTGTAGAGGAGCCAATGACTAGAGCGGCCACCTTCTCCTTCTCATCATCACTATCTTCATTTGATGAGCCACCGGAGGAGTCAATGTCGGTGAGCCAATCACCAACAATGTAAGCCTTCCCACCTTTCTTGTGGTATTGCTTCTTCTTGCCATCTTTCTTCTTGTATGACTTGTCATTCTTCTTCTCATCTTCGCTTGATGAGTCATACTTCTTGCTCTTGTTCTTGTTCTTGTAGCTATCTTTCTTGGGCTTGGTGCATTGATGAGCAAGATGGCCAAGCTCACCGCAATTGTAGCAATCCATTTCGGAGATTGGCCTCCTCTTGCTACTTGTGAAGAACTTCTTCTTTCTTGAGTCAAAGTTGACTCCATTCTTGTGAAGCTTCTTCAACATCTTGGTGGTCCTTCTCACCATGAGAGCAATGTTGGAATCATCTTCATCATCGCTTGTGCTCTCATGATGCACCTCAATAGCCTTGGACTTGCCCTTCTTGTCATGGCTAGCTTTGAAGGCCAAGTCCTTCTTCTTGTCGGTGGAGGAGCCACCACTTGGTGTGATGTGCATGTACATCTCATGCGCATTGATCTTTCCCAAGATTTGAGTTGGTGTAGCGGTGGAAAGATCACCTTGATGTAGCACCGTCACAATGTGTCCATACTTCTCAATTGGAAGGACACAAAGAATCTTCCTCACAACATCGGATGGTTGCATTTGCGTGAGGCCAAGTCCATTTAGCTCTTCTACAAGAACATTCAACCGTGAGTACATTTCATTTGCACTTTCATTAGCATGCATATCAAAAGAGTGAAGTTTTTGCATAACTAAATGATAGCGTTCCTCACGTTCACTCTTGGTTCCCTCATGGAGCGCACAAATGTTTTCCCATAGATCATGGGCATTTTTGTGGTTCCGAACACGGTTGAACACATCTTTGCAAATGCCTCTAAAAAGAATGTTTTTGGCCTTTGCATTCCATTTATCATTTTCCTCCTCATTAGGAGTGAGGCTTGTGCCTTCCTTGGGCTTGGCAAAGCCGGTTATGGCGGCATCACGACATTTCACATCAACCGCTTCTAGGTACGACTCCATACGGATTTTCCAATATGGAAAGTCGTCACCCTCAAACATGGGAGGTGGTCCATCACCTCCGGACATCTTAACTCTAGGCGGTTAAGCCTAAATCGAGAGCACGAGGCTCCGATACCAATTGAAAGGATCAAGATGCCCAAGAGGGGGGGGGGGTGAATTGGGCTTTTCTAAAACTTCTTGCGATAATAAAACTTATCAAGCCCCAATTAACCCCCTAGTGCCTAGAAGAGTGTTTGACAAGAATCAATTGCACAAAAGACTATCGCTAAACCATTTCTACTCTAGCATTGCAATTCAACTTATGAAAGAACAACAAGTAAATGCGGAATTGAATTGCTCAAAGGTAAATGCGTAGAGAAGAGAGTAGAGATGACACGACGATCTTTTTGCCGAGGTATCGAGGTGTCGGCACACCCCCCTAGTCCTCGTTGGAGCACCCGCGCAAGGGTATCGCTCCCCCTTGATCCGCGCAAGGATCAAGTGCTCACTACGAGCTGATTCTTCGCCACTCCGGCCCGGTGAATCGCTCGCTACCGGTCACAACTTGGCTTGGGTCATCCACAATGCCTCCGGATGATCACCAAGCTCTCCGATCGCCACCAAGCCGTCTAGGTGATGCCGATCACCAAGAGTAACAAGCAAGAACTCTCACTTGATCAACGCAAGGCTAATGAGATGAGTGGATGCACACTTGCTACTCTCTACTCACTAATGAGGTGTTTGATCACTCAATTAACAAATCTCTCAACCTCACTAGGCCTCTTGCACTCACTTGGAATCACAATGTGTTTGGCAACCTTTCAAATGAGCAAGAGTGACAGCATGAATGAGGGGGAGGCATATTTATACCCCCCAACTCAAAACATGCACGAAGGGGTAAGTCCAGCCAGTTATACACTGACCGGACGCACCTGTCGGGGTGACCGGACGCGTCCGGTCAGTGTCTAACGGCTACGTGACGTTAGCCCTGACACCAGTACAATACACTGACCGGACGCACCCATGCGTCCGATCACCACTGACCGGACGCGTCCGGTCATCAATTTCCCTCTCTGGAACCTCTCTGGATGCGACCGGACTCACCTCCTGGTGCGTCCGGTCGAATACTGAAGAGCGTCCGGTCGAAGCCAAGCCTGCTTCTTAGCCAAACCAACTGACCGGACGCACGCCCCAGCGTCCGGTCATTAGGGTTGAAGCGTCCGGTCACATTTTGAAGTCCGAAACGACTTCGGTTTGCGACGCTCCCTTCACGAACTTTCTTCCTTATGATCTTAGGGACCTTTCTAAGCTACCTAGGGCTTTGGTTAACAAGTGTGCACCACACCTAACTCAAAAGTCTCACCTAGGTCAAGCTACTCATTCAAACCCCTCTTTATAGTACGGCCAAAGATAAAGCAAAGACCTATGCTACTCTAAGTGTCCTTCAACACCAAATGACACTTAGCACTAGCCTATCACCGTCTTCGTCGTCCATCCTTTGAAGACCGAACGAATTCCACCGCTAAGGGGGCATGAATACCATAGTGCCCTCACGATCATCATTACCATGACCTAACTCAACTGTTTCTGCAAAACACACGTTAGTCATAGTAATTTACCGTTGTCATCCAATCACCGAAACCCACTGGGGGCCTAGATGCTCACAACTCCTTAGAGGGAATTGCGAGGGAAGTCTTTACCCATGAAGTCATCATCTAGGTTTCCTCCAAATAAAGGGACGTTTGGCGCCATCAAGACCTCATCATCTAGGTGGCACAATTGTCTTGGTCATCCATCATCTGCAGTAGTTCATTTGGTTCTTAGCAAAAATCATATTTCTTTTTCTAAGTCGAATAAAGTCATTGTTTGTGATGCGTGTCAAAAGGTTAAAGGTCATCGGTTACCCTATCCTAGATCAACTAGCATGTCATCGAGTCCCCTTGAACTTGTTTTTTTGGATGTTTGGGGGCCGACACCCATTTCTGTCGGCAAGAATGCTTATTATGTTAGCTTCATAGATGACTTCAGTAAATTTACTTGGATTTACTTGCTTCGTCACAAATCTGAAGTTTTTCAGAAATTCCATGATTTTCAATCTATGGTAGAGTGACAATTTAATAAGAAGATTCTAGCTATCCAGACCAACTGGGGAGGAGAGTACCAAAAATTAAATAGTTTCTTTCAACGCATACGGATCATTCATCATGTTTCCTGTCCCTATGCACATCACCAAAATGGGTCGGCTGAAAGAAAACATTGACACATTGTTGAAATAGGTCTCTCCCTGCTCATGCCTCTATGCCTCTTAAATTCTGGGATGAAGCTTTCCTTACTGCTACATATTTGATCAATCGCCTTCCTAGCAAGGTTATCCATGATCAAACCCCTCTGGAATGCCTGTTTCACCTAAAGCCCGACTATCTCACTCTTCGAACCTTGGGTTGTGCTTGTTGGCCTAATTTACGCCCATACAACTCTCGCAAACTTCAATTTCGCTCCAAACAGTGTGTGTTTCTTGGGTACAGTAACATGCATAAAGGGTTAAAGTGCTTAGATATATGTTTTGGATGGTCGAGTTTATATCTCTCGTGACGTTGTTTTTGATGAAAATGTCTATCGTTTCTCTACCCTTCAACCCAACGCCGGTGCCCGGCTCAGATCTGAAATTTTGCTCCTTCCACCCTTCCTTCAAAATCCATCCACTGGGGACGACAATTTTTATACCTATATTGTCAATGATTCTTTGCACTGTAACTCTTCTGCTGAGCATGCAGGTCCTGGTGAAAATCCGGTGCAAACCAGTTCAAATGAACGTGATTTTATGCAACCTCAGAGTCTTCCTTTTTTTGGCAGGGACAGGAGCTGTTCCCAACGATGGTACTCCTGCAACTTCGATCCCAACTGCATCAGCCTCGGATCAGTTGCCGTCGACTGAGACGTGCGGCCCCGCATCAGCCTCGGGCACCATTCCGCGCGCGCCAGCTGCCTCGCTTCCCTGCGCACCAGCTTCAACAACCGGGGGACAGGCGCCTGCTCCTGGATCTTCTACGCCTGTGGCACCTTGTGCGGGATCGACTGCGCCGACTCCACCGACCTCTCAGGAGTTGCCGGGATCATCTGTGGTGCCGGACTTTGCTGGGATTGTTGTGGCTCCGGTTGCGGCTACACGTCCTACTACTCGTCTTCAGAAAGGTATCCGCAAACCAAAAACATATACAAATGGCACTATAATATATGGTCAATTGGTTGTTGTCCCTGAAGAACCACCCACCTTGCAACATGCCTTAGCTGATAAAAAATTGGAAGCACGCTATGGATGTAGAATTTGATGCCTTGCATAAAAACAAAACTTGGCACTTAGTTCCACCTCAAAAAGGAAAGAATGTGATAGATTGCAAATGGGTGTATAAAATTAAAAGAAGGTCAGATGGGAGAATCGATAGGTATAAAGCACGTCTAGTGGCTAAGGGATTTAAGCAAATACATGGTATTGACTATGAAGATACCTTTAGTCCTGTTGTTAAGGCTACTACCATTCGACTCGTTTTGTCTCTTGCTATGTCAGGGAACTGGTGTTTGAGACAGTTGGATGTCCAAAATGCTTTCTTACATGGTTATCTTCAAGAAGGGGTCTACATGAAACAACCTCCCGGATATGAAGATAAGTCTAGGCCGCATCACTTGTGCAAACTTGATAAAGCCCTTTATGGACTTAAGCAAGCACCTCGGGCATGGCACTCACACTTGTCCAGTAAATTGCAGAGCCTTGGTTTCTTCCCTTCAAAGGCCGACACTTCGTTGTTTTTCTACCAAAAAGGGAGTCATGTGATTTTCATGCTTGTTTATGTTGATGATATTATTGTTGCTAGCTCTTCTCAGGAAGCAGTGAGTGCCCTTCTTCGAGATTTAGAGAAGGACTTTGCCATTAAAGATCTTGGAGATTTGCGCACTATTTCTTGGGCATACAAGTTCAACAGAAGAATGGAGAGTTACGGATGTCTAACGGTATGCTTCTAAAATCCTAGAAAGGGTAAACATGCAGCTTTGTAAGCCGGTCAAGACGCCTTTGTGTACCACTGAGAAACTGTCGGTCACTAGTGGAACCAGACTTGGAACCAAAGACTCAACAAGATATAGAAGCATTGTTGGTGCACTCCAATATCTTACTGTAACATGACCTGATCTGTCCTTTTCTGTCAACAAAGTTTGCCAGTTTTTGCATTCACCTACCACAGTTCATTGGGAGGCTGTAAAACACATTTTGAGATATGTACAAGGTACTAAGAGTTTGGGCATTAAAATTAGAAAGTCAAACTCAATGCTTGTTAGTGCCTTTTCAGATGCAGATTGGGCCGGTTGTCTTGATGATAGGCGATCTGTTGGAATTGAGGCAGGATCAATCGTCGCTAGAACGCTCGCACTCTCTCTCTCTCAGTCTCGACGAACACGCACAGAACACAGGGATGAACTAAACGATGAACTCGGTGGACAGGATTTTGGTGCAGCGCTCGAACTGCTGCTTTTCAGATTTTCTTCTCTCTTTATTTGATACAGATTACATGCTAGGTGAAAGCCCTAGTTTGGTTTCGGTTAATTGATGAAACCTATTTTGGTCTAATCCTATTGCTAAGCATGTGTGTAGCTAATGAGAGGATTATGACCAAGTCTTTGATGGAGCTAGCTAGTTGGCGACCATGTTGGATGGTGACGGCCACAAGCTCTCAAGTGTTTCAATGCTCTGTCTTCGGTGAAATGGAGAAGGGAATAGATGCCATTGCTCAAGTTGGGACTTTAGTTTTATCTTTGATCTTGAGTAATAGGCAAGCCCGACTATCAAGAGGGACACATTTGAGGCTAGCTAGATGTGGAGAAAAGTGCTCATGACGACTAACTTCTAGCGCTTGAGAGACACCACGCACTCACGAACACATAGAGGTTTTCTGGGTGTGGTCGGTAGTACCGCCCAAGGGGGTCGGTAGTACCGCCCAAGGGTGCTATGAGCAAGGTTCTCTGGTTTTGGTCTCAGGTGACCTAGCGGTAGTACCGCCATAAGGTCGGTACTACCGGCCTCGGTAGTACCGACCCCCTGGTCGGTAGTACCAAGGATCCAAGACGTTTTTCATCCTCTTTGTGTTGGTCAAAATATGACCTGGCGGTAGTACCGCCATAACCTCGGTAGTACCGCCCTCGGTGCTACCTACCCTGGTCGGTAGTAACTTGTTTTTCGCAGAGCTCTCTGTTCGCGGCCGATTTGGCCTAGCGGTAGTACCACCATAACCTCGGTACTACCGCCCGCGGTGGTACCGACCAAGGGTCGGTTGTTCCATCTGGTCAACGGTCGCTGTAACGATCGTATTGAGTACGGTCGGTACTACCGACCAAGGGGGTCGGTACTACCGACCGTGGCGCAGCATGTCTTGTTTAAATAGCCGCTCGGCCGGCTTCTTTGGGTTACCTCTTCGATTCATTTGCGCACAAAACACAAGAAATAGAGCTCCCAAGTGTTGACTAACCTCCTCTCTCTCCCCCTTTGATTCTAGAGTGAATCTCTTGCAAGCTTTGAGCTAGGGAAGTGAGATTAGAGAGTGAGACGCATCGTTCTTCGTCAAGAGCACTTGGATCCAACATCTCTCCGGCTTGATTTGTGTTCTTTACTCTTGAGTTCTTGGAACTCTAGCTGGTTAGGTGTTCTTCGGTCGTTGCCCGTGATTGACTCATTTGTGAGGGCACTCCGAAGTGTTTGTATTACCCTCTGATTCTTAGTGAAGAAACTCAACTAGCCTTTGTGGTTGCTTGAGTGAGGCAAGGAGGTGAAAGAGACTCCGACCTTCGTGGTCACCTCAACAACGGGGGCGTAGGTGCTTCTTAGTGAAGTGGTCGAACCTCGGATTAAATCTTGTGTCTCGTGTGCTTGTTGATTTTGCATCCTTGGATATTTTGTTTGCACTCATGTTCTTCGCGTTCTTCCTCCCTCCTCTCTCGTTCTTAGGTGTGGGAAGGCTCGATCTACTCTTTGGGGAGGAGCCACTTCTTGGATAAGGTATAAACTTCATCTACATCTTCTAGGGAAATATTAGTATGTGCTAGATCCACTTTTGCATCTTCTCTATCTCGATCTCGTAGCAGTTTTTAGGTTGTCGGTAGTACCAACCTGTAGAGCCGGTAGTACCGACCTCGGTAGTACCGACCCCTATAGTCGGTAGTACCGACTGTGCAATCTGATACTCGTTTTGAGCTTTGAGTTTCAGGTTTCTAGATTTTTGAATTGGCTATTCACCCCCCCCCCCTCTAGCCATTCGGACCTTTCAAGTGGTATCGGAGCCAAGTCACCATTTGTTTGAGGATTTACAACCTCTGGTGTTGCAATGGCTCAAATCAACTATATGGGGAAGCCACCACATTTTGATGGCACCAACTTCGATTGTTGGAAGCGGAAGATGTGCGTGTTCACAAGGGGCATGAATAGGAAGATATGGGATGTGATCGAGCATGACTTTGTTGTGATTGACTCCGCCGATCCAACTCCAAGAGAAGAAGAGAAGCTTCAATGGAATGATGTGGCAATCAACCTTTTCTATGAAGCATTCGACATCAAAGTTTTTGAGCAAATCAAGAATCTCGAGCGTGCAAGTGAGATATGGGAAAGATTAGAGGAGACCTATGAGGGCACCAAGGCCGTGAAAAGTGCCAAGCTTTACATTCTCAAAGACAAGCTTGCCACCTTCAAGATGCAAGATGATGAAAGCATACCGGAGATGTTTCACCGGTTGCAAGTCATTGTCAATTATTTGAAGGCGTTGGGTGAGAAGGTGGATGACAAGGACTTTTCTCACAAGTTCTTGAGATGCTTGCCACCTAGGTTTGATACCTTGGTGACAATCCTTGTGAGAGAAGGGTTGGATACGGTAACCCCAAACCAAGTACTAGGTGATGTGGTCACTCAAGACACATACCATGTGGAACAGGATGGGGGAGCCCAAGAGGAAGAGAAGAAGAAGAAGACTGTGGCGTTCAAGGCGTCATCCTCCAAGATCAAGAGCAAGGGCAAAGCAAAGAAGGAGGAAAGTGATGATGAAGCTAGCACAAGCGACAATGAGTTTGATGATGAAGAAATAGCTCTCTTTGTCAAGAAGTTTGGCAAGTTCATGAAGAAGAAGAGCTTTGGGGCAAGAAAGAAAAGAGATTCATACAAGAGCTCAACTAGAAGATGCTATCGATGCAAGAGCAAAGATCACTTCATTGCGGATTGTTCACAATCTAGTGATGATGAAGATGATCATAAGAAGAACAAGAAGGAGAAGAAGGAGAAGAAGGAAAGAAGAAGGAAAAGAAGAAGGGTGGATCCTATGTTGTGACATGGGATAGTGATGCTTCCTCAAGTGATGATGGTGATTCTAGTGATGATGAGAGGAAGACCACCAAGAAGAAGGCTATGGCTAGTCTTGCTATCTCAAGCAAGCCTTCTATCTTCGACGCTTCATCGACATGCTTCATGGCTAAGGCCACTAAGGTATCATCCGATGAGAGTGAGAGTGAGAGTGATGATGATGAGGAGTACTCAAAGGAGGACCTCATAAGCATGCTACGAGATGCTCACTCTTACATTGAGACTAAGAGGAAGGAGTGCAAAGAATTACGCAAGGCCAACAAGGCTCTTGAGCAATCCTTTGATGAGCTCAAGTCTACTCATGAGAGGCTAGAGGAAGCCCATGAGAAGCTTGATCAAGCTCACACTAGGCTTAAGGAAGCCCAATCCTCCCTCCTTGATCAAAGTAAGATTGAGGATGTTGTGGAGACATGCAATGTAGGAGTAACTGGTGATATACTTGATGAATCTTTTTACACTCCTATTATTGTTACTCCTATCAATGCATCATCATCATCTAGATCAATTAAAATGTCTACTTCTACTACATGTAACTCATCATTAGTAGTAGAAAATAAGAACCTTAAGAACAAGGTTAATGAGCTCACTCATGCCTTAGGCAATGCCTATGGTAGAGATGCCCGCTTGCTTAAGTGCTTGGGTAGCCAAAGGTCTCCACTCAACAAGGAGGGACTTGGCTATACCCCCAAGAAGGGCAAGGCGGCTTTTGTTCCTCACAAGACTCGTTTTGTGAGGAGCAACGGTCGGTTTTGCAATAGTTGCAAGCAATCCGGGCATATAGAGCAACATTGCTTTAACAAGAATAAAAACAAGAAGCATGCTCATGTTACATCTATTCGCTTTGATTCTTGTTATATGCTTACTAAGGGCACTAATGGTGTGAAGGCTAAGTACATTGGTGCACCCATGGTTGGCCCAAAGAAGAAGGCAATTTGGGTGCCCAAGAGCTTGGTTACTAACCTTGGAGGACCCAAAAAGATTTGGGTACCTAAAAAGAATTGATCCTTTTTGTAGGTTAATTACAAAGCCGGAGGAAGGCATTGGGTGCTTGATAGTGGGTGCACTCAACACATGACCGGAGATGGTAGAATGTTCAAATCAATCAACACTAGTGGCAATGATCATGCAAATGCTATCACATTTGGTGACAACAAGAAAGGCAAGGTCAAAGGCTTGGGCAAGATTGCAATATCAAATGACTTGAGCATCTCCAATGTGCTATTAGTGGAATCTCTCAACTTCAACTTGTTGTCAGTGGCACAATTATGTGATTTGGGATTCAAATGCATAGTTGGTGTTGATGATGTGGAGATTGTGAGTGTTGATGGAAGTGATGTGATCTTCAAAGAATTTAGATATGAGAACCTCTATTTGGTGGACTTTGATGCTAGTGAAGCTCAATTGACAACATGCTTATTCACCAAATCAAGCATGGGTTGGCTATGGCATAGGCGCTTGGGACACGTTGGAATGAAGCAACTAAAGAGGCTAGTGAAGCATGACATGGTGAGAGGGCTAAAAGATGTTCACTTTGAAAAGGACAAGCTATGTAGTGCATGCCAAATGGGAAAGCAAGTTGGAAACACCCATCCTAACAAAGGAATGATGAGCACTACACATGCGCTTGAGTTGTTGCACATGGACTTGTTTGGACCAACTACATATGCAAGTATTGGGGGAAAGAAGTATGGCTTTGTGATAGTGGATGACTATACAAGATACACATGGGTCTTTTTTCTTGTTGACAAAAGTGAAGTGTTTGGGGTATTCAAAACCTTTGTCAAGAGAAGTCAAAATGAGTTTGATAGAAGAATCAAGAAAGTGAGAAGTGACAATGGAAGTGAGTTTAGAAACACAAGGGTTGATGAGCTATGTGATGAGTTTGGAATCAAGCATCAATTCTCGGCCAAGTATACACCTCAATCCAATGGGATAGTTGAAAGGAAGAATAGGACACTCATTGATATGTCAAGATCTATGCTTAGTGAATATAATGTGAGTGATTCCTTTTGGGCCGAAGCAATCAACACGGCTTGCTATTATAGCAACCGACTCTATTGTCACCCTCTATTGAAGAAGACACCATATGAGCTCCTCAATGATAGAAAGCCCAACATTG
This sequence comes from Coix lacryma-jobi var. lacryma-jobi, assembly GCA_009763385.1. Classification (NCBI taxonomy): domain Eukaryota; kingdom Viridiplantae; phylum Streptophyta; class Magnoliopsida; order Poales; family Poaceae; genus Coix; species Coix lacryma-jobi. The sequence goes on from CM019828.1 coordinate 50,303,353, forward strand.
CTTACTTTCGGGTTTTTGGGTGCAAATGTTACATATTGAAGAAGGGCACAAGACTTGGAAAATTTGAGAAGAAATGTGATGAAGGGACACTTCTTGGTTACTCCACTACAAGCAAAGCCTATAGAGTGTGGAACAATACATCAAGAATCATTGAAGAAGTCCAAGATGTTGAGTTTGATGAAACCAATGGCTCACATGAAGAACAAGATAATCTAGATGATGTGAGAGGAACACAATTGGCCGAAGCTATGAAGAACATGGACCTTGGTGATATGAGGCCAAAGCAAGTGATTGACATTGAAGATGACAAAGATCAAGTTCTCTCACCTCCAACCTTGCACGACAATGGTGTTGCAAGCTCTAGTGGTTCTCATGATCAACAAGATGCTAGTAGCTCTCAAGTGGCTCATCCAAGTGCAAGTGCAAGTACTCAACCAGAACAAGTGCTCCAACCAACACACATTGCAAGAGATCATCCTTTAGATCAAATTGTTGGTGACATAAGAAGAGGTGTGCAAACAAGATCAAGATTGGTCTCATTTTGTGAACACTACTCATTTGTATCATCTATTGAGCCAACCAAGATTGATGAAGCCTTGAGGGATGTTGATTGGGTGAATGCAATGCATGAAGAGTTGAACAACTTCACCCGCAATGATGTTTGGGAGTTAGTGGAAAGACCAAAGAACACAAACGTTATTGGTACAAGATGGGTCTTCCGGAACAAGCAAGATGAAGATGGCATTGTAGTAAGGAACAAAGCAAGATTGGTTGCACAAGGATACACTCAAATGGAAGGGATTGACTTTGGAGAAACCTATGCACCGGTTGCTAGATTGGAAGCCATTAGAATCCTACTTGCATATGCTTGTGCTCACAACATCAAGCTCTATCAAATGGATGTAAAGAGTGCTTTTCTCAATGGATTCATAAATGAGTTAGTGTATGTTGAGCAACCTCCCGGGTTTGAAGACTTGAAGAAGCCCAACCATGTGTACAAGCTCAAGAAGGCACTATATGGGTTGAAGCAAGCACCTAGGGCTTGGTATGAAAGATTGAGAGACTTTTTGTTAGCAAAAGGGTTCAAGATTGGAAAGGTTGACACCACTCTCTTCACCAAGAAGATTGGAAGTAGCTTGTTTGTGTTGCAAATCTATGTGGATGACATTATCTTTGGATCAACCAACCAAGACTTTTGTGAAGAGTTTGGGGAGATGATGGCTAAAGAATTTGAGATGTCTATGATTGGAGAGCTTAGTTACTTCCTTGGTCTACAAATCAAGCAAATGAAGAAAGACACTTTCGTTAGTCAAGGCAAGTACATCAAGGACATGCTCAAGAAGTTTGGGTTAGATGAAGCTAAAGCAATAACCACTCCAATGGGCACAAATGGACATTTGGATAGTGACTCTAGTGGTGACATGGTAGATCAAAAGTTATATCGGTCAATGATTGGAAGCTTACTTTATGTGACCGCATCAAGACTGGATGTTATGTTTAGTGTGTGCATGTGTGCAAGGTTCCAAGCTTCTCCAAGGGAAAGTCATTTGGAGGCAACCAAAAGAATATTGAGATATTTGAAGCACACTCCAAATGTTGGACTATGGTATCCCAAGGGCTCTCAATTTGAATTAATTGGATACTCGGATTCCGACTATGCGGGATGCAAGGTGGATAGGAAGAGCACATCGGGCACTTGTCAATTGCTTGGAAGATCACTTGTCTCATGGTCATCAAAGAAGCAAAATAGTGTTGCACTCTCTACCGCCGAAGCCGAATACATATCCGCGGGTAGTTGTTAAGCACAATTATTATGGATGAAAGCTACATTGCAAGATTATGGAGTCAAGTTTGGACAAGTTCCATTGCTATGTCATAATGAGAGCGCCATCAAAATAGCCACCAACCCGGTTCAACATTCAAGAACAAAGCACATTGACATAAGGCATCACTTCATTAGAGATCATCAAGCAAAGAAAGACATATCTATTGAAAGTGTGGGCACCGATGATCAACTTGCCGATATCTTCACCAAGCCACTAGATGAGAGAAGGTTTTGCAAGTTAAGGAATGAATTGAATATCCTAGACTTCTCCAACATGAGTTGAATGCACCTCCACATATGACATGCCTCTCCTCCGACAAAGCAAAGGTGAAATTGTTTGGCATGTGCATTTATTCTTATTAGGTTGTGCTCTAGTTCATATAGCCATCACATTGCTTATCTAGGTTCATTCATGGTAAATCAACTGACTTTGAAGTATATATGGTACCACTATTGCTTCTATGTTGGATTTGATCTAGTGGTAGCATATAACTTGTTTGTGAGCTTGTAACTCTAGTGTTTGATCTAGTAAGTGAGCAAAATGTGTCTAACCAACGTGAGTAAGATAACCATTGTAAGATGTGTGAAGAAGCTTACTCCAGAGCAAATCGTGTTAAATACCTTATGTTCATAAGCTAGATTAAGCCACAACTTGACTTAGTTCAATCTCCTTGCCTCCTTCCTTTAAAATTTTGTTCCACCTTTATGATAATTGTTGACAAAGGGGGAGAAAGAAAGTGCTACAAAAGATATATGCTAGTGGAAGGGGGAGTAACAAAGACTTGAACACTTAAAATTTGAGCATACAAATAGGGGGAGCAAGCTCATAAACATGTATGTTGCATTTGAAATGTGCATATTCATATGTTTGTTGCATTGCATAAGCTACTTATGTTGATATTCATACTTATGTGATGAATGCTAGTGATAAGACTTGATTGATGAATTGTTTAATTAGCATGTATAGGATTGCAACTAGACATATTGTTGTTTCAAGTTGCTCAAGAATCTTATTATAAATGTTGATCTCATGGGGTTCTTGAGTTGTGATGCATGTCTAGTGAATAATGATGCTAAGGATGGTATAACATGTGCACTCCGATTGGTATCACGCTTCAAAGGTCCATTCTTATGCCTTAGCATCATCATTGATAGTGTTGCTCGCCCATATTTCATATCCATACATATGTGCCAATTTTAGAACCAAACTCTATAACACATGTGTAGGGGGAGCTAATACCATCAATATGGTTACTCAAATTTAAATTATATATCTTTGTATAGGTTGTCATCAATTACCAAAAAGGGGGAGATTGAAAGCCCTAGTTTGGTTTCGGTTAATTGATGAAACCTATTTTGGTCTAATCCTATTGCTAAGCATGTGTGTAGCTAATGAGAGGATTATGACCAAGTCTTTGATGGAGCTAGCTAGTTGGCGACCATGTTGGATGGTGACGGCCACAAGCTCTCAAGTGTTTCAATGCTCTGTCTTCAGTGAAATGGAGAAGGGAATAGATGCCATTGCTCAAGTTGGGACTTTAGTTTTATCTTTGATCTTGAGTAATAGGCAAGCCGGACTATCAAGAGGGACACATTTGAGGCTAGCTAGATGTGGAGAAAAGTGCTCATGACGACTAACTTCTAGCACTTGAGAGACACCACGCACTCACGAACACATAGAGGTTTTCTGGGTGTGGTCGGTAGTACCGCCCAAGGGGGTCGGTAGTACCGCCCAAGGGTGCTATGAGCAAGGCTCTCTGGTTTTGGTCTCAGGTGACCTAGCGGTAGTACCGCCATAAGGTCGGTACTACCAGCCTTGGTAGTACCGACCCCCTGGTCGTTAGTACCAAGGATCCAGGACGTTTTTCATCCTCTCTGTGTTGGTCAAAATATGACCTGGCGGTAGTACCGCCATAACCTCGGTAGTACCGCCCTCGGTGCTACCGACCCTGGTCGGTAGTAACTTGTTTTTCGCAGAGCTCTCTGTTCGCGGCCGATTTGGCCTGGCGGTAGTACCGCCATAACCTCGATACTACCGCCCGCGGTGGTACCGACCAAGGGTTGGTTGTTCCATCTGGTCAACGGTCGCTGTAACGGTCGTATTGAGTACGGTCGGTACTACCGACCAAGGGGGTCGGTACTACCGACCGTGGCGCAGCATGTCTTGTTGAAATAGCTGCTCGACCGGCTTCTTTGGGTTACCTCTTCGATTCATTTGCGCACAAAACACAAGAAAGAGAGCTCCCAAGTGTTGACTAACCTCCTCTCTCTCCCCCTTTGATTCTAGAGTGAATCTCTTGCAAGCTTTGAGCTAGGGAAGTGAGATTAGAGAGTGAGACACATCGTTCTTCGTCAAGAGCACTTGGATCCAACATCTCTCCGACTTGATTTGTGTTCTTTACTCTTGAGTTCTTGGAACTCTAGCCAGTTAGGTGTTCTTCGGTCGTTGCCCGTGATTGACTCATTTGTGAGGGCACTCTGAAGTGTTTGTATTACCCTCTGATTCTTAGTGAAGAAACTCAACTAGCCTTTGTGGTTGCTTGAGTGAGGCAAGGAGGTGAAAGAGACTCTGACCTTCGTGGTCACCTCAACAACGGGGACGTAGGCGCTTCTTAGTGAAGTGGCCAAACCTCGGATTAAATCTTGTGTCTCGTGTGCTTGTTGATTTTGCATCCTTGGATATTTTGTTTGCACTCGTGTTCTTCGCGTTCTTCCTCCCTCCTCTCTCATTCTTAGGTGTGGGAAGGCTCGATCTACACTTTGGGGAGGAGCCACTTCTTGGATAAGGTATAAACTTCATCTACATCTTCTAGGGAAATATTGGTATGTGCTAGATCCACTTTTGCATCTTCTCTATCTCGATCTCGTAGCAGTTTTTAGGTTGTCGGTAGTACCGACCTGTAGAGCCGGTAGTACCGACCTCGGTAGTACCGGCTCCTATAGTCGGTAGTACCGACTGTGCAATCTGATACTCGTTTTGAGCTTTGAGTTTCAGGTTTCTAGATTTTTGAATTGGCTATTAAACCCCCCCCCCCTCTAGCCATTCAGACCTTTCACTAGGCTCGGCCCCTTCGTTACCGCCCACGCCCCGCGATTTTGCTGCGCCATCCCACAGCCGCGCAATGTGGGCGACATTGCCAGGCTGACCGAGCTTCGCCCACACACACAAGCGCACGACGCGAAGACAGCGCGCCGCGCTCACCACCACTCAACTAGACAGCCTAAATTTAGACACACACACACACAACAGAATAAGAAGGCTAACATACTCCCCCCTAATTCTGTTGTCCCGAACCAATCTTGATGACACCACTTCGCGCGCGCAGCTCCTGAAGACGATCGCGCGGCAGTGGCTTGGTGAGCAGATCCACGAGCTGGTCACCCGTCCTGATGTAGTCCGTCTCGATGACGCCGGTGCTGACGCAGTCTCGTATGAAATGGAACCGGACGTCGATGTGTTTGCTTCTGTCGTGGAGCACCGGGTTCTTAGCCAGCGCCAATGCCGACTTGTTGTCGATGTAGAGCAGTGGCGCGATGACCTTGACGTTCACCAGATCAGCGAGCCGGCGTGACAGCCACACTCCCTGACACGCCGTGGTGGCGCCGGCGATATACTCCACCTCGCACGATGACAACGCCACCACGCGCTGCTTCTGCGATTGCCCGCTGACCGGGTTCTGACCGAGGAAGAAGAAAACGCCGGAAGTGCTCTTCCGGTCATTGTTGTCCCCGGCGTGATCGGCATCACTGAACCCGACCAGTTCCAGAGCTCCCTCCCCCTGCCGGTAGACACAGCCGTAGGACCTCATCCCGGCAATGTACCTCAACAGGTGTTTGACAGCACTCCAGTGTTCAGTGGTTGGCGCCTCCATGAAGCGACTCACATAGCCCACTGCGAACGCTATATCAGGATGTGTATGAACCAAGTACCTCAGGCTCCCGACGATGCTGCGGTACAGAGTCTTGTCCACCGGGGGGTTTGGGCTCGCCTTGCTCAGCTTGAGCCGTGGCTCCATCGGAGTGCTGCAGGGATTGCACCCCGTGAGTCCAGCCTTCTCGATGATCTTGTCCGCATAGGCACCCTGGCACAGCGTGATGCCCTTTGCGCCCTGTTGAACTTCGATGCCGAGGTAGTAGTGCAGCGATCCGAGATCGCTCATGCTGAACAACCGCGCCATCTCCTTCTTGAAACGAAAAACCTCCGTCTGGTCTGCTCCAACCACGATGAGGTCATCGACGTACACTCCGACGAGCAGCAAATTGCCGCCGGAGCCGCGCACGTACACCGCGTGCTCGGCGTCGCTGCACCTGAAACCAAGAGATCGCAGCGAGTTGTCCAGCTTCGCGTTCCACGCTCTGGGTGCTTGTCGGAGCCCGTACATCGCCTTGTGGAGCTTGTACACCTTGCGCTCCTTCCCACGGACAATGAATCCCGACGGTTGTTCGACGTACACTTCCTCTGCCAGATCTCCATTGAGGAACGCCGACTTCACGTCGAGGTGGTGCACAGTCCATCCGTAGTGTGCGGCAATGGCTAGGAGGAACCGCACGGATTCCATGCGCGCCACCGGGGCAAACACCTCGTCGAAATCTACCCCGGCGCGCTGTACGTATCCCTTGGCCACCAGGCGTGCCTTGTGCCTGGCGATGTTCCCGTCCGCGTCACGCTTGATCTTGAAGACCCATTTCAGGCCTATGGGCTTTACACCTGGTGGCGCGTCGGTGAGTGTCCAGGTCTTGTTGTCAGAGATCGACTTGAGCTCCTCCGACATGGCCTTCTTCCAATCCTCATGCCCCGCCGCCTCCTCGACCGTGGACGGCTCCATGTCCACGGCGAGAAGAAGATCGCCGTCTGCCACCAGGTCCTCGTCGTCGTACAGAAGGTTGTCGATGACCCTGAACCGGTGCGTGGCTTCTTCGTCGTCATCCGCGTCCAGCGCCTCCAGTGCACCTGTCGTAGGGGACACAAACTGCACCGGCATGGTCCCCTTCTTGGGCAGCTCACCTTGCCATGGCATAGGCCCGCCTTGGACCCGTGGTGTGCGCGGTGAGGTCGTTATCGACGACGTCGATGTGGAGCTCGATGTCGGCGATGCTGGGTCATGCGTCGGGTTCATGCCCCCCGGCGGTGGTGGGTGCGTCGTGCCTGAAGACGCCCCTCCCGTCGCAGGCGGAGATGTCATTTGCCCGTCGGGGAGGACGCCATCAAGTCCTTCTGGCTCCCCTTCGGTCCAGTCATCCTCCACCACAAGAGTGTCCTTGCCTGCGCTGTAGGCGACACCCGCTGTGCCACCCGTGTTGTCGTACGCGCTCCAGTCCCACGCCGCGTCTTCTTCAAAGACCGTGTCACGGGTGACGTGCACTCGGTTTGCGACAGGGTCGAACACCCGATAGGCCTTCGAGCCGGGCTCGTACCCTATCAACACCATCTTCCTACTCCGGTCGTCGAGCTTCCCGGCGTTCGGCTTGGTGACCTTGACATGCGCCACACAGCAGAACACCCGCAGGAAGTGCACGGCCGGCTTCTCGCCGTACCACGCCTCGTACAACGTGCGCCCCACCAGACTCCTCGTCGGGGCGCGGTTGAGGAGGAAGACAACCGTCATCACGGCCTTCCCCCACAGCCAGGCCAGAACCGCCTTAGCCTTCATCATGCTTCGCGCCATGGCGAGCACGGTCTGGTTCCGGCGCTCCACCACGCCGTTTTACTGAGGACTGTACGGCGCGGTGAGGTGCCGCTTGATGCCGCGCTCAGAACAGTACTCGAGAAAGCTCGTCGAGTTGAACTCCCCCCCCCCCCACGATCGGTGCGGAACGCCTTGATCTTCCGACCGGACTCGACCTCGACGCTGGCGCGCAGCTTGCGGAACGCGTCCTCGGCGTCGGACTTGCTGGTGAGGAGTGTTGCCCACATGTACCGCGTCATGTCATCGACGGCCAGCATCAGGTACCGCTAGCCATCGGGTGTTGCAGGCATGACGGGGCCGCAGAGATCCCCATGAATGAGCTCCAGTGGCTTGACAGCGCGGTAGTTGGAGGCCTGTGGGAACGGTGTTCGACGTTGCTTCCCGGCCAGGCACGCGTCGCAGACGTGCTCGACGTGCTCAATCGATGGTAGACCTCGCACCATCCCTTCTCGCCCCATCTTGTTCAACGCCTGAAAGCCGAGATGTCCAAATCGGGCATGCCACTTCCACTCCTCGTCGCCGTATGAAGCAGCCAGGCACACCGGTGGCGATGACTTGAGCGGCAGGATGTAGAGACGATTGGGAGTGTGTTTTACCTTGGCGAGCAGCTCAGGAGAGGCACGATCCCACATCTGCAAGATCCCCTCTTCAATCTCGATCTTGCATCCGTTCTCGTCAAGTTGCCCGACGCTTAGGATGCTGCTATGAAGCCGTGGGATGTGGTAGACGTCGCGGAACGCCCGGTGTCCCCCGTCCTTGGACGCGAACAGCACGGTGCCGCGCCCAGCGATCTCCACGAGGGAGCCGTCCCCGAACTGGACGGAGCCGATGACGCCGGGGTTCAGCTCGGAGAAGATGGATGCGTCGCCAGTCATGTGGTTTGATGCGCCCGTGTCGAGGTACCACGACATCTCCCCGCGCTCGTCGTCGCCGTCTAGGTCCACCATGACCTTTCGCTCGTTGAGGAAGACGTGTTCGGTACGATGGCTCCCGTGGATGACCGTCTCAGACGGAGTCACCACGGCCATGTACAGAGTCGGTGCCTCCTGCTCCGCCTGAACCAGGTTCGCCTGCGGTTGGTTTGCAGCTGCAGCCGCCGCCTTCTCCTCGTCCCGCTTCTTCTTGTGGCACTCGCGTTTCCAATGCCCGCTCTTACCGCAATAGTGGCAGCCATCAGCATCGCCACCACCGCTACCCTTTGGTGGCCCCGAGCGCGCGCCCTTATCGCGCTCCTTGCGACGGCCAATTTCGCCACGACGTTTGTCTTGGCCCGACGTCACTTTGTCACGCCCGTCGGAGTTGATGTTGAGGCGCGACGCGAGGCGGGCGATCACCTGCTCCTCGATGAAGTACAGCTTGTCGTCGATCTCCTTGCCGGCGCCACTGCCGCCCGATCCGCCGCCATTCCTCCCCTTCGTTCGGTTGAGGCGCTCCTCCGTCGCCTTGAGCCGCCCAACCAACTCATCCAGACTCACGTCCTCAAGATCGAGGAGCGTTTCAATTGCCACCGCAATTTGCTCGAATCGATCAGGGAGCGCCTCCAGGAACTTGCGCACGATTTCCTCCTCCTCGCGTTCGTCACCAAGGATCGTGAGCTGGTCGGTGATCCTAGTGAGGCGGCCCGCGAAGTCATCGATGGTCTCCCCTTCCTTGAAGGTGATTCCGTCGAATTCACGGCGCAATGTCTTCACCTTGGCCTTCCGCACTCGATCGACGCCGATGTACCGGGTCTTGAGTGCGTCCCACGCCGCCTTGGTCGTGGTCTTGTTGGCCATGCTGCCCCGCAGCTCCTCCGGCACCGACTTGCAGAGCGCCTCGAGGGCGTTCCGATCGTTGGTGAAGTCGTCTGTGCCGATGTTGATAGCGTCCCACAGGTGCCGCCCTTGCAGCATGACGCGCATCAGCGCCGCCCAGTCGGTGTAGTTCGTCTTCGTCAGCATTGGCCATCCCGCGTTGCCGACCTCCTTGACCGTGCGGTGAATCACCAGCCCACGGTTCCTCCCGCCGCTCCCTCCTGAGCGACCGCCGGAGGGTGACCACGAACGCCGGCGCAGCGGCGATCTGGATTCCCGAGGCATGAACGCAGCGGTGATGGCTCGGTAACGATCCCAGCGACGGAACCTCGCTTTGATACCAGTTGTTGGAATTGAGGCAGGATCAATCGTCGCTAGAACGCTCGCACTCTCTCTCTCTCTCTCAGTCTCGACGAACACGCACAGAACACAGGGATGAACTGAACGATGAACTTGGTGGACAGGATTTTGGTGCAGCGCTCGAACTGCTGCTTTTCAGATTTTCCTCTCTCTTTATTTGATACAGATTACATGCTAGGCTCGGCACCTTCGTTACCGCCCACGCCACGCGATTTTGCTGCGCCATCCCACAGTCGTGCGACATGGGCGACATTGCCGGGCTGACCGAGCTTCGCCCACACACACAAGCGCACGACGCGAAGACAGCGCGCCGCGCTCACCACCACTCAACTAGACAGCCTAAATTTAGACACACACACACAACAGAATAAGAAGGCTAACACGATCCACTGGGGGTTTTGCTGTGTTTCTTGGCTGCAACTTGATATCGTGGTGTGCTAGAAAACAGGCGACTGTGTCACGATCTAGTACTGAAGCTGAATACAAGTCACTAGCGAATGTGACTGCTGAGGTAATGTGGGTTCAGAAATTACTTGATGAATTAGGGATTTCACATCCTCGGACAGCTTGTTTATGGTGTGACAACATAGGGCTAAGTATCTTTCAGCTAATCCTGTTTTCCATATACGTACAAAACACATTGAAATTGATTATCACTTTGTGAGAGAACGAGTTGCAGCTAAGCTTTTGGATATTAGTTTTATCAGCACAGCGGATCAAATAGCAGATGGATTTACAAAACCACTCTCTAAGAAACTGACAGTCAAGTTCAGAAACAATCTCAACTTAACAGGTACGTTGTGATTGACCGGGGGTTGTGAAAATATCTGATTCAGTTGTGAAGAATCTCCGGCTTAGTGTTTGTTATCTGGCTGTTGGGATAAGGCTGAATCTTCAGCACCAGATAACGCTGCTTAATGTGCAGGCGTAGATATCTCTAGCTGTTGTTCTTCTTCGGTTGTAAGTCAGGTAGTTAATAGATTGTTGTACAAGATTATAAGCGCCACGCTGAGGGCTTTTCTCAGCTATATTAACACGAAACCGTGAGCCTGAGAAGGCATCACGTTAACCCAATTTCACATTGCTAAATCACAGGTGTCTGATTTCTGTCTTCTTTTCAGGCGACAAAAATCATCTGTCTAATCTATATCCAATGATCATCAGTATTTATTTTTTATTTTTAGGGTCTATTTGGTACAGCTCAGCTTCACTAGTGAAGCTGTTTTTTCAGAAAATAGCTTCAAGAGTAACTTTTTACATGAAGCTGAGCTGTTTTAGGCACCTTCACCAACAACTTCATGCATGGTTGATAAAGAGAAATGGAGGTGTAAGCTATGAAAAACTATTTTTTCAGCTTCATCTCAGCTTATGGTTCTGTGAGAGGGGAATGAAACAGCTTCATGGGTGAAGCTGTTTTGGAAAAAAGTGTTTGACAAAAAAATAGCTCGTAACAGCTCATGAAACTGTTGTGAGTTGTACAAAACAGACCCTTATTGTTGTCTTCCTCCTACCACTGCCCCCCTCCCCCTCCTCCCGTGTCATAGCACGGTAGGGCTTGGCCGGAAGTCCACCAAACGACGCTAAGATAGCACCTTGATAGACGGTGACATAGCAGCTTTATAGATTATGAACACTGGTCAATAATAGATTAATGTAAAGGAAAATATAAATCCGAACATAGGTGGTGACTACTAATTATAAGGTTGAAGGAGTGGCAAAAAAATCTTCTATTCACACCTCTAATGTGCCCCTACATGTTACCAAAAGACGGTAACACGGTACCTCGATAGATTCTAGACGTCGACTTGATTCGACAATTATGGTTGACTCCCGAGAATTTTTGAGGTTTTCAACAAATGATTTTTGAGATGAAACTAATTACATTGGTCACTTATGAAATTATCTTTCCGTGCATACGTGATCATCTAAAACAGAGTTTATATATTTTTGTGCCAACATATTTTTTGGCACACCCGGTGGGACCACAATTGTCAAACATGGACAACAACCACGTTCTCGACGTCACCCTTGGCGATTTGCCCAGAGATATGAAAGCACTTGTGACTAAAGCAATCCAGCAATATCAACATGAGTTCTTGTTGTCGTTCGCAAGGACACGTGAAGGGTGATCCAGAAGACTATGCTGCCAAGAACACTTCTTCATGGGCAAGAGATCCTGACATTGACGTTGAATGAGCGGCCACAATTGAATCAATTAGCAGAGATATATCAGATACTCTCACCAATCATTATCAGATATCCATAAATACGTTGACCAATGCTCTGAAGGAATTCTTGCACGGAGCTCTAGTTCATCAAACAAGACCGGCCTATTCCAATCAAATGAGATGGAATTGGCAGAATACTAGTGAACAAAATCAGACAGGAATTAGTACACAAGCTGGAGGCTCTGATCAGGGAGGAGGTACTTACCAATCTAGAAGTGCTACTTCATCAGCGCAAACTGGATCAAGCATGCAACATTCGATGCAACAGTTGATGACAGGCAGTCAAGGGGGCATCGAACACTTCCATCGGCTCTAAGCATTGCTCTTTCTATGCAAAGGATAGTCAAAAATACAGGTGGAGCGCCATACCAAGGAAGAGTGCCAAGTGGTGAAATTCCTCTAGGATATCATTATGTACCTAATTATAATACTTTAAATGTTGCGCCCAATCCAGGGTACTAAGGGGGGTAGAATGCTGGTGTCCAAGGTGGCCCAAATCAACAAGTTAACTAGATAGGGCCTCAAAATTTCAATGCCCAAGTTGATCAACTTATGAGCAGATTGGTCGATATGATGCAGAATCAATTTGGTCTGAAACCAAAGAATGTAGAACCTTCCTACAAAAAGCCCTATCTAGAGTGGTATGACCGGATGTTGCTTCCTATGAATTATAGAATTCCAGATTTTACAAATTCATTGGATTGGATTCGGCATCAACCATGGAGCATATTAGCTGATTTCTTACTCGGTTGGGAGAAGCTTCCTTGGAACCAGCACTTAAAGTGCGATTGTTTCACCGACCTACGTTTTCAACCCTGCTAGAGAATTCTATCGAGAATTGGGAAGATTTGGAAAGAAAGTTTCATCATTATTTCTATTCCAGTACAATAGAAAAGAAGCTTTCCAATCTAATGGAAGTACGACAAGGAAGCAACAAAACATGAAGTCATTATCTTCAGAGGTCCACATAAGTTAGAAGCCAATGTTATTCCTTGAGATTAACCGGTGAAGAGCTAGTTAGCGTTGCAACTCGAGGACTGCATCCAATGCTCAGAGAAAAGATATCCGACCAAGAGTTTCAAAACCTTGGGATGTTGGCTAATCGGATAGCTAGCATCGAGAATCAGTATAGGTTTTTGACTTCACGCGGTGCTAGGCCTCAGGAGACTAAAAGTGTTGAGGTTCATGATCTCTATGGGTCCTCTGATGATGAAGAAGATGCCGCTACGGAGTGGGCATGGAAGAATGCAGTGCTTTTCTATGGGCAAAGGCTGCTGATGAAAGTGATAGATATGACTTCGATATTAATAAAGCCGATAAGATATTTGACATGATGCTTGAAAAGAGACATATCAAGTTGACAGGGAATCATAAGATACCTTTGGCTGAAGAACTCAAAAGGAGAAGATATTGCAAGTATCATGGCATTCAATCGCATCATATGAATGAGTGCAGACTTTCCGTGAGCATATTCAAAAAGTCATCCAACAAGGAAGAATTGCTTTTGACAAGAATAAGAAGATGGCAGTTGAAGACCATTCTTTTCCCCAAAACATGGTTGCAATTGTATGGCAAAAAGGAAAGGCCAGAGTACTCACATCAGATAAAGCTAAAGATGCCGAGACGGTTGATCCCAAACTGCAGATGACAGTTGAGCAGTACCAAGAAATCAAGATGAGACACGATCAACAAAAGAGCTGATTTGAGCAGGGTGAGTCTTCCAAGGATGGTGTTGCGCGACGTCATCCGACCACCCAAATTTTTATTGAATTAATGGCAACATCAGCAGGAAAAAGATTACCAAAGGTGGCTAGAGGAAGAAGGGCATAGGCTTCAGTACGAAGAGGAAAGGTATGAAAGAAAACAAGTTGAACTGCATTGGAATTGCTCTTTCTTTAGGCACTGCTGGAATAAAGGTTTGAAATTGCCTACTTGGAACAACTGCCCTGAGTGCAGTAATCAGTATTGGGAATATAGGCGATCACAAACCAACAATTGATCTGTGTATGAATGACTTGATCATTCGTGAGACATAGATTGGCATGAAAAAAGAAAAATTGTTCATAATCAGCTAGGCAAAAGGGAGTCAATCAAGATTGGGCTGATTATGCAAATGAAGAGTATGTTTGGCAGGAGAGTCAATGGTGTCTAGGAGGATTGACTAGAAGCCAGAAAAGAAGAGTTCGGTGTTTAAGGAACATAGAGATTGAAAAAGAGAAGGCTTAGAACAAACCTCCAGTCTGGCATGCCAAGCAAACAACTAGCAAAGGAACACCATCATATCGACTGATATTAGCTTGGCTTTTATACCACTAGCAGAGTTCAGGGCTCCTGGGCAGCAGAATGTTGAATACATTAACGAAGAAGAAGTTATTGCTCGATTAGTCCTGCAAACAGAAAGTGCGATTTTTGATAAACCAGAAAAGCATTGGTATTTGAAGGCTCTATACATGAAAGGTTTCATTGATGAAAAGCCAATGACTAAAATGTTGGTAGATGGAGGGGCAACTATTAATTTGATGACTTACACCACATTTCGAAAGCTTAGCAAAAGGAACTGAAGATTTGTTACAAATAGACATGAAGCTTTGGGATTTTAGTAGAAATACTTCCGAGGGCATAGACAGTTGAACTAACAATTGGAAGCAAGACCATGTTGACCACCTTATTTGTCATTGACCGGAAGGGTGCATATAGTTTGCTCCTTGGTCAAGATTGGATTCATGCCAACTGCTGCATTCCATCCACCATGCATCAGTGTCTCAGGTCGATACCTCCATTAGTATCGCAATGGCCGATCTAGTTGAATGGGAGACTGAAATGATTGAGTGTTTCTCTGGCAAGACATGGGAAGGAGGCGTCATTAATTTTAGTGAATTATTAAGTTCTTATGTGCCTGATGTGATACTTTCAGAAGAAGTTGAATCTTTCTAAAGCACCTATTAATGATATTTTAGAATATTATTTAGAACCTTTTTAAGTTGGTGCATTATAACTAATTGTTACGAGCATCAAGCTTTGATAGCCGATACTGTGTGTATTGCCTTTAGCAGAAAAAAATAAAAGATTAAAATTTGAAGGACCGAGAATGTAATAGCAAGGCGACCAGAGGGGGGTGAATGGGAGCTCAAAAATTTCTCTCGAAACTTTGGCCTTTGTCCCAAAAATCAACCCCAAAAGCTTCGATCGAAACCGTGATGCTCACGACCCTTGGAAGAGGGTGGATCACCAATCGGCAAAAGCACCGGAGCAAGTTCGACCCTCAAAAGCCAAGTCCCGAACGTAGATGGAAGGCTACATTGAGAAATCCCCAAGTACCGATGCTAACTAGTAGCAAAGAAACCTAGAGAGGTTCCTTGGACAACTCTAGGGCCAAACAAGAACTCCGAAAATCAACCGAGAAAGCCGGGACAACAATCGCACTAAACCAGAGGCTTCAGCCGATTCCCGGATTGTCCGGGGTTCAGTCCGCGGACTGTCTGCCCAACGGCGGACTGTCCGGGCTCTGGTGGCGGATTGTCCGCTGGTCAAAAGTGCAAAAACGCACTGCTGCTGGAGTCTCCTGGACAGCTCCCGGACTGTCCGCGAGTCCCAACGGCGGACTGTCCGCGGTTCAAAAAGGACTTGTCCAACAGCGCGGAGTCAGGCCACTGGTCTGACCGACCCCGACGCGCGGACTGTCCGCGGTTCACCTGGCGGACTGTCCGCGGATGAACAGAGAGGGCGATTTTGGTCGCCCCTCTCACGAATCTTCCCAAATCCGAATCAAAACTCAATCCCACGTTCCCAAACTTGGAGAAGATGATCACGAGGTAGTTAGGAGACTATCCCCAAGAAATCATCCACTCAAATCAACTCAAACACCGGGAAATCGAAAGGGGAGGAGTATGAATGAAAAACCGCCATGAAAATGAAATCAACCCGATCTACTTGTTCGTGAGGAGTTAGATGAATTCCTTCAGTGGAAATGATCTCCTCACTATAAAGAACAAGTTGATTCAAATGGATTTCGCAAAGACGCAGTAGAGAGGGAGATCGAGTGACGGGAAAATCGCGGAGAAATGAAGAACGCGAAGAACACGAACAAAACGCGAATCAAGTCATCGATCTGCAACCGTGTGGCTACCACACGCTGCAACAGTGAGATTACGGTCTCACTTCCTCAAAATCTCCAGTACACAGAGGTATGGTTCTCTGCGGATCTCAGTTGCTACAGCAGGGGATTGGGAGAGCAGGAAAACCTAGAAGGCAAAGAGCAAATGGCTGAGATAGAAAGGGAGGAGGGTGTCTCCCTCTACTTATCCTAATTCTAATTCCTACTCTACCCCTCTCTAATTATAGAGCGAACCAGCTAAACCCTAGGGCTATTCTGGACCAACTCGAAGATGCTGGTGATCCGACGGCCACGCCCGCACAACTGGTAGCGTTGCCTCGACGCAACCTCACCGATTGCCGCCACGTGCCGCCACCGCTCGCTCGTCCTTTTCCTGGACTTTGCCCCCGGTTTTGTGGCCCAAACCGGGAAACCAGCCTTCACGACCAACCCCCAGTTTTGAGGCCTAAACCGGGAAACCAGCCGTCCATCGCCGGAGTTTTGTGGCCCAAACTCAGAAACCCGCAGCACCTAGGTTTTGAGGCCCAAACCTGGAAACCGTCCTCAGCCCGAGTTTTGTGGCCCAAACTCAGAAACCATCAGCGCCCAGGTTTTGAGGCCCGAACCTGGAAACCATCCACTCGGTGGTTTTTCTGTGGCTCAACCACCAAACCGAACCGTAGAGGGGATGCAACGCTCGTGCACCCCGTCCACCAACACGTGTCCCCAAGTCCTCGACTCGAGCAACACCATGCCCGCAAGTCTCCGCTCGTCGCTGTCCCAGGCTGTCAGCCACCACAGCTGATCCTCGGGCCATCGGTCCCTCAGTCCAAGCCTCACGTCTGCCCTTCGCCACTCTCGGTCCATCGGCACGTCACGTCTCTACTTGACCTTCACCTTGCCTCTGATCACTGTATCCGTGCTCGACACCTGCACAACACAAGCCAAAGAACATGCGCATTATCCTAGTTGACAATTACTCATCACTCAGATACTCGGCATACACCCATGTTTCCGCAATCTCCCCCTTGATGAGTGCATTGTTGTTGGTATTTCTTAACGTCGCTACCAAGAATAGAGTTTTAATCTATCCCCGGCAACAGCGCCAGAAATGCTTGTTGACACTCCTTAATGGAATCATTCTAAGAAGAGAGCCACATAAAATAATAAACTGGTGAAAGCACTAAAGACTGTATGGGACATTGTTAACTCCACTTAACGTCAAGTTGTCATCCCCAACATGAAGCTAGCAATGCAAATATATCAGGGAACTGGATTTAAAGATAGATATTTACCCGCAAGCGCACAGATAAACATACCCATTGTAGAAGCATTTCACCCAAGCTAGTCTTAGGTATCGTTATTTATATTTAGCCTAGAGACTAATCAATTCAAGATATGATGGCATTGTAAGGACTTAACAGCATTTAATATGGCACACTTATAATAAGACTGATAACACACTAATTACTTCAAACAGGAATCAGGTTACAGAGTAAATGATATGATAAATAATAAATAAAGGATAACAGAGATCAGATCAATCAAAGATAAACTTAGAACAGTACTACCTAGCAAGTGATGATTAGAACAGATATTAATGAGAAACATTCCTAAGTTATTCTAATTACAAGCCATAGCATACATTGATTAGTGCAATTATATTGGGCAATCATTGGCTAGGTCACATCATATTTATAATCAAGAGGCAACTCCATAGTAAAAGTGTCAAACAAAGTAACCCTTAAACCATGAGTTAACTGAGCCATACTGAACACTATATTCGGGAGGTGGAATACAGAGGACTCAATAGGTCTGTCACACCCGCGATCTACCACTCTATCCGGAACATAGGACACATTCACAGATAAATAATGTATAGGCACCACGCCTACACAACATCTATCACCCACCCATTGTACTTTAAGATGAGCGCTATACGAACATGAGTATAAACATAAAGATGAACTATCTATGCCAAATATATAATCAAAGCAGACTATAAGCATTATAATTAAGAATATAATCATTGATGTCTTAATCATATCAATTGTATTGCTATCTAGAACACGATGATGAACAATAAGGTGAATTAGATCATCGAGAAGAACTAAAGTACGAACTAGAACATGAACTAGAACAAGATTATGAACTAGATGATGAACTAGACGGTGAACATGAACTAGACGATGAACTAGAACATAAGCAATGAAGAACAATGATGAACTAGAAGAACAATTATGAAATAGATCCATAATGTCAATACAAGAGAGAAGATCTTGGGTTTATCGAGCCTTCTCGTGACTAGATTAGGAATCCAAGCGAAGCATGCCTCCTCTAATCCTATTCTATCTACTAATCTAGGTAGATGAAGTTCTAGGGCTTCCGATTGATCTCCTTCTGAAGCTCTGATTGATGATGTCTAATGATCAAACCCTGATTGATTCCCTGAAGAGGGGGGTCAGGGGCTGTTTATATAGCCCTGGGCGATGAACTATGGCCCTTGGATCAAACCGACTCAAGGTACGGCCGAGATGCATCCTAAAGGTCGGTGGAGATAGCTTGCAGAGGACGGAACCCGGTGGGCCCAGGGGGCGACCGGTCGGTCTCCTGGTGGGACCGGTCGGTCCCACCAGTCGGCCTCTCGCGGTGGTCGACCTCCTGGTGTCTTCTTGCGTCCCCTGGAGTCTTGTAGAATAATCCTTACGTGGTGGTTGCGTTATCTCCCGTCGGTTTCCTTCTATGGGAAGCTTTCGGTGCTGATTTCCTGGTTTAGTCCCTGTAGAATCATAACTCACCAAAACTCGTGGAATATTGTCAGTTGAAACCCTCAACCTTTGTTGGTGATCAAATTCTTGCCCTTTTCATATTTATTTATTCCTTAATTATGATAAATAACCAGTGTCAACAACTCCCCCAAGCTTACCTTTTGCTAGTCCCTTAGCAAATATTTATGATGAATCAGGAACTGCTACTATGCCTTCACACTTTTAAGGGTTCATATGTTCAAACGAAAAACTTCCCTTGGTTTAGAGTTAACTATTCTGACTTTCTCATATTACCTTTAACTATGGAGCTTTTGCCTTCACTTGGGTCCTTAAACAATTGAGAGATAGAACAATCAAGTTAAGCACTGTATCTCTAACTCTTTGATCAACCTTCATTCTGGAGTTTTTATATATTTTCAAAAATAAAGATCAAAGATTTTACTATATGACTCTCTCAAATCGCTCTTTTATATTTTATGATTCCTCACTGATGCATTTTCCTTCCTTCTATGGATATATATATCTGGAGCTTTAAGAAGTACAAAGCATATCTTACCAAGTCAAAGTTCAAAGTTTAGGAAGAAAGATGTCATACTCATAGATCAAGACTTTAGAACATTTGAAATCTGTCATCTCTTGCTAGCATATTGTAATTAAAGGGACCATGGGCTATCATTCTTTTTCTCATACTTTTCTCATAACTCTTTTTTTTCTTTCTTTGAGGTAGTCGGACACTTGTCCCTTTTTATTTCCTCCTTATCATATATTTGCATAGCCCATGCCTCTAACACAATACTACTTCGGAAGAGTGAATCTTTTAATAAAACAATCTTGATCTCTAGAGCATGGTAAATTTCTCAACCATAACTAAAAACTTATAACAAAGCAAGTAGCCTTATCTTAAAATCTTATTAATGGCTCTGGGTAGGAATTCATGTTATGTCATACAGGATCTCATCATGTGTTTAATCTTTTTAAAGTGTAAATCTCCAGAACTCTAGTATCTCTAGGAATTAGATAAACAGCAGCTCAAACCTTTTTATATCATATCTCACAATTATCTAGACTTTGGATTAAGCATTTGCCATCCACATGTTTTAGATTCAGAGTTTATTCAGAACAGCTTTGTCTAAAACTCAAGAAAATTTGAATAGTAGGTACTTAGGAAAGGCAGAGCAATTGTTCATCATGAGCAAAATTAAGTTTGTATCCACCTAGACATTTATTATATAAAATCTTTATTTAGTTTTGTAATAGTTATTCATTTTTTTAGGGGTTCTAGATTTATTAACCTGATTTACTTAAACCGAACTAATAGTAATAGATAAAAAGCCGTGATACTTATCGTGATAACTGAGGGTGCTCTCCCCCAAGCTGGATCTTGACGTGGTCTTTTTCTCCAGAAGACGAGTAGACCGTTAGTGGTTTCTTGAGTCCTTCTCTTCTTCTCTTCCTGCTGAATTCCAAGATACACAACACAACTAGTGGAACTTGATTAAGCGTTAGTGATAAGTATTCCTCCATTTGTCTAGTTGTCTTAAAGCTCTTAAGATTATTTATATTCTCCCTTTCCACTAAGCAGAGTTTCAGCAGTGTTATATAGTATCTCTTTTTGGATTTATATATGTATGCAATGCAAATGTATAGTTTATTTTTGTGCCTCCACGGAAAGTGTATACTCTCATGGGGCTTAGAGTTTTCATTTTTTTATTTTGTTTTCTAATGCAGATATAGCTGCTAGGAAGTAAATATGATACTAATATGATTATGCTGAAATTATGCAATGATGAATTTAATGCTAGTGATTATGGATAACTACCGAGTTACCTTCCGGTGAGGATTCGACGTTTATAGTCTATCGAACAAGACTCCTTGTACGCTCTTTATTCTTCCTTGGGTGCATCAGCAGATCCTGAGGAGGACCTCGATGATTGCACGTCAGTAGAATTCTCATTCTTTTTTCATACTTGTTTAACTGGTGGTCTTGTCTCCTTTACTTCTTCGTCCTTCGTTTCCTTTAATAGGATATCTTCACTCCTGGTAACTTCTCCTTCATAGTCAGTCCATCCATCCTTGATTTGTCGATTCTTGTTGCGTTGGGATGTGCGGCGTCTCCTTCTTGAGTGGTTCTTCTTTTCCTGTGCATTAGTGGCATAACTATTGAAGTAACAACGTACCTTCTCTCTGAACAACTGGAAGTGGATCTCTCCAGATCTCATGTAGATGATGGCGTCAGTGGTGTTGAGGAAGGGTCTTCCTAGGATGATGTGAATGTCGTTTTCCATTCCCATGTCTAGTACTAAGAAGTCGGTGGGAACATAGTGGTCTTTAATTTGGATCATCACGTCCTTTACTATTCCCTCTGGAAATCGATAAGTTTGGTCCGCCATCTGTAGCTGCACATATGTTTGATACATAGGTCTATTTTTATATAAGTGCCACTACTGCACAAAGCTTAACCGCAGCGGGCATTTTGGCTTTACCGCAGCGGGCAACAGCGTCCGCTGCGGTGCTAAGGCCACGGTTAATCGTGGCCATTACCGCAGCGGGCAACATAAGGAGCCCGCTGCGGTTAATAGCATTTACCACAGCAAACAACCTAAAACGCCCGCTGCGGTAAATTATTAACCGCAACAGTCGCTTTAGGTTGCCCGCTGCGGTAGTTGCGTTTAACCGTAGCGGGCAGCTTATGTTGCCCGCCACGGTTATTAATTTTGGATTAAAAAAAATAAATAATGCAGCCAGCAGAAACAGCAGGATATAGCCAGCAGAAACAGCAGAAACAGCAGGATATGAATTCAAATCTGCAGTTTTCAAATATATATATGCACATATAAACCATCTGGACATAACATACAAAGTGACTTAGTTGTTTGTTGTCATCATATACACATTGACTTAGTTGATTTCAAATTCAAATTACAATTCATATTTCAACTTGATGAGCATAATCTGTCGGACGAAGCATTGTGTTCCATTTGCGGAGCTTCTCGTATTGGGGTAGCAACGCCAGCTCAGATTCGTTGTCAAAGAACGTTTCTCCTTCGAGAATGCATTTCTCCATTACAAACTTGCATATGTCCACCTTGACTTGTTGAAAGCACATCCTGCGGCTCTGCTGCTCTCCCCAATACTTGACACCTTCCTTGAGCTTCTTTCAGCTATTGGTGTACTCCTTGCTTTCCCTTAGAAACTCGCATGTGTACAAGCCACATGTCTTTGATCCTAGTGGCTGTTTGGCACACTGCACGATTGATACACAAGCATTAGAACCCATATATATGTATGAAACATGAATTGAACCTTTGAAATACTTACCGGGAAATCTCATCGGATTTTGAGGTGGTACCTATGCTTGTCCTTGAACTTTTGAGTTCTTCGGTCCCAGAATCCGGGCACCTTTTGGTATTCCTTATAAGCGCTGTACGAAATATAATAGTTTTAGCCACAATTTAAAAACGTATGGTAACCGTAACTGATGAAAAAGTTGGATGACTTACTTTTTCAGACAATCTTCGAATGCCTTGTACCCTTGCTTGTTTGGTACACTCAAGGAGTCAAACACACAGGCCCTGCCATCTTGAGGGTATATGATAAAAGCGACCTAGTGGCCACCCACGAGGCCCTGGCTGCACCATTGCAACAAAATAGTGTTTATGATGACTAGAAGGCATGATATGCTAGCGACTTAGGTGTACGTACATGTATTTGACTTACCCAAAATGATAGGCAGCCATTATACACTCTGGCCCATCCGGCTTGATCTTCTTCATGCATTCTAGTATGTAATTTTTCAACTTAGTCTTCTCGGCTTTCGTATTTTCTTCATATTTCTTCTCTCGCTGTCGAACTGTCATCTCCGGATCGGTGATCTCGAAACCCTTGATGACTCTTTCGGCAATATGTGCAGGAGAGAGGTAGAGTACAGGACGTGTCTTTTTATTACTTACAGTGACCGTCATGCTGCACGGACAAGTCATCGTGACATAATAAGTATAGAACTATGGAAAACACGAATGTAGTGATCTGTGGAAGTTGCATTCATCGCTTACAGTGTGAATAGGGTGATTTGAACGATGTCCAGGTCTTCTTCCCGCTTCAGGTTGTACATGTCGCTAAAGTCGACGGGTAGTTGCATTTCGTTACCAGCGGGCAAGTGGAAGTACTCCGTGGGAATCTTGATGTTAAAACTTGACATCCCGGCTTTTGCAGCTTCCATGTACCATAGATGGAACCTCCTTGTATCCCACTTTTCCTCGTCGATGAGCTGGGCCTTGGGAATCATGAACTTCCCACACACATAGTGGCCAGGGCAGTCTTCGGCCTCATCCAATAGTTGACGGGTAGTTTCAGGCCTGGCAAACGATGGATAGGGATGTTAGTAGCATATATACTATGGACGTGGTATTATGCTCAATGTTACCATACCTTTCGAACGTGAGCGTGTACGGGAGCTTGTCGGTGGACGTTCTTGGATTCTTGGTGGGCGGGGGAGGACATTGGCTTGTGGTTGACGGGGGAGGTGTCTTCGTCCCTGTTGCCTCCCCCGTCGTGCCTCCCTGTTGCTCGTTCGTGCTTGGCTGGCTTGTCGTTGTCGTGTTGTCGCCCTTACCGGCCTCTGAGCTTCTTGCCTCATGGACCGGGCCGATCGGCGGACTATTTGGAGGCAGGGGAGACACAGTTCCCATGTCAATGCCCTTTTCCTTTTCCCCGCCATCACCTTCTACCTTTTCCTTGTCCCCGCCTTCGGTACTGCCTTCTCCTTTGTCCTTTCCCTTGCCCTTGTCCCCACCCTTTTCTTCGTCTTCATCGCTGTCGTGATCTGGATCTTCCGGAGGACAAGATCCGGCGGCTGATGGTTGTGATGCTGGTGTCGGCGTTGGAGTTGGCGTCCGAGCAATGATCTTGATGTCCTCGCGGTTCCATAGGAGTTCCAATCCAAGTGCCTGCCCTAGGTGCCTGGCCGGTTGTAGGTTGGGATGGTCCAATTCAAAATGTTCCTGGTCGGGAACGTGCCATAACGGGCTCACGACCACATAGTCTTCAGGGGTGTTGTCTTTGTTGAAGTCGTGAATATCGTGGGGTGCAAGAATGCATCCCTCGGCCACCACCATCTTCTTGGACCTTCCAAACGGGATGAGGAGTTGGACGTGCTGGTTTTCCTTGAAGTCCTCGTTCGAGACCCTTAGGCGATCCTCGTTCATCGGCAGTAAGGCTTTCTTTTCCTTTGCTTGAGGATTGGGCAGGCCATGGTGATCAAACATCTTCGACCTCATCGCGACCATCTCCGGGTCGTTGCTCGTGAAGGCTTCCTTTATTGAGCTTTTGATCATTTCAGCCACGTCTTCATTGAAGCCCTTGTTATATAGCTCATCTTTATACCTCTGCTTGGACTTGTATGTGGCCGCGTCGGATTGCCACGACTCAACTGACTTCCAGCTCATCTTCGACCCGACACCACAAACGCGGCCGCGGTGCTCGGGGGTTCCTAGGACCTCGGTGAGCAAGTCGTGGCCCCGGCGGACCACGATGTTGTCCTTAAGCTTTGCTTTCTCCATCAAAGTCTTCTCGATGTCCTCGAGGTGGGGCTCATTAAACTTGGTCACCCCGGGCTTCAGCCTCTTTGGAATGCGGGCCCTCATGTAGTCCTTTGCCCTTGGGTCAATGCCCTCATATGGATCTGGAACCCCGGCAGCCTGTCTTGCTTGTTCTTCTTACTGCCACTTGGTCCTCGGACCGGCAAAGCCAGTCATGCCCAAGTGGTGAGGATTCTTGTTCCTCTTTGTGAGGTCACTGAACTTAGCGCTCTTTTCCTCTGCTTCTTGTGTCTTTCTCATTTCGCAGAAAGCATCCCACACGTGTGCCTTGACCATATTGTACTTCAGCAGTGGCGACTTCCCCTTCTTCAGGTAATTTCTGGTCAGCATGGACCTGAAGTTGCGAAGCGCAGTCGACGCCACGTGCAAAGCCCACTCTTGGCACTTCTCCATGTCAGCTGAGGGCGGATATCTGAATCTCCTTGTCACCTCACCCCATACATTGTTTTTTATGTCTTTCGGTACATCGTGCCAGTTGGGCCAAGTGATCTCCACCTTCTCTTTGGCTATACACGCCACTTGATTGCTGAACTTGCCAATGAATGTATCTAGAGCTATTGGGTTGCCCTCTAGCCCCACCGCATCGATGACATGCACCTCATTTTCTTTGTCCAACTTGTGCCTCCCGTGTTGTCCCCTCACCCTCTTCTGGCCCTTAGATTTGGATGAAGAGGTTGCTGTAGAGGGAGCAGGGGCTTCTTCCTCCCTGACCGCGTCTTCGTCCCTAAACTCGAGCTGACGAGGCACAATCGGCAGCTGTTGACAAGAGTCACGAGCCTTTAGTGATTCAATCGCGTCTTTGTACATATTAGAAAGCCAGCGTGTTGCATAAACCTCGAGACTCTCTGCTTCGTCCGCCCCTGGTTCGTACGTGGGATCGTTGCCCTCCTCTGTACGCTGCTTCTTCGGCGGTGGAGTCACGGACACCTCACTCATCAAGCTGGTTGACGAGGAGCTAGGGGTAGGGTCCCTCCATTTGTTTGTTTTGTCTTCCGCCATTTTAGTTCTACATATACACAGACGCGTATATAATATGATCAGTTCAAAGCTTTTGAATAAAAAATGACACATATAAGTTTTTGGCTCAGATTTGCCCCTAGGTCAACACGTCACTGCTAAACTGGTTACTTGTCTAGCAGCTGACTCAGCATAGAAAGTAGGGGGGCAATTGATCATCATCGCCGCTGCCTCAGCATAGATCGAAAGGGGTCACATCATCGCATTTGCCACTACCTCAGCTTACAAGTTTGAAAAAAATCATCAATGCAAATGCCATAGGAGGACAGAGTAGTAGAGGGAGAGTAGTAGGAGGTGAGAGTAGTATAGAGGAGTGGTATAGAGAGTAGTAAGAAGTAGAGGAGTAGCATAGTGTAAAAACATAAATGAAACGTAGGAGGAGAGAGTAGTAGGGTGAGAGAGCAGTAGGAGGAGAGAGTAGTAGGAGGTGAGAGTAGTATAGAAGGAGTGGTATAGAGAGTAGTAGGAAGTAGAGGAGTTGCATAGTGTAAAAACATAAATGAAACGTAGGAGGAGAGAGTAGTAGGGTGAGAGAGCAGTAGGAGGAGAGAGTAGTAGGAGGTGAGAGTAGTATAGAAGGAGTGGTATAGAGAGTAGTAGGAAGTAGAGGAGTACCATAGTGTAAAAACATAACTGAAATGTGTGGTACAGGGAGAGTACAGGGAGAGAGGAGTTAGGGAGAGCAGAAACAAAAAACTTAGTACAATGCATCATAGGTTGTGGCAAATGCATAGTGTAAAAAAGCATCAAATTGCATCATAGGCAGGAAATAGAACATTGGAGTAGGGGAGAGAAGAGTAGGCAAAGATCAAGAACACTGGACCATAGTCTTGACTGAGCACAGGGGAGAGAGGAGTAGGCAAAGATCATAAACATAGTCTTTGACTGAAACATACAAGAACATTGGACTAATATAACTAAATATAACTGAAACATAGTCTTAACTAAATATAACTGAGTAGTATCAGATTTATCAGCAAGGATCGAGAGAGCTCCAATTGTGTAATGATTCTTTACATAAAGTAAGCAAGGAAATGATTTCACATTAGACCCAAATCATAATCTAGGCTGCTGATATTAGAGTAGTATCATACATACAGTCATATTTTTTCAATAGAAGTCTGAAGCTGAAGCTTAGGCAGGCAGTACACAGACCAACATTCTACATAAAGATACTGCAAATAGCATCCATAAACTGATACTTCTGCTCAAACAAATTGTTGCCATTTGCTTTGCACATCACTATGAGCACAATCACTATGAGCACATCACTATGAGCCAAAGCCAACCCATGTCATGCCATATCAATAACTGACAATGGATTACTGACACCATGGTCACGAGATGAGGTAAGGGGAGGATCGAGGAAGCAAGTTACTCACCTGGATTAGGGCACCGGATAGGGGCAGTGGCTCCACCGGCGGACTAGGGCACCGGCTCCACTGGCGAGGTCGAGATCGAGGTCGACGCCGACGGACAGGGGCACCGGCGGCTCCACCGGCTCCACCAGCGGATAGGGGCACCGGCGGCTGCACCGGCTCCACCAGCGGACAGGGGCACCGACGGCTCCACCGGCTCCACTGGCGAGGTCGAGGTCGAGGTCGACGCTGGCGAGGAGGGGAGCAGCAGGGCGAGGAGGGGAGGAGGATAGGGGGACGAGGAGGATAGGGTGAGGCGGACAGGGGCGGTGGAGGAGGACGACGGCAGTGGCAATGGTGATGGCGGCGCGGTGGAGGAATTCGACAGCCCTTCGAGGTTCAAAGGATGATGCGTGAAGGACTAAACTGCCCTTCGGCGCTGCGGTTCTTTTATAGGGGGGATTAACCGCAGTGGGCAACATAAGGTGCCCGCTGTGGTAAATAATAACCGCAGCGGGCATCTTAAGTTGCCCGCTGCGGTTAATCTGAATAACCACAGCGGGCAACTTAAGATGCCCGCTGCGGTTATTGATTTTGTTAACAAGAATATATTACAGAATTTCATACATAATTTGTTATTAATAATATGAACTTATTAATAAGTCAGTAACAAATTGAGATTTATTATTCATAATATTAACTTATTAACAATAATCTATTACAAAACTTGTCTCGAATACTATTACATAGCATTTCACTACTTCATTACAAAATGTGTGGCATATATATATGAATATACGTCCTATTTTGGTGCTGGCGCTTTCACGGACCGCTTCTCACCATCGGGACGGGCCCAGGGCTTCATACCGCTCTTGTTGCAATGGTCCTCAATGGCCTTGATCTTCTTTGCAAAATCGGTAAAAAGTTAGAGCTCTGCATAGTTGTTGTATTGTTCTGGGCTTTGGACCCCATCAGCTCCAACAATCTGCTGCTTTCCAGACACGACCACATGCCTCTTTGGGTCCTCTGGATAGATATAGTAGGCCACTTGCGCGACATTGGTTGCGAGTACCCATTGGTCATCTTTGTACCCGATACTTTTGAGGTTCACAGTGGTTAGCCCGAAACTGTCGACCGCAACTGCTTTGGGGTTTACCCAGTGGCACCGGAAGACCGTTACGCATACGTCCTTGCCATAGTCAAGTTCCCATATTTCTTCGATCTGGCCATAGTATTGCGTCCTCGTGTTTGTGGCCTCGTCGACACCCTCATATCGAACACCGCAGTTCTGTGCCGCGCTCTTCTTGTCCTTCTCTTTCGTGTGGAACCTATACCCCTTCACATCGTACCCTTGTCACGTCGTGATTTGGCTTGACGGGCCTTGTAGAAGCTTCTGCACGGTCTCTGTATCTTCATCATCAGGGCATCTTTCTAGGGGTACGTGTTGCTCTTTGAGCCAATCTATGAAACTGTTCCTGTGCTCATTCTAGACCCATGCCTCTGTGCGTTGTCCGTCATTAGCGGCGCGGATCTCTTCTATGTGCCTCTCGACGTATTTCTCCATGCTCACCAACTGATGAAGGATGTTGTAATGAGCTTGTTCAATCTCCTTGTATGGTATATCCGTGCGAACTTTTCGACCCGTGCACCCCATGCCCGCGGTTCTGCCCTCGTGCTGATGGACAGGCAACCCAATCGCCCTCCCATCTTTTATGTACCTCATACACCAGTTCACTGCCTCTTCGGTTGTGTATGCCTCGATCATAGAGCCCTCCGGGTGAGCACGGTTATGAACATATCTGTTGAGGGTGGACATGAACCGCTCATACGTCCACATCTCGTGTAGGTACACGGGGCCTAGTTGCTCGATCTGATCCACCATGTGCATCATTAGGTGTACCATAATATCAAAATATGATGGGGGAAAGCACATCTCAAGCTGGCAAAGGGTCTCCGCGATGAAGTCCTTAAGGGCAGGGAGGTCAGCCTTACCGATGACCTTCTGCGTGATGCGGTTAAAGAAGTATGATATCCGAGTGACCACCATCTTCACGTACTCTGGACCGATAACCCTTATCACAATTGGAAGGAACACCGTCAGCATGATGTGGCAGTCATGTGCGTTGTAGCCAGTCAATGTGAGGTCTTTCAAGGAGACGAGGCTTTTAATGTTGGAAGAGAAACCGGTAGGCACCTTGATACCCCTAAGAAGGTTGAGCATAGCAGTCTTCTCGCCATGCCTTAGGTTGTAGGCCGCACCTGGAAGATCGACTTTACCATTATGAGGTGACCCAGGGTGAAGGTCCTGCCTGATGCCCTGGTTGAGAAGATCCGTCCGTGACTTCAGACCATCCTTCGTCTTTCCCGGGATGTCCAGCAGGACACCGATCGTGCTATCAAAGACGTTCTTCTCAAGATGCATACAGTCGATGGCATGGGGTGTTTTCAGTGTCTTCCAATATGACAGGTACTCGAAGAAAATCGACCTCTTCTTGAAAGGAACAGAGGGGACCTGTGACGCTTCCTCCGTCGTGTCTCGCTTTCGCTTCCTCATTTGTTTTGTCCCCTCCTCTGGTGGCTTCTTCTTCTTCCCAAACTCGATCTGATCAATATCCTTCACCATCTCATAGACCTTTGGCCCCCAACTAGTCTGCACCGGTGGTTCACCCTGTGGCTCGCCCTGATCATCGAACAATTGATTCATGACACTTCTTCTATATCTGTGCCTTTTCGGAAGGAACTGCCTGTGCCTCATGTAGACCATCTTGTTCGATCCCTTGAGGTAAGTGTAGCATGTCTCGTCGATGCACATTATGCAGCCGGTCTTCCCTTTGATCTGCCCCGACAGTGAGAAGAGGCCGGTGTAGTCGGTGATGGTGACAAAGATGATGGCTTTTAGGGTGAACTTCTCCTTGAGGGACGCATCCACCATCTCGACCCCAACATCAAATAGCTCCTTCATTTCCTCCATTACCGGCTCCAGGAAAACATCGATATCATTGCCGGGCGGCTTCGGTCCCGAGATAAGCATGGTCAACAGAAGATACCTGCGCCTCTGACACAGATGGGGAGGTAGGTTGTAGATGGTCAGTACGACCGGCCAGGTGCTGTGGGAGCTGCTCAGCTCGCCGAACGGATTCATCCCATCGGTGCTGAGCGCGAACCGAACGTTCCTGGGATCTTTGCCAAATTGCGGGTAGGCCTTGTCGAAATCTTTCCACTGCTGGCCATCGGAGGGGTGCTGCAGCATGTCATCGTCCTTCAAGCGGTCAGCTGATGCATGCCAGGACATGAGCTTCGCGTCCTCTGGGTTCCCAAATAGCGCACGGAGGCAGTCGATCACTGGCATGTACCACACCGACAGTGCCGGACTTCTCCTCAACATGTAACCCTCTTCTTCCTCGTACTGCTGATGAGCCGAGATGCGATTGGCTACAACATTGCTCTTGTTGACACCCTTCTTCTTCTTCCTCTGACCACCTCGCAAGGCCTCATCGTCGTCTGCATCCACGCGATAGCCAGCATTTCTCTTGTAGCGACTGGCGCCACAGTGCGGACAGCTCGTCAAATTCTCATACTTTATGCCCCGATAGAGGATGCAGAGGTTAGGGCAGGCATCGAACTTTCTAAGCTTCATCGCCACTGGCCGGATAAGCTTCTTCGCCCGATACGTATTTGCTAGGATCTTGTTACTCGTCGGGAATGTTTTAGCAAGGTAACCTAACAGCTCATCAAAGCTAGTGTCTGACCACCCATGCTGAACCTTCATCATCAACATGTGGAGGTTGAAACGGAGCACCGTGCAATCCTTCGGACATTCCTCGCCGTCCTTATATAAAGGATCAAGTGACGCCTGCTTCATCTCTGTGAAATTTTCCAGCCACTTCGGGGAGCCATACACGACGTCGTCTTCGTCGATGTGGTTGACTAAATCCTAAAACAGCTGCACATCCGCAGGGTCCTGCACCGTAGCGTCCTCAAC
Source organism: Coix lacryma-jobi var. lacryma-jobi (assembly GCA_009763385.1). Lineage (NCBI taxonomy): Eukaryota > Viridiplantae > Streptophyta > Magnoliopsida > Poales > Poaceae > Coix > Coix lacryma-jobi. The sequence goes on from CM019828.1 coordinate 50,334,061, forward strand.
ATCTCCACCACCATCATCTGTCATATCCTAGAGTACATCTGCCTCCACAACGATGTGGTCACGAGCACTACTGTCACTGAAGGCAGGCGCTACTGTTGCTAATGAGACGTGTGCTCCAGGATCTTGGTTCACCGTCGCCGTTGACGCTGAGCTTACTCCAGATGCCGCCCCGACACTCGGATCGAATCTCTCGCCGTGATGAGTCCACACCGTGTAATCATCCATGAAACCAAAACGAATCAAATGAGATTGCACTGTGCCTTCTTCTTTGAAGGCGGTCAGATTCTTGCAACGATGACATGGACATATGATTGTCGTCTGGTTCGATCTCTCACGGTCAGCTTTCGCAGCGGAAATAAACTTTCTCACTTCAACGATATACCGCACATCAAGTACTCTATTGATCTTATACATCCATTCCGACCGGTCCATCGTACCTGCGATCCTTAATTAATAACACACATCATGAATCACAAAACAAAGATGAATTAGAAAAACATAATAATTTATTATATTTATGTTAAATCTAGGGACATAATTAATAACGACGGCAAATAAAATTAATGCATCCATGATGAACTTAGAGAAACAAATACCAGTTTTCTCTCTCCTACATAAAACTAGATCTAAAAGGGAGGCTAAAAAGAGAAAAAGAGAGGGGAAAGAGGGTGGAGATCATCTAGGTACCTCTTGTAGAGTACTTCTCCTCCAAATCAAACAAATAAACCTCAAAAACAAGTTATTTGGGACAAAAATTCGGCAAAACTTCTTTCCCTGTTTTTGGTCTAGAGGAAGAAGATGATCGGGTTCTGCTGGCGGCGGCGGCGGCTTAAATAGTAAGGAATAACCGAAGCGGGCAACGTAAGGAGCCCGCTGCGGTTAATCTTATTTCACGGCAGCGGGCACGTTAAGTCTCCCGCTGCGGTTAATCATTAACCGCAGCGGGCATATAAGGAAGCCCGCTGCGGTTAAATAAGATTAACCGCAGCGGGCACCTTACGTCTAATGATTAACCGCAGCGGGCGCTTCGGCGGCCGGCCGCTGCAGGCCGGCCACCGAATAACCGTGGCGGGCAAAAACTGTGCCCGCCACGGAGCCCATTTAGGCAACGCTGCGCAAGTTCTTTTTTGTAGTTGTGTGCTCATATGTTACCTTAGACATTATATTGACACTTGAGCCAATGTCGCAGAACGTCTTGTGGAATGTACTTACTTCGATCTTGCAATCGATGGTGGGTACGCCTGGGTCATCCCTTTTGGCGAGGTATGGTGATGCAAGAAGGTGGTCGTGTTCTGTTTGGACAAAGTTGACCATCCATACCGTGTCTTGATGTGGTTGTGTAGCCTTGTTCTTCCTCCTTCTATTCCTATTCTTCTTCTTTGATGATATGATGTTTGCATCTTCGTAGGGCATCTGAGGGTGGACTTTGGTAGTGAGTGTACGTCTCTTGAAACTGAATCTTTCTTTGTTGCCTATGATTGTGAAACAGATCTTGGCGTTGTCCGTGTAGATGATGGCTTTCGTTGAGCTTAGGAACGGGCGTCCAAGAATGATGGGTGCTCTTTTATCTCCACCTGTTTCAACGATCATAAAGTCTGCACACACATACGAGCGTCCCACTCGTACACAGATATCTTCTAGAATTCCTAATGGGTAGCACAGTGTCTGATCTGCGAGCTGCAAACACATAGTTGTATATAATAGAGGTGCACCATGTATTCGTTCGTATATTACCCTTGGCATAATATTGACGCTTGCTCCAAGGTCACAGACTGCTTCTTCAAAACTGTGAGGTCCAATATGAATTGGAATCACAGGTCTTCCTGGATCTCCTTTCTTTGGGGCGATGGAGTCATCCATCCATTCTCTTGAAGGTCTAGGTATGAGGTGTCCTGCATCAAAGATGTCTACAAGATTTGCAGTTTCTAGATCTTTTGGATTTCCTGGAATCTTACCTTTTTCAGTCATAGGGACTGAAGCTGCTAACTGAGATAACTGAGATTCTATCATTTTATTAAAGCCATGTTGATTCTTTATGGCAGTAGTAAAGCTATCCATTCTAGTATTAATATTTTCAAGCAGTTTATCATTGGAAGCTATCTTTTTAGACATATTATCAATAATTTTATTTTGATTGGATATCATCTCTCTCAAAGGTGGTTGATTAAAAGTATTACCTTGGTAGTTACCTGAGTAATTAGGCCTTGATTGTTGGCTCCATCCTTGAGTTTGTTGAGGATGATAGTTGGTGTTGTTGTTGATGTACTTTGCATCCTCTTGAATCTCAGGGCAGTTGCTCCCTGAATGACCAGTGCCTCCGCACTCTTCACATGTCATGCGAGATTCATAGATTTGTTTGACGTCTTCTCTCTTGGGAGTGTGTTCATCAAACTTTTTCATGAGTAGGTCAAGTTTGGCAGACAACATGTCTACTTCCTTCAGTTGATGTATTCCTCCCCTCTTGCGTGGCTGAGAGCGTTCCTCATTCCAACCTTGGTTAGAGGCCATCTTCTCTATGAGTGTAGTTGCATTGTTGATCGTGAGTGATAAGAAAGATCCTCCAGCAGCGGCATCCACATTCTCACGGGTACTTGAAGTGAGCCCGTGGTAGAAGGTCTGCATGAGTGGCCAATTCTCCATCCCATGGTGAGGGCATTCTGATATGTAGTCTTGAAAGCGTTCCCAAGCTTCTGGGATTGATTCTTCATGTTGTTACTGAAAAGTTGAAATCTTGGCACGGAGGGCATTCGTCTTGCCCACTGGAAAGAACTTTGCTAGGAAGGCAGTTGAACAGATCGCCTACGAGGTGTTTTTATCTTTGTTGGCGTAGAACCATTGTTTTGCTTTCCCCAAGAGTGAGAATGGGAACAAGCGAAGTAGAATGGCGTCCCTTTCGACTCCTTTGATGGTGAAAGTGCTACAAATCTCTAAAAAGTGTTGGAGATGAGCGCTTGCGTCTTCATGTGCCTTTCTGCAAAACTGATGGCTTGAGTTCAAATCCGTTGTCTCCCACATTGACTGTTGGTCCAGTCCTAATGTTCGCAGTGGTTGGTGCAGAGAACTCGCGGAGTGTCTTGTCGGCCATGGTGTCCAACACTGGTGTTAAGCTTCTTCTTATCTGGCTAACTTCTGGTAGTGGTGCTGAGGGTCTCTTAAGTTTGCGTCTGGTTGGTGCAGAGAACTCGCGGAGTGTCTCAATGTAGTTTTTCGGAAGTTGGAAACCAGTCATACATCACCCTGCATAAGATATAAAAGATAAACAAAGCCAGAGTAAGTCTGTTTGAGTAAAAGCAAATAATCAGTGCATTATCACATGTGTGTAAGTAAAATGATATGTTCTAGCTACCGTTCTAAATGCTGCTAATGCAGTGTCCTATCAGTGTTCATAAAGATTTTAATAATTAACCCTAGGTACCATCCCTAATTGAATTGATGTGTTCCCCGGCAACGGCGCCAGAAATGCTTGTTGGTATTTCTTAACGTCGCTACCAAGAATAGAGTTTTAATCTATCCCCGGCAACGACGCCAGAGATGCTTGTTGACACTCCTTAATGGAATCATTCTAAGAAGAGAGCCACATAAAATAATAAACTGGTGAAAGCACTAAAGAGTGTACGGGACACTGTTAACTCTACTTAACGTCAAGTTGTCATCCCCAACATGAAGCTAGCAATGCAAATATATCAGGGCACTGGATTGAAAGATAGATATTTACCCACAAGCGCACAGATAAACATACCCGTTGTAGAAGCATTTCAGCCAAGCTAGTCTCAGGTATCGTTATTTATATTTAGCCTAGAGACTAATCAATTCAAGATATGATGGCATTGTAAGGACTTAACAACATTTAATATGACACACTTATAATAAGACTGATAACACACTAATTACTTCAAACAGGAATCAGGTTACAGAGTAAATGATATGATAAATAATAAATAAAGGATAACATAGATCAGATCAATAAAAGATAAACTTAGAACAGTACTACCTAGCAAGTGATGATTAGAACAGATATTAATGAGAAACATTCCTAAGTTATTCTAATTACAAGCTATAGCATACATTGATTAGTGCAATTATATTGGGCAATCATTGGCTAGGTCACATCATATTTATAATCAAGAGACAACTCCATAGTAAAAGTGTCAAACATAGTAACCCTTAAACCATGAGTTAACTAAGCCATACTGAACACTATATTCGGGAGGTGGAATACAGAGGACTCAACAGGTCTGTCACACCCGCGATCTACCACTCTATCCGGAACCACTACAAGAGATGTGTGGCTTTTTGACGTATTTAGTTTGACAATAGGTCATAATGTCACTATATTATACGATTTATGACATTATGTTTTGGGCATTTCGAGTTAGTGACAATAAAAAGTTGTATGTCACAAAAAAAACGTCATATAGCTAGTCCAATTTCATCTAATGACAATATTTGCTATGTCATAGAGACATTTTCTATGTCATAAAGTGTAATATACAAATGTCATCGATCCAATACAGACTTTGTTTGTCACAAAATAATTTTTTGATAATTTTAAATAGTGTTGTCCACGTTAACATATCCACATCTACTGAATGGGTGGGTCCATATATTTTTTTATTTTTTGTTGTTTTCCAACATGATGGATAGTTGTCCACATTCTAAAATTAGCGTAAAAGGAGGTCACCAAATTACCAAAACTCATGATGGATGGTTGGTAAAAATATATGCATGTGTTATTTAATAAAATAATAAATAAAGACAAATTGAGTGTTTTTTATCATGTGTGCAATTATTTGTTTCTAAACTCAACTTAGTAGGTTTGTGATGTGAAGAGGACATGTAGAAAAGAGAAGTGGAGAGATAAAATTAATATATATATTGATGTGTATATTAAAAATAAAGAAAATAAGATAAAATAAAACAAATTTAATTGTGAAAATAAAGAAAACTGAACATTGAAAACAATTTAATATATATATATACATTATATATATATATACATTGATGTGAAATTATATTCTAGAATTATTATTTGTAAAGTAAAGAAATTGAAAAATGGATACTGAACATCAGCCCAACGGCCCAAGGCCCAATGGCCTGTGATTTCCTTCCTTTCTTAAACGTTGATCTGCGATCCTATGGATGAAAATAAGCCAAGACCTGTCTGATGCGTATAAAGTGTCCAAACCCTAGAGCCCTTTTGGTAGGGATTCTCGACCAGCTCCTAGAGCTGTTTGGCCGCCAGTGCTTGCTCCCACCAAAAAGCCGCGTGTTTTGCGCTCTCACAGATGAGAGCAGTCCGCCGGAGCAAAAAAAAAAAAACGAGCTTCTACCGGCTCCGTTGTTGTCAGAAATAGCACTCGAGGTACATCTTTGCCCCCAAGTTTCAGAAGAAATTACTGATTCTGCCATCGTCTCCACCCGGCCAAACCTTATCCACTCCCCAGCCAACAACCCGAGACCTCCCCTCCAAACGCCGCCGCCTTGCTCCTTCTGCTGCTCACCTGCGCCGCCGGCATTGCCACCCCCGCGGCCGCGCGGACCCCCATCGGCATTGCCATTCCCTCCGAACGTCGCAGGCCAAGGCGCTGCTCCGGGTGCGCGGATCTCGAGCCAAGCCGGGCGCACCCGCAGGCCAAGCCGCTGGCCGCCGGATCTCGAGCCGCTGCGCGGGCCGCCGGATCCCTGCGCGCTGCCGCCCGCGCCGTCGCCGGAGGAGCTTCTACTCAATGTATGCATGACGGAGGAGCTGGAGCCGGAGCCGAAGGCACAAGCCCCGTCCTCGGGCCCCACCGCCAGCGCCAAGCACGGGCACGCCGACCTCGACGCCGACCTGGAGGCGCTCCTGCCGCACGGGGCGTTGCTCGGCCGCCGGGCCGCCCGGCAATGGAGGCCCGCGCTGCAGAGCATCGCTGAAGGGTGAGGGACTGAGGGGCGCCAGCCGCCAGCCAGCCAGCACGAGCGTTCGGTGTCCTGGTCCTCGTCGCGGTCGGTGAGCAGCCGAGCTCCGCGCAAAGTCAATTGCAACTTGCGAGGCTGACAGCGTATTGTAAAATAAGCAAGGTCATTGTTAGCACCCCCGCCCTGTGTGGATACCAGTATACCACCAGCTCCCCAGATGTGTAGTAGTGGCAGCAGCAGGTAGACTAGTTGCGTATTACGGATTTGATGGCGTGTTTGTAAGGTGGCAGGCAAGTAGTAGTACTGTGTAATACGGTATCGCATAAAATCTTTAATGTGTGTTTGGTTGTACAAAAAATTATGTTATCCATATGGTAACATGTTTGTAACAGTGAACCATGACTTTGCTATATAAACAAGCCACTAATTATTGTCTGTCAATAATTTGTATTTTTTTAATTTTTAAATTCCGAAAATACTGGAATATAAAATATAACTACAAGCATATAAGAGACATGAAGACCTATCCAACTAGAGATATTTTGGACATTGACATATCTCATTCATTCATAACAGATACGAGGAGCTGTTCAGCCAAACATTTTTTTAAAACAGCTCCAGCTCCACCAGAGAATCTGCTCCACATAGGAGCCAGAGCCAGAGCTGTTTTGTTTTTAAAAGATCCGGAGCCCTACCAAACAGACCCCTGGTTCCTCTCTCAACCTCTTTCATTTCTCACACCAGCCGCCGCTACCACCCCACCCCACACGACTTTGGCAGCCACCCATCCGCCCCATGCCTGGCGCTCGAGAGATCCGGTCCTCGCAGCAGTGGATCCACTCGGTGGGTGTCCCTAGTGGCGGCTACTCCTTCCAGGAGATGGTAGAGCATGGAGGCGGACATGGTGGCAGGAAGAGGCTGCGGGGACGAGGCGGAGATGGTGGCGCAAGGAGGCGATGTGAAGTCAGCCGAGATGGGGGCGCCTGGATCCGTCTTCCTCTCCTCGCCACTATCGGCCACTAACCGCAGGTATCGACACTCCCAAATCATCTTCGTCTGCTGTAATCGCACACAGCGAGCACCGCCGTTGGTACCTGTCTGCCAGAGCGACAACATGTCGTTGGCATCCTACGGGAGAACGGGTTGCTTAAAATAGTGCTATAGCCAGCGGCGAGTGTTGGGCATGAGAAGTTGATCCTCCTTCCCTGTGTACCGGTGATTAACTGCTAGCAGTATAGACATGGACGCCTAAAATTCTATACGTGTCTACAAGGTATAAGGAATATTAGTTTTTCCTAAAAATGATAATGCGTACAAAGTTACAACTAGCAAACTGCATACTGTAGCCTACGCACATGTAGTATAGTGTGTGTGCATATCAGGGATGAAAACTGTAGCTTCAGACTTTCGATTTTGCTTTGTTGCTTGAGGTTAGTCATGCATAGGAAAGACAACTGGAGTCACAAAATCTTAGTATATAGGCAGATTACATGTTTGTCTACGGGAAAATAGAAGATGCACTTATGGTTTCAAGTCTAATTGCTTTGGAAGTAGTCTTCCAAGTCTGTGTGCCCTCCCTTAGAATATTTAATATCACCTAACAAAAGCGTTCTACTTTCACTTTAATGGCATGTAGATTGTTAATTTCTCAATCTCATGCCCTGATATGTGTACTGTGTACGTTTTTAGCATTAAAAGTTTATAATAACTTGTTCCTTGTAGGGTCTTCTTTCTGCACCAACTCTCCACTTGATGACAAAACTGGATTTGTGAAAAATGTACTTCGGTGACTTCAAATTGATTGACATAAGTATAGTAAGTTTGACTGCACTGTATTACTGTTGTGTGGATTGAAGTCACACGTCTCTCCTAGATAAGTGCACCAATTTCATTTCCCTTAAACACCTCAGCAAATTACAGACCTAGCATTGCTGCCATGTTCTTTGGTACCTAAACTGATGGTAGATTATTCATTTTTTTAGTTAAAACACATACTACAACCTTTATTTGCTTAGTTAAAAAAATGAACCTATCCTTGCTTACTGCATTGAACCTGTACTTGCTTATTTCTCTAACATTTCTGGTTAGAATTTAAGCTGAGTAGCATCTTGAATTTGTTTCCAGGTGTCAAAGATCCCTGCCATGGTTGACATATGCAGAAAACAATGTGTTCCTTGTCAACACAAAACTGAGACCCCCTCTGTGTTGACTCGAATTCAGGGGTAGGTATGACTTATGATGCTATCTCCACCATTTCTGTTATTACAGCAAGAACAAGATGTTTGTGCCCTTAGTTTAAAGCGTCTCTGATAAATTTATGTTTTATCTTCATATACTGCTCGTAAAGGCCTTCTATGTCACGTATACGATATAAATAATTATGTGGTAATCTGAATTCACAACAATTTTTCTATACTATAAGATGCATCTCCCTTGCTTGTGTCTTATATTTGTATGGGCACTATTAGTTCAGTGAGTATATTGTGACATGCATTTTTTTATGTAAGATGATTGGAACAAAAAAGTAATTTCTTTTATTTTTCTATCAGAATGCAGCACAAGATCTTCAACTGTTGCTGTCCTACTACTGCTCTGGATGTAGATGTTGCTGCTACTGCTGTCATCTGTGATTCAGGTGTAGATGCCATGTGGTTAATTTGGCGAACTCCAATAATCTAAAATTTGAGACTTTGAGACTCTGGATGTGTGTTTTATTGGTTGACGGATGTAATGATATTGCATTTTAAGACGTGGAATGCTTGTGATATTGCAATCACAATGTTGATTTATTTTTTAATTTGATTTTTTTATATGGGTTGAAAAATTATATGGGTACAGAATTGTGTGTGGGCTACAAAAATGTAAGGGCTGAATTATGCTGTCCGACAAAAATGTATGGGCTAAAAAATATGGGCCAAATTGTGTGGGCTAAATAAATTGTATGGACTGCAATCATGTAAAATAATATGGGCCAAAAAACCAAAAACAAGTAATGGGCAAGCCAGTAATAGCCCAAATAATATTTGTGGCCCATCTATGGCCCAGGAAGAGGCTGTCTTCTACATGGGCTTTTAGTAGGCTAGAATTTATTTTGTGACATATGGAACTAAAATCTATTGTCATATATACTTATCTTTACTCCTAAAAAGAGTCATATGACATCGTCACTAGTTAAGTGCCCGTGCGTTGCTACGGGTAACAAAAACTCGTATGGTGCTAGTTGTTTTCATGTCCAAATCTTGAATAAATATAGTTCTTTCGTTAATATACTTCCTAGCTTCTTCCAAGGTACATAAACCAAGTTTGTTAATAGTGTTGCAGGTTGGAAATTTGGAAGTGAAACCATTTCTACTAAGAACAAACTCTCGAGCAAAATTTGATGAGAAAACAGAAACGGTGCTTGAGAGTCATTGAAAGATTGTTGTGATTCAGATTCAATGAAGGATCTTCTCATGCCTCTTGATCTTCTTGATCAATTAAAGAGGCAATGCTATCGGAATGAATTACAGTACCATCCATCAAAGGATATCTGACTGCGTGTTCGCAGTACCCAATCATGTTGTAAACTAACTTGCTATATGATGGCACTTAATCAAGCAAGAAAATATGTAACAATGCAAAAGAGGGGTTGCTGCTCAGTAATTGAGCTATGCTTGGATAAATGGATAATGTTAACTCCATGGAACACCATGTACATATTTATTAATGTCAATAATATCATTAATATATAGAGAAGACTTGTTGAAACAAATGCATTTGCTAGAAGTACAAATCTTGCCTATTGGCTCATACCTCATGGACCAAAATAATTATTTGGCAAAGCTAACTTACTGATGAAGACTAATCTTAGTAATTACAACATTATTGGATAATGGGCCCACCTGCAAGCATTCCTTTTTAGCTGAGTGAATCAACAAGTGAACTGTTAGTTCACTTTTAAGATTGCCAGCAGCTGAGCATACAATGCTAGATTGTTTTGGCATACCAATTTTTTTTGAACTGTAACTATAACGTTAGCACCAAGTATGGTTTATTCTCAACCAAAATTAAATTTATCTCCACACAAACTGATAATACAATTCAATGACATCCCTTATGTAAACATGTTCTCATCCTATGGCCAAGATGGAGAACCAGAGAACCTTCTAAGAACATGTTCGAAAGTTGAGGACACCATTAACACAAATTCTGTAAAGCTATATATTGTACAGGAGATGTGCGTGAGACAAAGAAAAGCACTAAATGCGTGAATACAACTTGAGCAAGTAAAATTAATATTGATGAATGCATGAATTTGAAGGGGACTTGAAATTGCTCAAATCTCTAGGGAATTGCACTGAAGCAAAAAAATATCCAAACTCTCTGAAAAATAGTGACTATAGCTGGTACTGAACTATTCGGTTGCTACCAACACACATGCAAGCAAATTGCTACAACCAATACAGCTTAGGCAAGTGAAATTAACTGATAAATAAAGAAAATTACTTGCAACCTAAAAGAAGAACAGAATTCATGCACACAGAAAAGTTCAGAACCTAAGATACTCAATGTTATCCTAAACGGTAAACAGTCAGTCACTTGCCGTTGAGCCCCTATTCAGGCAAAAGCAAGTGTTTAAATAGGCAAAACGGTCGTTTAAACGGTAAAACAACCGATTAAACGGAAACAATGTACCACTGTGTAGCGTTTAAACGGTGTGTAAATGGGCTAAACGTCCGTTTAGGCAAACAGTGAAGATACTCCACGCTTGTTACTGCAAATAAAAAAGTTCAGAACCTAAGCTAACTGCTTGTGCTTGGTGGCAGTAAGAATAAACAAGAGCCCTAGTGCATTAAGACTATAAGAAACATTTATACAACTTCAAAGAGGTCTAAACTCATACAGCAAGAAATTAATTTAGAATAATTCTCAAAACACATGTGCTAATCTCTTTGTTTCAAAAATAGCACACCTCCACCTATTGCGTAATTCTCTAAGTCTGATGTTGAATCTCATTATGTATTGCCACCATTATTCCCCAGAAGTATAGCAGGGAAATGACAAGTGAAGGCACATAAGAGTATCTCTGCCCCTTATAATTCTCAAGATGACACTGCTCACTAAATTGATTACTGATGCTTATGAATTTCACGGACAAATTGGTTCACTACAAATCTGCTTGAACTGCAAGTATGGCGAAGGGCAACAAAACATATGATACCTGAGTCCTTGGACCAAAGATAAAAGATATTGAACTGCTTGCTGATGAGTTGATCAATCAACAATGGTAGAACTTGCGTGATACTGCTTGCTGATACACAAAAGGAAAATACATTATAACTTGTGTGATGCAAGCACCTGCGCATGACAGGTAACTATTTTAGCATCATATAAAAGTAGAAAATATTGCATTTTGACTCACTTGTTAGTTAGCAATCAATGGAGATTCTAAGGAATAGAAGGGTGTGTCCAGTTTTGAAAATATAAGCTATCTCAATTTCATACACTAAATACCTTGTTAGTCCTTACTGAAATAATAGTTCACAACTAAAAGACATATCGCTAAAAGACCTATATCAAAATCAAAAGGCACACAAACTATGTCCACTAAAGTTCACTCGGAGAACAACCACATAGTGACTGCTCTAAAAAAAGGACCTAGTGAAGAAAGTAGATATTGCATTGAGCTGCCTGGCTGTAATTCAACAGTCTTGACAGCCAGACGGCTAGCCATGATAAAGATGAACAAGTCACCGCTTCCACCACCAAGGATTAATATTCAACCATATAACAATCTTCAACCAGTCACACTAATGTCTGGATGTGATCACTTCTGATTTGAGAAATCTTCAGAAGCCATACTGGTGGAACAAAACAACAAGAAGCTGCAATTTGGCAGTGAGAAAATTAATATACACCCTCTCCAACCGAACTAAACATATATAGATCTTTGCAGAACCTTATTTTGCACAACCAAACTATCCAATTTAGAAAGGAAAAAAAACCCTACCATCACATCCATCCCAATGAAGCATGAAGGGTCTCTAAAATCATTATTTAGCTGTGTCAAAAACACTAAGCTTACTCTGTTGTGTCACCAGAAGCATGAAGGAGCCATCAAAGACGATATCATGCATATTTCCAGCACCCTCTAGGAATACCACGACCCTGTCCTGCAGGTGTTCATGTCAACCATTCATCAAAGAGGAACTGCTCTTGCTGATCCTTCACGCCTTGTGTTGAAAAAAATGCAGATTGCCAATACTATTTCTACATAAAGTAAATGTCAATACTATGTCTACCCTAAAATAAATGCAAATACGTACTTATGAAGCAAGAGTTACCGTTAAAAAAATAGTGTGTTAGTAAAGATGATTCTCATACTTAAGAGAAGCCAAAAAAATATTTGGGAACTCATATATGAAATACTAATCGCAATGATTGTCAGTGCCAAATGAAGGGGGGAGTACTCTTATTCCTTCTGACATAAAAGGCGGAAGAAGTTGGTGAAGCTCTTTCTCCAGCCTCTCTGTTGTATTGCATGATATTCGTCAGTCATCAAAATAAATAAGATCTAGAATAAGTAGCAGTACCCATCATTATTCTATTTTCTCTTTGATACTAAGTAATATCTAAAGAGTATATGAGCCCTAATATGCATAGGAAAAATACCTGGTAAACCAGACAAGCATGATGAACCACCAGCTAAAATGATCGTCTTGTACCAGCTGTCATCACCAACCGTTCCTAAAATATAGCAGTGGTCCATACATAGAGATACTGCTTTATGCAAGCCCATAGCACGCCTGCAAGTGCAAGATCAACATTGAACCACCATAACTAAACCGTAATGAATGCACAAATCAAATAATATCTGAATATTTCATACATTCCTCCCAGATGGGGCTGAAATAGAATTTCTAAAGTCTTGAATCTCTCTACCGACAGAGTGAACCACCCTTCACCATCAATCTCGCAGGACGCTTGTGTATCTTTACGTAATTCAGCTTCATAATCAGCAGCAACGTAGCAAAGTTTCTTCACATGAGAGAGAAAGAGAGGCAGAGTCAGAAGCCAGAGATAAGCTTCAGTCTAAATACAATTAGCTTGTCTGTAGCTAGTAGTGAGATTCTTAAAAGAATGTCTGTACTCCAAACAACTTCAGCATAAACAAATTTTACCTCATTGATGGTTCGAACAGTGTACAGTGACTCACAGGATATATTTCTCTGCTGCATTAATTCCTTGAGAAATCCAGTGAGTTTAAGGGCACCTTGCCCCACAGTTTCAACACCTATCTCATACATTACCCTACCTTGAAAGACTGTCGAAAACATATTGAAAAACATGCAGACACCAAACATGACGACTAATGTTCCACAAACTCACAGGAACACACAGTACATACTTGAAAAACCTTAATAATATCAATATGGACAATTACTTACTCGGAACAACAGAAGTTGTATTGAATCCAATGTGCCCAACAATACCAGAGGTCCGTTTAGAAGCATACAAAGATAGAACTGCCTGGAAACCAAATGCCAGTGAGCTCATTGGCCATGAAAGTGTGAGCAACAAAGGGCATACAAAGTGTGAAGAATTGAACATCAAACAATATTTGACACTTGGGCCATGAAGAAAGGTGGAGTGTCATGTCTACAACATAATGTGGATTATCATTAAGACGTAATACTGAATATATTATTTAAACACAAAGCTCTCAGTTGGATAGCTCAAGCTTTGACTAAAACTCATGGTTCTGATGTGGTGTAATTACACGAATTAATTCACGAAAGCAAAATCATTAGAACAAAAGTGCTTCAGGAAAGGAGCAATGACTAATTTAATAGAAAACATGAGGTAGTAAAAAGGAATCCTGTTGGTTTAACCAGTAATCAAAACATGAGGGTGCGGGCGGCCGACGGCAAGCGGCGGGGCCAGGAGAGCGGCGCAGCCGGGAGAGCGGGCGCGGGCGGCTGGCACCGAGCGGCGATGCCGGGAGAGCGGTGCGGCTGGGAGAGCGGGCGCGGGCGGCGGGGCCGGGAGATGGCGTGCGGTTTTGCGTTTCGCGATGGGGAGGAGGCCGGAAGACGGGGGCGCCGGACGGCGAGCAGCGCGACGGGGGAGGAGGCCTGAGGACGGGGGCACCGGACGGCGAGCGGCGCGACGGGGGTGGAGGCTAGAGGACTGGGGCGGCGGACGGCTGGAGGACGGGGGCGCGGTCGCGGAAAGGAGGCGAGGTGCGGGGAGAGCCGGACAGAGAGGAGGGCGGGGCGCGGCGGAGAGGAGGGCGGGGCGCGGCGGAGAGGAGGGCGGCGCCGGGCGTGGCGGAGAGGAGGGCGGCGCGGCGCGAGCGTCGGCGGCGGCGCGGCGGAGAGGAGGGTGCGGCGCGGCGGAGAGGAGTGCGGCGGGCGTGGGAGGCGACGGTTTTTTTTAGCGAAGAAGGGCGCGAGCGGGGCGATTGCGCGAGCGGGGCGATACGATGACCTTCGGGTCTTTTTAGTTGTAAGAGATAAGAGATAAGAGATAAGAGATACTCCGACTTTCGCCCCGCCCGGCTCTCCGACACACACGACCACGCGTTTTCCCCTGCTCTCCTCCTCGCGACGCCTCGCCCCAAACCCCCCGTCGCTCCTCCGAGCCTCGCCGATCGGGTGCCGCCGCCCCGGCCGTCGCGACCCCGGCCGACCGAGCGCCCCGGCGGCTGCCCTGCTTCACCGGCCGACCGGGCACCGCCGCCCTGGCCGTCGCGACCCCGGCCGACCGAGCGCCGGCCAGATCCGCCCTCCCGGCCTCGCCTCGGCCACCTCCCCGGCCGACCGAGCGTCGGCCCCTCTCCGCACAGCCTCTGCGACACCGCCCGGCGACCACCCTTCCCTCCCGACCAGCACGAGCCCTAGCTCGTCAACCAGCATCACGTCGAGAAGGACCTCGACCTGCCTCGCGTCCTCTGCGCGCGCCGTCGCCAGGTCGTCGCCGCCGGTTGGGCCTACGCTCGCCCCCACGGTCGGGCGTGACCTGTGGCTAGCCGGAGCGGCAGCCAGGCGCGCCGCCAGCGGGTGCCCACGCCCGGGCCCCTCGCAAGATAGCTCGGCGGTGGCAGAGGAGGCTAGGACGTTGGCGGCGGTGTCTCTCATCGCACCGCGACATCACTGTCGTCCTTGCCATCGCGCACTTCAGCCTCAAGGCAAACCTCCCCCCACGAACAATCATCAGAAATCATTAGAAAAGGCCACCAGGACGCCAGCCACCAGGCCAGCCCAAGCCGCCGGCTATCAGCCCGGCAGTCCAGGCCAGTTGCCGGCCAACCAGGGGAGGTTTCGGCGGGGCGCACGGTGTGGCGCCTCCAAGGCCTCCAGGGTCCGACGGGGCGCACGGTGTGACCGCCAATCGTCGCGGTAGCCTACACAGGTGCCCAGGTTTTCGTCGGACCCTTCACCATGTCTTTGCGGGACCCTTCGCCGGCGATGAGCAGCCAACAAGTATGCCCACCCCTTCCCTGTTGTGCGAAGCCGAGGACCCAAACCCTAACTTATTTGGTGTACTCGGATCTGATCTAATATCATGCCTACCAAATTTAATTTTGCTGCAAAAGTTATTGGGTGTGCATATGTCTACCGTATCCTTTTACCTACTCTTGGTCTTGGTTTTGTTGATTTGCTCTGTAGGGAGGAACTAACTTGCGAATCCACTTATCGAGCAGAAGCAATTGGATAGTTTGGTAAATCTTCTTGCAGAGGTAAGCAGGTAATGTTGCTATGCACCTTCCGCTCAGTTTAATCATAGCCTAGGCACTTTTCCTATGTTTGTTTAAGGTTGTGCAACTGCTTATCCTCCTGATTGTCGTATGGTGTGTAAACTTTGAATCATCCAAATTTTTAAGGAATCTTTATGGATGTTATAATTGATACTTATTTAAAGCTGAGTAGAGAATATTCAACATTAGCATGGAAATAAAACCTAGCTGGTTACCGTACTACTTGTCATCCATGACTGCTCTTGTTGGTTCACACATGAGGGTCAGCATAAAGGAAAGAGAATCGGAAAGCAGATACAACTCGCTTTCTTTAGACAAAGTGCAGCTAGATATTATTCTTTTAGACAAGGTCAACTTATTTTACTTAACCTTCTTTTTCTGAATGTTTTATATACATTAAAATGTTTAGTCATAGACATAGTTCATGGGTCATAATTAGTATTAGTACTACAAGTAGCACCATCAAAAGTCAAGCAGGAGTAGTAGCTGCAAAAGAAAAAATAGCAGACTATTATTTTGCTCATATGATGTAATGACTCATACTACGGTATGAAACTCTGAACTTGACAACAACCTCAGTTGATGGAATTTGCAGCATCAAAGATAAAGCAGTGAGTATCAACATACATGTATACAACCATTGATTTGCATGATAGACTATATATTATCTGTATATATGACTATTATTAAATTTCAGGATCTCGAGTTCTTGCATCCCTTGATCTTGCGTGATGCCTGTCGTGGCCTCGGAACCTGCATCATCGTGGGCTAAAGCACCATCGACGGAAGCACGAGATCCACTCTCTGATCAAGTACTTCCCAGTGGCACCGCCTGGTTTCAGTAAACGGCGGCGGCAGCGGCGCTGGACTGGGCCAAGTACGAGCTAGACGACAGCAAGATCTCCCCGGCGAGATCCTCTCCTGGATGGTACAACAACAACAGTGATGGTGATATTTTGTCTCTTTCTCGCACGTGTCCTCTCACACCATCTGTCTCCTAATTTGCTCTCATCTCCTTTGCTACTCTGCAATCCCTTAATATCTTTGTGGTGTTCTATTTCCTCTACAAGTGTGCAACTATTCTTTCAGTTAATTTCCTAGGATGTCATAGATGTTCCTTAATCATAGATCTATGTGTTCTTTTAGTTTAGGTACCCTTCATAGAAATTTTAGGTAGATTTTGACCTTTAGGATTTGGGGATTTTTGAATCAGTTAGGTTTTTTACAAAACACTTGGCATTTTATAAATCATTTTAGCAAGGTTTGTGCAAAAGGTAATAATCATCAACCATTTGCTTTTTAGTTTTTCTTGTTTTACATCGATTGGGACTGAATGACTGACCCTTTTTCATTTTTTGACACAACAATGTAGTATTGATGCTATGTTGGTGTGAACAATATAGCAGATACTGTTTCTACAAAGTGTAAACAAATATGTCAGGAAATTAAGAAACCTGATGGACCAAAGGTATCCCTCTATCTATGTATACACATAGATCATGTTGATCTTTTTTTCTGCTGTTGTACAGTTTGTTGAGTTGTAGTTTCCTGGTCCATCTTGGACCCCCTTATTTGAGTAGTTGTGGAGATTTTTCTTTTGTTTAATAGAATTCTTATAGTGGGGTCTCCCCTGCTGTATTTATGGTTCAAAAAATCTATGCGCATAAATAATGCAGTCATAAAATGTTTCTTATGAACATGTCATCTATTACCGCACATGCTGACTTATTATGTTTATTAAGATAATCAACATAGTCGTATTATCTTGAAAGATAAGCCAGATACTAGCAAGATTAGTAGTGTAACGTGGACCTACAAGGTTGCTAGGCAAACCATGGTTTGGTCAATAATCATTAAGGATCTTTCCCCACCTAGGCAAATGCTGGTTGGGGTAAAAACCTGAACTTTAAGTAGCTTCATCTACTTTCTCTATTGCCAAGTACAGCATACGTAGATAGCCGTTAGTCTATTAAAAATGTTATAGATGCTTTGCGAGGAATGTCGTCTCTTTTGGTAGGTTGCTGACAACATATGTCAAAGAACTAATGATCCTCTATGATGGCAAGATATGATCACGGTTTCTCGTCGAGGTAGAGAGGAAACCATATGTTCCCATACCTCGTTTCTACCTTTAATTTGTTAGTTGTTAAACTATATGCTGTGTTTTATTTTTTAGGCAAACAGGGAAATGAGAGAAGTCATAGGGATGAATAATAATTGGATATATTTTTGTCACTTGTTCATTTACTAGAACAGAACAACCTTGTTTGATCTACTGACCAGATAACTAAGGTCATGAACATTAGGGTTCTATCCTTTGCAAACCATCAGCATTGCCTACTACCAGTTCCAATGGGAATTGCTGAGAGAGTACAGTGGCACTGCATAAGTTAGCTCACGTAGCATGTAGGCTTTAGTTGCCAAAAATATATGTTTGTAAGTGAATTCTAAAATGTGTTTGCTTGCTGTTGCAAGCATTTTACTTGCAGGCACTGCATAGCTCATGTAGCCTGTAGGCCTTAGTTGTCAAAATATGCTCATTTCTACTAGGACAATAGTAGCATTCATGGACAAGTTTGATTGTTGACTGATTAATGATGCTTTACATGTTTCTACTGGACATGGAAAATTGTAGCAAAATATGAGAAGCTCTCTGAACTGCATTTTTTATCAGGCCTGTTGCTTTGATTGGCTTGGTTTCTTTGGGTTACAAGTACATGACTCTTGAATGCAAAAACTATCGCTTCTCATCAAGGGCCTTGGTAAGTTATAGGAGTGAATGCAAATAATTTCTTCAACATGAATACATGAGTGTGCATCCCCTGTATGTTCAAGTGCAAGGAATGCCTAATCAAATACCCATTGTTTGCAACATTCAACAAGTTTTATGCTGAATTTTGCAAAAATCATCATGTGCATCTCCCCTTTCTGAAGACATGTTTGTTTTTGCCAATTCCAAAGTTTCAACATGCTTTACGCTGAATTTTGCAAAATTTGACATCAAGGGTATATCCCCATTCTGAAAGAGAATTTTTTTGGTCATTTGAATGCTTATCCAGTTCATTTGACTTGTGGCAACAATATAAGAAACTCCTTACTCCTCTTAACTGAACCCAGTCACTATGTTGTAGGCGATTCAAGGGCCTGCCTGTACCCTTTCAGTGATGATCAGGTGACGAAGGGCCAAGCCGCTAATGATGAGGAGAACAACTAGGAGGTCCATGCAAGATAGTTGCCTTCTCTTACGGCTACATGTTGAGATAATCGAGAACTTGCACTATGCACGGGTTGTTAATGCTGGTGTCCATCACAGTTCTAGCTTAAGGAATAGGATTTTAATATAGATAGACTACGGCAGCTTGACTGCTTTCTAAAGCTATGATGAAAGCTACAGGGTTGATTTTGATCTTGTTGTCACTAAAAGATACATGCAAGTCATGATTTCATTTTTGTTCTTCTCGATTGATGACTAGAACTTAGTGCTATTCTTTCACAAGGTTGGGTTTCTAAATTATTTTCCATAACTAAAGGTTTTCCATTGCCAGGTAAGACCCTAACTTTGAGAGAATGATGGTTGATTTGGCTACTACAATGACGATTTGATTCATTGTTTCAAGCTACAAATTTTACAAATGCGGAAATAGTGCAGGTTCTTGGAGCATGCCATCAAAGTCATGAAAAGTTCTTTAATGTGAACATGGTGTGTGACCTGAGCCGAGGCAACATGGATTTGCATGACTTAAAGTGGCTTTTGCTCATTTGCACGACTGATTTGGTGAGAGAAAAATATTGTTTCATGACTGATTTATATGGATTAAAGTTGGATTATAGCTCAAGCGAACAAATTGCATTTTGAATTAAATGTCACTTTAACATCTTTATTTAATTTCACAGTATTAATATTTTATCGTGCGATATTATGGATTTTTAAACCCGTAGCAACGCACGGGCATTGACCTAGTGACATAAAATATACAAACGTCACATAATAAATTTATGACAGTGGCTTTTTGACCTTTGGGTTTTCGTCAACTATATGTCATAAATCTTAAATTGTGACATAAATTCTATATATTATGACATAATAGAATGTCAAAAAGCCACACATTTCTTGTAGTGAACATAGGACGCATTCGCAGATAAATAATGTATAGGCACCACGCCTACACAGCATCTATCACCAACCCGTTGTACTTTAAGATGAGCGCTATACGAACATGAGTATAAACATAAAGATGAACTATCTATGCCAAATATATAATCAAAGCAGACTATAAGCATTATAATTAAGAATATAATCATTGATGTCTTAATCATATAAATTGTATTGCTATCTAGAACACGATGATGAACAATAAGCTGAATTAGATCATCGAGAAGAACTAAAGTACGAACTAGAACATGAACTAGAACAAGATTATGAACTAGATGATGAACTAGACGAAGAACTAGAACATAAGCAATAAAGAACAATGATGAACTAGAAGAGCAATTATGAAATAGATCCATAATGTTAATACAAGAGAGAAGATCTTGGGTTTACCGAGCCTTCTCGTGACTAGATCAGGAATCCAAGCGAAGCTTGCCTCCTCTAATCCTATTTTATCTACTAATCTAGGTAGATGAAGTTCTAGGGCTTCTGATTGATCTCCTTCTGAAGCTCTGATTGATGATGTCTAATGATCAAACCCTGATTTTATTCTCTAAAGAGGGGGGTCAGGGGTTGTTTATATAGCCTTGGGCGATGAACCATGGCCCTTGGATCAAACCGACTCAAGATACGGCCGAGATGCATTCTAAAGGTCGGTGGAGATAGCTTGCAGAGGACGGAACCCGGTGGGCCCAGGGGGCGACCGGTCGGTCTCCTGGTGGGACCGGTAGGTCCCACCAGTCGGCCTCTCGCGGTGGTCGACCTCCTGGTGTCTTCTTGCGTCCCCTGGAGTCCTCTAGAATAATCCTTACGTGGTGGTTGCGTTATCTCCCATCGGTTTCCTTCTATGAGAAGCTTTCGGTGCTGATTTCCTGGTTTAGTCCCTGTACAATCATAACTCACCAAAACTCGTGGAATATTGTCAGTTGAAACCCTAAACCTTTGTTGGTGATCAAATTCTTGCCCTTTTCATATTTATTTATTCCTTAATTATGATAAATAACCAGTGTCAACAAATGTCAACTACCAACACAAATCATAAGCGGAGTAGAGATAGGGAGGAAGAAGGAGAGAGAACTCGACCAAATGACCAAAAAGCATATCAAAGCCGAAGAAGGTCAAGTGGAAAGAGCAAAACAACTTGGTTCCCAAAGACATGGGCAACGGCTCGACGCAACCAAGCAAAGCAAAGCTAGCCCTCAAGAAGAGGTAGAACAGGCTCAACACCACTAGCGAGGAAGCTCGATACCAACTGAAGAAAGCTAGATATCAGCTGAAGAGCATAAAAGCAAAAATGCTAGTCCCTCAAGAAAGAGGCAAAGGCTCAACACAACTAGCTACCAAAAATGCTCCGAACCAACTGTTACCAGCTCGAAAACGCAGCAGCGAGCAAACCCCCCCTCAAAAAGTGCACACAACCAGGAAATCTCCCCTTAGTTCAACTTGGAAAATACATGATTTATCAATATGTTCTCCCCCTTAGTTGAACACAGAAGGCACTCATGATTTGTCACTATTTTTTCCCCCTTAGTTGAAAATGCACCATCAAGCAAATTTCTCCTCCTTGACAGAAGAACTCCCCCTTCCAACATGCATATGAGTCAAAATGCAAGTTAGCAGCTTCAGGAATATAGTCGATAGAATGAGAAGATGCTCGACAAAGTGCTGATCCGATGACTGATTAAAATGCACAGAATGCTGGCAAAGGCTCAAACTGATCACCAAGTACGAAATATGAACATGTGAGCAAAGTGAGCAATTTTTAGCCAAAAAGGTATTCACCATCAAAATAGCACCAAACATGTATAGGTAGGAAGTCAAACAAGTGCTAAACATGTATACAAGGTGAACTACTCCTAGCGCAGTTCAACCATCATGCTATAGAGTGAAACATAGACTTGTGTATCCAAATTTTATCGGAGTTGCAGCGGTTAGATTACACAAGTTCAAATTTTAGCATGTGATTGCGAGAGGTTGAAAACTTGTCATTGCCTAACTTTTCAACTGTGCGAAGCCTATGCAGAAGCAATCAGAAGCTTAAAGCAACAGTTTCGGTCATGCACTACACAACTCAAGTTTAACTCAAAGTGCAATGAGAAATAGTCTCAAAACTGTGATGTGCTGACAAGCAGTCCCGTCTCGATCTTTCCAATTCACTTAACTTGGTTCAAATTTTATCTCAGAATATGAACATACCAAGTAAGTGAATGACTCAGAACTAGAGACATAGCAACCTAGCATATATGAAAAGCACGAGTGAATTCTACACATCCTACACATGCTAGTTGCATATCTCAATGGTGAACAGTTTCAAGTTTTATGTTCATTAAGCAGGTTCACCATTCAAAAATAGCTCAGCTCACAACATGCATTAGTGATCAGAAAGAGCATAAGCTACAAGCATCATCATAAAGCATCAGAGCAAATACTATACAGAGCATAGCCACATTCTAAAGATTATATTCATGAAGCTCTGAATGTAAAAATGCAAGATGAAATGCAAAGATGCATGAAGAAATCAATTAAAAAACACAAAGTCAGTTTATAATACAAGAGTCAAAATATTTCCCCCATCTAAAAGGGGAAACACACACCAAGCTCACCTCTCAACCTAGCAAAAGTCGATTGGTCCAAAGGCTTGGTGAAAATATCAGCCAACTGATGATGAGTATCGAAATGGCGAAGGTCGATATCACCCTTCTCATAGTGGTCTTGCAGAAAATGAAAGCGCACATCAATATGTTTGGTCTTAGAGTGCAGCACGGGGTTCTTAGCAACGCTAATAGCACTCGTGCTGTCACAAAGCAAAGGAACGCGAGAAAAGCTCAGACCAAAATCACGCAAAGTGGCCATCATCCAAAGCAACTGGGAACAGCAGCTAGCCGCAGCAACATACTCAGCCTCCGTGGTAGACTGGGCGACACTAGACTGCTTGCGAGAAGACCACGATACAAGAGAAGAACCGATAAACTGACAAGTCCCGGAAGTGGACTTGCGATCAATACGGCAACCAGCAAAATCGGCATCAGAATAACCGCAAAGGGAGAGGGTGGAGGAAGCAGAATACCAAATCCCAAATTCTGGAGTGAAGCATAAGTACCTCATAATGCGCTTGACTGCCTGGCGGTGAGAAGTGCACAGTGACGACTGAAATCGCGCGCACAGACACACCGCGAAGTGGATGTCCGGGCGTGTCGCCGTCAGGTACAACAGCGACCCGATCATACTCCGGTACTCCTTCTGGTCCACAGCTTCTCCATCCACATCCGCATCCAGGGCCGCCGTGGTCGGCATGGGTGTTGGAAGAGGCTTGGCCTCACCCATGTCGAACTTCTTCAGGATGTCCTTAGTGTACTTGCCCTGGTGCACGAACGTCCCCTCTCGGGATTGCTTGATTTGCAACCTGAGGAAAAATGTCAACTCGCCCATCATGCTCATCTCAAACTCCCTGCTCATAGTGTCTGCAAACTTGGCAACCAAAGCGTGAGAAGAACCACCGAAAATGATATCATCCACGTAAATCTGGACCAAGAGAGTATCAGTGCCTTGCTTGAGGAGAAAAAACGTTTTATCCACACATCCCATTTTAAAACCCTTAGCAAGCAAAAAGGTTTTCAACCTATCATACCAGGCTCTAGGGGCTTGTTTCAAACCATATAAGGCTTTGTGAAGTTTAAAAACATGGTTTAGAAACTTGGAATTTTCAAAACCGGGGGGTTGTCTCACATACACTTCCTCTTCTATGTAGCCGTTTAAGAAGGCACTCTTGACATCTATTTGAAAAAGTTTAAACCCCTTGGATGCAGCAAAAGCCAAGAGTATTCTAATTGCCTCCAAATGAGCTACAGGAGCAAAAGTCTCCTCATAGTCTATCCCCTCCTTCTGACTATACCCCTGGGCTACTAGTCTGGCCTTGTTTCTCACAACATGGCCATCCTCTCCTTGTTTGTTTTTGAAAACCCATTTTGTCCCAATAGGATGACACTCAGGAGGAGGAGGAACAAGAACCCAAACCCGATTTCTTTCAAAATTTTCTAACTCCTCATGCATGGCATTGACCCAATCTGGATCAGATAAGGCGTGTCCAACATCTTGGGGTTCAAAATCAACAACAAATGTAGAATGAGCAAAGTGAGAGATTTGTTGTGACCTTGACCGAGTGACACGTTCGCCAATGCTGCCGATCATCTGTTGAGGCGGGTGTTGGCGCTGGATATGTCGTGGCGTCTCCTGAGCAGAAGTGATCTCCCCCTCAACAGCAGCTGGTGCCTCCCCGGGTACAAAAGGTACCGCTCGGGGTGGCGGATCCCACGGCCCCCAAGTCGTCGAAGAAGAGCGATCGGGGCCGTGAGTCGTAGTAGAAGCCGCTCTTTGCGGCACAACAGGTGGAGGAGGTGCTGGGTCATCCATCCCTTCAGCACCTTCTTCCTCATCATCAAAAAGAGGTTCGCCAACCTCATGATCACCTGCATGCTCAAAACGAGAAGAAGGACAAACCATGGTTTCGTTGAAGGTGACATCTGATGTCTCCATGACTCGGTTAGTGTCAAGGTTAAGTACACGATATGCGCGAGTATGAGTGCCATAACCTAAAAACACACCGTCAGAAGAACGAGACTCAAATTTGTCCAAGTTGCCTTTCTTGAGTATAAAATAGTGGCAACCAAAGACTCAAAAATAACTCACCTTGGGCAGTTTTCCAAAACACAACTCATAAGATGTCATTTTCAAGAAAGCTTGGAGAAAAATGCGATTGGAAATATAGCATGCAGTGCTCATAGCTTCGGCCCAATAGTGCCTAGGAGTCCTATGCTCATCGAGCATCGTCCTGGCCATCTCAACAAGGGTCTGATTCTTTCTCTCTACAACACCATTCCGTGGGGGTGTGTAGGGGGAAGAAAACTGATGCTCTAAACCCAAAGAGTTACAAAACTTCTCAAAATCTAAATTCTTGAATTTGGAACCATTATCACTCCTAATAGCTCGATCGAGTTCAAAGGGAACTCGTTCTGAAGACGCAAAATCAGATTGCGAGCAAAGGAGAAAGTCTCGGTCTTCTCAACTAAAAAGAAGACCCACGAATATCTCGAAAAGTCGTCAACAACAACAAGCACATACCACTTCCCCCCAACCGAGCTCACCCGAGCCGGACCAACAAGGTCCATGTGCAAAAGCTCTCCAGGGTGCTTAGTCATGACCTGAGTCACTGGATGGTGGGGAGCGGCACCCATCTTCCCATGTCTACAAGAGTGGCAAACAAGATCCTTCTCCATGGATAACTTGGGCAATCCTCGGATTAGGCCAAGTGAACTAAGCCTTGCAAGCAAGTCGAAGCTCAAATGTCCTAGTCTCCTATGCCACTTCCAAAGATCAGAGGAGGAAGGTCTAGCCAAAAGACAACGAGAAATTCCACACGACTCTGAGAAATCCGCACGAAAGACTTTCCCAAATGGCGAAATCACACAAACAAGATTGCCATGAGGGTCCAAAATACGACTGAGATTCGGCTTAAAACGAATCTCATAGTCGTCATCAAAGAGTTGCGAAACAGAAAGAAGGTTAAAATGCAAGTAAGAAACAAGAGCAACATCACACAACACAAAGTGCTCATTAACTCGCACCGACCCACGAGACAACACTTTACCTTTGCTATTGTCGCCGAAGGTGATAAACTCCTTTCCGGCGACTGGACTAAGACTGGAGAACCACTTGGCGTTTCCGGTCATGTGCCTCGAGCAACCGGAATCCACCAACCAAACGTACTCCAATCGTTTTACCTACATCAATAAAAAGACATAGGATGAGCATACGGTCCAACACTAGGGTTAGTGAAGTAGGGAGAATACCAGTGTTGGGCCGGCTGCTCAAAAGAACGGTTAGCAGAAAAACCATTCCTAGCACGTCTACGGGAAGAGCGATCACCATGTAGAGGAAAACGTGGTCCGCTAAGGGAGGAGCGTCCATCGCGATACTCAAAACGCGGTGGTGGAAAACGCTCAACTACAAAGCCACCGCCACGAGGTCCATAGCCTATAACTGCAGGCGCCCGCCGGGCACGACCTCCTCGCGGCCTAGGCCTAGGAACTTGAGGTTTTGGACCTCTAGGCCTAGCAGCATGCCTCTAAACATTTGGCACATGTACATCATGGAAAGGATGGTACATGTCCGTGTTGTTCATCTCCTTTGCACGGCGCACCTCTCTCTTGCGCCGAAAGCAAAACTCACTCAAGTGTCCATCTCTCCCACAGTGCTCACAAAGGTACCTCACCGCTCTCATAGGGGGTTGTTGGTACTCACGGTAGTGGGTGTGGATCACTTTGCCCTTCTGTGGCATCAACTCCTCCTGGATAGGTGGCATCGTGTCAAGCTTGTTTTTTAGGTGGTTGGGCTTGGGATGCCATGTCTGTTTCTTGGGTGGAGCTCTCGGAGGTTCAACGAACACACCATCCTTGGTGTTGGGCTTGAGAGGCTCTTTGGGTGGAATCTTTGTAAGCTTGGGAGTAGTGGTGGAGTTGGGGTTCTCACATGGGTTCAGACCACTCGACTCTCCAATCTTGCCAAAAGATGAAACATCAACACCCTGAGCAAAGCCTACACCTAGACCTCCAGCAACACGCTTGAATTGGGAGATCATCATCCCAAGCTGCGGCTCACCACTAGACACCCTTGACAAGATGGTCCGAAGGTATGTGTTTTCCTCCTCGGTTTGCATCTTGTCATGCTTCACGTTGGCTATCTCCATCTCTAAGCCCTCACACAGAACACACTTAGTCACACAAGTGCTACCCGAGCTGGCCTTCTCAAGAGACACAATCTTGGCATTCTTCTCTGCCAACTCGGTTTGCAAGCCAGCACAAGACTTGCACGCACCCAACAGCAAGGATCTAGCCTTTAGCTCATCCACCTCTCCAACCAACGCCACATACTTACCTCTGAAGGTGAGAAGGTCAGTCATGTGCGTGGTGCACATCTCGCACTCGCCCTCCTCAGAAACGACCACGTTGGACTTGGCAAACCCAAGCTCCTTCACCATATCCTCCCACTTCTGCCTGAACTCCTTCCGCTCTCTAGCAGCGCGCCTAAGCAACTTGTCTTGACTAAGAAGGGCGGCAGTAAGCTTCTCGACCTCAGCAGAAAGCTCATCGAGGGTCAGAGATACCTGGGAGGTGTCATCGTCGTCGTCGTTCCGAGGGATCTCCTCCAGCTCGCCGTCGACCTCCTTGCCGAGGGCCATGGTGCAGAAGCCCTCGTCGTCGGCGAAGAAGCAGAGGTCGTTGAGCTTGTCCTCGATCTTCTTCTTCCTCTCGGACTCGTCATCGCTTGAGGAAGCGGAGTCGTCATCCGAGTCATCGACGTCGCTGAGCGTGGCGAAGAATGCACGCTGCTCAGCCTGAGCCTTCTCCAAGTACTTGGTCTTGATGTACTCCTTGTTGAAGCCACCCTTTCGCTTGTGCCTTGCAGGGACGTTTTTCACCTTGCGCTTGCTAGAGTCATACTTGTGCCCATGATCCGCCTTGCCGAAGACTTGCTTGTTCTTTTTCGGGCAATTGGCGATGAAGTGGTTGGGGTCGCCGCACTCAAAGCATCCTGAGAATCCTCCTCCGCGGCGACGGCTCATGCGGTTGTTGTGAAACCACGAGAACCGGTTGGCGAGCAAAGCCAACTCGTCATCCCCTAAAGACTCCAGCTGCTCCTCTTTGACAGAAAAGAGTGAAGAGAGTGCAAATCCTCCAGAGATGTTAGCAGAAGAGCTAGAAAGCAGAGCCATCGACGGGCCAGAAGGATTTTCATAAGAAGCCCTCGCCATGGCATTGATCTCACTGGACTTGAGCTTACTGAAGAGCTGGTCGCACGTGAGTGTCTCATAGTTAGGCGATTCGATGATCGCCTGAACCTTGGAATCCCACACCGACCGATCAAGAGTATGGAGTAGCTTGAGAGCTCTCTCATGATCGTCAAAAGGCAACAGCTCCTTGTTAGCCCTCATCCTGTTGACAATCACCTGAAAGCGAGCGAATAAACTTTCTATGCTCTCGCCAGGCATGTGTCAAAAGTTCTCATACTCTCTCTTGAACGACTCGTAGAGACGGGTTTTGACTTGAGTGGTTCCCTCATGGAAACACATGAGGGTAGCCCAAATCTCCCGAGCCGTAGCGAGGTGAGAAACGCGATCAAACTCACTCATGCTTAGACTTGAGAAAAGAGCATTACGGGCTCGGCTATTGGCATCGTGCTCATCGATCTGAAGCTGAGAGACACGAGCAGCCAAGACCATGTAATCGACAGAGTTGCAAATATCCTAGATGGAAGCACCCAAACTCTGCAGATAGGCCGACATGCGTATCTTCCAATACGCATAGTTCGTCCCATCGAAAAACGACGGTTTGCCCACGCCGCGATCCATGTCGCCTTCTGTGGATCTAGAACCGGCTAAGGTGGAAGATCCTTAACCCGCTCCGATACCAATTGAAGGACCGAGAATGCAATAGCAAGGCGACCAAAGGGGGGGTGAATGGGAGCTCAAAAATTTCTCTCAAAACTTTGGCCTTTGTCCCACAAATCAACCCCAAAAGCTTTGATCGAAACCGTGATGCTCACGACCCTTGGAAGAAGGTGGATGATCCCTAGGATCACAGTGGAGCACCACAAAAGCGATAGCACACCAATCGGCAAAAGCACCGGAGCAAGTTCGACCCTCAAAAGCCAAGTCCCGAACATAGATGGAAGGCTACGTCGAGAAATCCCCAAGTACCGAGAACTCCGAAAACCAACCGAGAAAGTCGGGAGAGCAATCGCACTAAACCGAAGGCTTCAGCCGATTCCTGGACTGTCCGGGGTTCAGTCCATGGACTATCTGCCCAACGGCGGACTGTCTGGGCTCTGATGGCGGACTGTCCGCCGGTCAAAAGTGCAAAAACGCACTGCTGCTGGAGTCTCCTGGACAGCTCCCGGACTGTCCGCGAGTCCCAACGGCGGACTGTCCGCGGTTCAAAAAGGACTTGTCCAACAGCGCGGAGTCAGGCCACTGGTCTGACCGACCCCGACGCGCGGACTGTCCGCGGATGAACAGAGAGGACGATTTTGGTCGCCCCTCTCACGAATCTTCCCAAATCCGAATCAAAACTCAATCCCACGTTCCCAAACTTGGAGAAGATGATCACGAGGTAGTTAGGAGACTATCCCCAAGAAATCATCCGCTCAAATCAACTCAAACACCGGGAAATCGAAAGGGGAGGAGTATGAATGAAAAAGCGCCACAAAAACAAAATCAACCCGATCTACTTGCTCGTGAGGAGTTAGATGAATTCCTTCGGTGGAAATGATCTTCTCACTATAAAGAACAAGTTGATTCAAACGGATTTTGCAAAGACGCAGTAGAGAGGGAGATCGAGTGACGGGAAAATCGTGGAGAAACGAAGAACGCGAAGAACATGAACAAAACGCGAATCAAGTCATCGATCTGCAACCGTGTGGCTACCATACGCTACAACAGTGAGATTACGGTCTCACTTCCTCAAAATCTCCAGTACACAGAGGTATGGTTCTCTACGGATCTCAGTTGCTACAGCAGGGGATTTGGAGAGCAGGAAAACCTAGAAGGCAAAGAGCAAATGGCTGAGATAGAATGGGAGGAGGGTGTCTCCCTCTACTTATCCTAATTCTAATTCCTACTCTACCCCTCTCTAATTACAGAGCGAACCAGCTAAACCCTAGGGTTATTCTAGACCAACTCGAAGATGCTGGTGATCCGACGGCCACGCCCGCACAACTGGTAGCGTTGCCTCGACGCAACCTCACCGATTGCCGCCACGTGCCGCCACCGCTCCGCTCGTCCTTTTCGTGGACTTTGCCCCTGGTTTTGTGGCCCAAACCGGGAAACCAGCCTTCACGACCAACCCCCAGTTTTGAGGCCCAAACCGGGAAACCAGCCGTCCATCGCGTGAGTTTTGTGGCCCAAACTCAGAAACCCGCAGCACCCAGGTTTTGAGGCCCAAACCTAGAAACCGTCCTCAGCCCGAGTTTTGTGGCCCAAACTCGGAAACTATCAGCGCCCAGGTTTTGAGGCCCAAACCTGGAAACCGTCCACTCGGTGGTTTTTCTGTGGCTCAACCACCAAACCGAGCCATAGAGGGGATGCACCGCCCGTGCACGCCGTCCACCGACACGTGTCCCCAAGTCCTTGACTCGAGCAACACCATGCCCGCAAGTCTCCGCTCATCGCTGTCCCAGGCTGTCAGCCATCATAGCTGATCCTCGGGCCACCGGTCCCTCAGTCCAAGCCTCACGTCCGCCCTTCGCCACTCTTGGTCCATCGGCACGGCACGTCTCTACTTGACCTTCACCTTGCCTCTGATCACTGTATCCGTGCTCGACACCTGCACAACACAAGCCAAAGAACATGCGCATTATCCCAGTTGACAATCACTCATCACTCAGAGACTCGACATACACCCATGTATCCGCAAAACTGAGCATTATGATTAAAGCCGATGTAATACACATCGCCTTTACCACAAAAACACAAACAATCAAAGAAAGAGTTTGAATCAAGGCATAGAAGCATTCACAAATGGAGAATTTTTAATAATGCAACTCCTAGTTACAAACTAAGGTCCGAGGAAAACTTTGTTTACAATTTCCTCGGTCGGGAGTACATCTGCCACCGCGTCTCCGATAGCGGTTGTTGGGTATTTTAAATGCACACAGAAAAATCTACAAGCGCGCAGATACCGATGTAGCTTTCACCCGAGAGTATTCCAGGGTATCGATTTCCATCGATTTTCACGGGGAATGTGAAGTGTACTAGAAGAATAAAGAACGTATGAGAAAAGAATGATAACATGGGCAGAGAGGTTTTAGGTTTTTCTAAGCAGGTCTATCTAATTAAAGGCACACTATACTTTACTTACTTAGGGACATGAGAACACTAGCCACAGAAAGGGATGAGAAAGGGGCTAGGAAGCTCCGACTACGGTCCTACAAACACCAACCCGAACGTGGTAGACTACGTCGACCGTCAGGGCTGTAACCACCTAGGGCTACCACAACTATCTGTGGGATTGGGTGCAAACTCAGGTAAACCCTAGTCTTGACACAACGTCTACACTAACGTCTACTACTCTAATTATCGAGAATAACTAGAGCACTTGATACGAGCCAAGATCCAATAAATAAAATAGAGCAAGAACTAAAATTAAATATAATACTTGGAAATAATAAATGAAGAACCTAGAGATTACTTGGAGACAAACCAGATGCTGCACCAGTACAATGTCGAGGAAGATCCGACAGATCCAGCTCTTCCTCAGCTCTCTCCTTCTCCTCTCTCTAATCTGATTTCTAATTACAACTAGATGAACTAGATAACTAGAACTAGAACTAGACGAACTAGATCTAAATCTAGATGAACTAGAAGACATTCATCTAGAGGGACCTCTACTTCTACTTGAAACCCTAGTTTCTAATGTGGAGATGAATAATAAAGATGGAGATGCATCCCCGGGGAGGTCTAGGTCTGGTTTTATAGCCCATAAGGATGAACTGGAACCCTTGGATCAAACTAACCTTGAACAATGGTCGAGATGCGTCGAGGAGATCGATTAGGGCACGCTACACGAAGATGGGCCGAGGAGGTTCCTGGCCTAGGCCGGCCCCACCTGGCGGCCACCTTGCCCTGCCTTCGTCGTGGTGTCTTCTGGAACCGTCCTTGTTGCCCTAATGCGACTTTCCATTCATTTGCGCAATTCAACGTGTTGGAGTAGGAGTCTACCTCTTTCCATCTGCTATAAAACTCCCTAGAAAATAGTAATTCACCAAAGTTGTGGAATCTGTTAGTTTAGTCCCTGAATTATGTTGCTTGGTGATCACTTCAAGTTGTTCTAGAAGCTTCCATGTCGTATCCAACAAGGACTCTCTCATTTGGACTCCAAATGTAGCAAACCATATGTCCATTTCGATCATCTCGACGAGCTCTTCACAATGGTATGGTCCAATTCATCACTTGAGATACTTTTATATAGTGAAATATTGATACTTCTGCAAAACAAGTGAGAGCTACACAACTCGTGGAACTTGTTAGAATCAAACCCTACAACTATGCATTGTCACTTGTTTATCATCTTTTTATGCATTAGTTGATGGTATAATGTTGACTGTAAGGATCGTCAACAAGCTCCCCCAAGCTTACCCTTTGCTAGTCCCTTAGCAAAGTCAAACTCAACAGTGGATCAGGAGTTGCCGCAACATCTTCACTTCCAACAAGTACACATGCATTCAAATGAAAGTTCTCATTTGGATTAGAAAAAGATATTCATCACGGGGCTCAGTACTTACCTTGAATCTTGAGTAATTAAAAGATAGAACGATCAAATCAACCACTATGTCTCTTGCTCTTTCACTTCACCATTGTCCCAGAGTTTTTATGAATTTTCAAAAAGCTTAAAAACATATGTTACCAAATTAAACAATGGATCCTAAGAGAAAGTCAACCACACCATTGAATCAAGAAGTGCATGTGTATGGAAGATGGAGTCGGATGCTCTTTTAAATATATCACTCTCTTCTGTCTATCAGAGACACATGGCTATCAGGCTAATTCTACTATCGGGCACGTGCCCCCCTTTTTTTGATTATCGAGGTTCCGGACACTTGTCCCTTTTTATTTCCTCGTGATCTATCTTTTTGAGGTTTCAGACACTTGTCCCTTTTTATTTTCTTAGATTTTCTCTCTCTTTTATTTCAATAGCCACATGCTTCCAACAAACTTTTGAGAGGATAGCAACACATAATTACGAGCATTTATGCGGAAGATGGATGAAATGTGTAAGTGATCTCAATTCAATAACACACTAACTTCTCATAGGGTCAACAAAGCTTAATTTAACTCAATGCAATTATTAGTCACATTCATATTGAGAAATCTTCGGAACTCTAGTGTTGTTTAGAACAAGATAATAGCAGCTCAGATCATCACATGTCATATCCCAATTACCTAGACCTTAGATCAAGTATTTGCCACCCATGTATTTAATTTCATTTTATGGCATCATTATTAATTAGGAGAACTCATGCTTTGAAAGCTAGGTACTTGAAAGAAATTAGATAGAGCAACTATTTATCATTTCCATGTAATATATTAGAGAGAGTTCTTCTTTTATTATCAACTTTTTAACACAAAATTAAGCAAACTTAACACACTATTTATTTAACCTAACACACACTTATTATAAATAACTAAGATAGTGAATAAGACATACCTGGATTACGTAGATAACGGAGGTGGTCTCCCCCAAGCCGGTTCCCTTAATAGTGTTGAGCCTTCATGTGCCCATATTTTTTTAATTAATGGTGAGCCTTCATGTGCCCACACTTATTTTATTTTATTTTTATTTATGTATAGAAAGAAAACTTAAGAGGATAAGGATACTTACTTGGATACACAGGGGTGCTTTCTCCCAAGCTGAATGTTATCATAGGTGTTCAATCTTGTCATGTAGCAGACTTGCAGTTGAAATGTACTTTTTCTATCGGAGCTTTGATTGATGTTGATGGTTCTTGAAACAATGCTCCAACAGTGGATGGAATATCCACTTGCTCGTCAGCTTTTCTTGGTCTTTCAAATCCTGTGAAACTCAAATAGACAACAAAACTTGTGGAACAGATTAAGCGTTAGTGGTTAGCCACTCAAGCCTTAGTTGTCTAGAGTTTCAATAAGATATCTTTCTCAATATTTTTTTATATTTTAATATTTTCTATGATGCAATGATAGCTTAACAAAATGAATGCATTTTTAGTTTTATTTTTATGCCACCATGGTGAATATTTCATGTGGGTTGTTACACACCACAAAATTATTCACATGAGGCTTTAGGTTTTATGATGCAGTGCAATAAGTAAAATATTTTTATTTTCTTTTTTATGCAATGCTAATAATGATAGAAACTAAACATGCAAAAAGAGAAACTAATGCAGAAAAAATAAATATGGATAACTACCAATTTTACCTTTCGGCGAGGGTTCAATGTTTTAAGTCCTCTGAACAGGACTTCTCACCATGTTCATTCTTAAGGTGCATCAATTGATATGTAGATCTTGATAAGTACACCTCTTGATATGGTGTCACTCATGTTCTACGTTTGCCCAACAATTTGAAGTGAAGCATTAGTTGTGGAAGCTGGCAACATTTTGCTTGGTGTGCATATTCTTGTAGATCCAGGACCTTCACTCTGTAGAATTTGGGAGTTGACAAACTCCTCTATGTTTTGCTCAAAGTGTGTCCTGCTCATAAAAACAAGGTAGAGATCAAGTGCATGGGCTCTGTTGGTGGCAAAACACCAACAAAACCAAATATTTTGTTCATTCCTCTTTAACCTTAGGCACATTGAACAAGATAAACTTGTTGTTTATGTGTTCTATTTAATCTTAACATGAGTGATAGGATCAAAAGATGAGCATGAAAGTAGCATCTTAAAATATTTAACAGATCAGATTGCTTAACCCAAGGAAGGATAATCTATGCATAATGTGTCGATCTTTTCATAATTGTGATATATCATCTTCCAAAGGTTGGATGCACAACATTTTAGCTCATTTGGTTAAGATAGTGAGATGCAAGAGAGTAAAGCTAAGAACAAAGAGTAAAGAACTAAACATGTTGAGTTGATTAGGTTGGATCAAGTGAGGTGCAACTTAAACAAGTTTGGTTATTTATTTATGCGCAAACCAGAATTAAGGAGTAGCTTTTAAAGCGATGGTCACTTACCTTGAGATGTTTCCATTATCATTAAAGAGTGATGGTACCAAAACATCTTGTGGAAGCTTCTCCTTCCCAACTAGTTGTGTTCATGAACGACTTGTCTTCTCTTGCTTATCTCATAGTGGGCCTAAGTGATGGGAGCTTGAGAGGACGAAGGGCATAGTGGGATCATCTTTAGAGGGGTCAGCTGTGACGGAACGACCCTAATCTCATGGCCCACGTGTCCCTGTCAACCTCTGACAGCCGAACCCATGTTCCATGTGATTAAGACCTGTTCGCCACCGGGCTACATCAGTGCCCAATGTCCGCAGGATCATCTCACAATTCGGTTACAGCATTGCATACTTTTACAAATAACATCGGAATAAAGAGCGGAAGACTTAAATAACATTAGTTTTACAAAGCAGGGTTCCAAATAGAAATTAAGGTGCAGTTATTACAAACCAAATTCTGATAATAGAAATAGACAAAGGCAACGTAGTGGGGAACAACAAAGATACTTATAATCACCCAGCCCGAGGGTGTACAACTATTCTTCGGCCTCATCGGCCTCTTCCTGGACGATGGTCACGCAGCAGGGTGCAAGACACATCAGGGACTCTGTCATACCTGCAGCATGGCTAACAAACCCTGAGTACTGGGGTACTCAACAAGACTTACCCGACTAAAGAAAAAGGGAGAAGACTCAGGAATGAGAGGCTTAGGGTAGTCAAGGTAAGGCTTAAGCAAGATCAGGTATTTTGCAGAAAAGCATTTTGTAAACCTTATTTTATTTTGGAAAGATTCAGTATTCCTCAATTCTTCATCGTTCATGATTCATTTTACATTTCAAAACATACCTAGTTGAGAACCACTCTCCGTTGACAGTCAGTGGACCAAGTCTCCATAACCGAGGAGCAACGTTAATCCGGATAAATAATACTCAGCTGAGGATCCCTATCCACACTGCATATGTCGCACCCAAGCTTGCATATGCCAACTCGTCTACCACGATTCCTCCAAGATTGGGCCCGGTCCTACGCCACCCGGAAGTACAGTACACCACTCCTATCCAGGTACGACGACCACGTGGGTACATGCTACTTCCGCCATCTCTCCACTCCCAGTGCGCGGTTGTCGGTCCAATAAAGGATTCCTCGGAGCCAGAGCTTTCCGAAGTATGTGAATAGTTACAAGTCTTGACCAGCAGGCCCCCATACGGATGGTCCCTAAAGTTTTTCCATCAGCAACAAGCACCTCGGGACTCTAACCCAAGAGTACAGGTCCTGTCGGTTTTTCAACCCTGTCCCGGTCGGTGTCAACTGTTGAGTCCCGGACTACAACATGACGGCACCGTACGCGCGGACAACCTCTTCTCGACAATGACCACATGCTAGCTAGGCAAGCAGTCATTGAACGAGAAGTAAAGCCAAATTCCCATAAAGATTCTTTCAGTGATCATACTTTTGAAATTGGCATTTTTATTTCAAAGTCTAATTCCATAAGCATTGCTAAGCATTTTTCAAATACTTTTGAAAAGCAGGTATCGGGTGTATCAGTGGTCAAGGTGGATAGTGCATCAATTAGGATAGCACACAACTCCTATAAACCTAATGCAATAATTTAACTCAAAAGCATTTAAGGAAAACATTTTATAAATCCAAGGAAAGGGGTTTAAATGCACCGGGGCTTGCCTTGAAGAGCAAAGAGGGCAGGCTCGAGGGCGGCAGGGCAGTTGTCGGAGCTCGGGGTAGCCTTAAGGACAGGTTCGTCAGCGGCTGCCTCGATCTTGATGCCTTCTTCGGTGACTATACGAATGCAATGATGCATGCTCATGAGTATGCTAGCATGAACAATGCAACACAGGGCATACAACATGAACCTTAATCACCTTTTTTGTTTTTCTTAATTATTTAAAAAGGTCATTTTATGCAGTTGCTCCAAAAATTACCAAATTAATCATATAAGTTCATTATGGTGTAGATAGATGGAAAAAAAATTTCATAATTTTTGGAGGTCATTAAGGTGCTCAAATAAAATTAGACATTAATTAACAAAAGACACTATTTAACAATTAAAGATAAATGCTCAAAAATCAACTTGTTCCAAAAGACTTCAAAATTTCACCAGAGACTAAACATGGCATAGGAAGCTCACAAAAATTTATCTCATGATTTTTGGAGTTATAAATGATTTTCTAAAAATCCAAAACCATCCATTTATTAATTAAAAGAGGGATTTTACATTTTCAAATTTTTGCAGAAAATTCAAGTTTTATATTTTTCTAAAATACTTCAAGGTGTAAAGAGTCTACCCTGAATTTTTCAGAATTTTCGGAACAACACAGAAAATCACACAAAAAGATGAAATTCGAACACTATTCAAAACAAACTGAAAAAGAAAAATCGCACTGTTCATCGTCTTCCTCACGCCGGCGGTCACCCCGCGGCGGCGCGATGGCGTTCCAGCCACGGCAGAGGCGCTCGGGCGAAACCAAGGGCATGGGGAGGTTCAGGAGCTCACCGGCAGTCGATAACGCGCGGTGGCGAGGCGAGGGGACGGCCGGAGCTAGGAGGTCGACGGAGCGGGGGTCGTCGGTGGGCAGAACCGCGTCGCGACGGCGTTCCGGCGTTCCTGAGCACCACAACGGATCATCGAGGCATGGTTAGACGCGCAAGGATGCGAGGAAGAAGGAACATAGGTCGGGGAAGGAAGATCACGGCCGGGGAATGGGGTTTTCCCAAATCCGTGCTCACCGGCGTTTCGCCGGAATCCGAGCAGATGAGGTTACGCCGGGCAATAGGGGGCGGCGGAGGTAAAATTGAGGAGGGGAAAAGCTTCGCAAGAACACGGCGGAGCTTCTGAGCTAGGTGGTTGGGTGGGGGAGGCTCTGGACTGGTGTGTCGACGGTGGCGGAGGCGGGTGAGGGTTCCGGCTCACCGGCGGTGGGTTTTATAGGCGTGCTCGGGGGTGGATAAGCGCCGCGCACAGGCGGATAAACTTGGCGGAGGCGTGCGCACTCGATTGCGCGCTGGCGGAAGGGCTGGCGTGCGTGCAGGGGACAGGCGTGAGCTCGCCGGCGTTGAACACGCGGCGGCGACTCGCTGGGCACTGTGGGGGACGGGGCAAGGTCAGCGCTCGGCGCGTGCGGGCGCGAAATCATCACGGGACCAGCGGCGGCAGGTCGGGGGCAGGCGAACGGCGGCCGAGCGCGTGGCGCGCGCAGCGCCGGCGACCGGGCCATGGCCGGGCCCCCCCCCTACGCGAGGTAGGAGATGAACAGGGTAGGCTAGGGTTTGACTTTTTGAACTGATTTCTGTATTTTGCAAATTACTTCCAAAATTTGAACTGGGCAACAAAAACTCAAAACATCAAAGTTGTTCAGAAAAAAGAGATCTACAACTTTGTCAATATGAATATTTTCAAAATCCAAATATTTTTTGAACCACATTTGAAATCAGAAAAGGGAACACTTTTGCGATTTGAATAAATTCAAAATTACTTTTGATTTTACATTGAAAGTTGGAAATCTGCAAACATAAAAGCTGTTTATTTTATCAAAACCTACAACTTTGATAATATACACTTTTTTTTGAAACTCAATAGTTTTTTGAATAAATTTTGAAAACTGAAAAGGGGACAAAAACTGGAATTTGAATGAATTTGAAATTACTTCAAACTTTGTATAAAAACTTGAAAATTTGTAAATACCAAAGTTGTTTCTCTTGGCTAGATCTACAACTTTGCTTTTTGGACCAAGTCCAAATTTTGAATAGTTTTTAAATTATTAAAAGAGGGGTAAAAGCCAGGGTTTGAAATTTGGGATTTTTCAAAGGGATTTGAAATCTGTTTTTGATTTTGGGTTTTGAACAACACAACAAAGCTTCAAGACACTAAACTGAACAAGAAATACACAAGACTAGGCACAGAGTTGAAATTACCATTTTGCCCTTAAAGGAAGATTTGGGCATTTAGGGTTTTTGAAAAGAGATCACTACATGACAAAATACCTTTTAGGAAAAGGTAAAGGCAAGCAACCACTAGACAAACATTAATGCATGACAAGAATGATTATGACTAATGATGATGACATGTCAGGTTAATTACATATTAAACACCAGAGGTGTTACAGCCTTCCCCCCTAAAAGAAATCTCGCCCCGAGATTCTGCGTCTTAAGAAGAACAAGGGTAAAACCTTACATCTACAGAGTATCGAGAAACTCGGGATAGTTCTTTGCTAAGAAGTCTTCGGATTCCCAAGTGGCTTCTTCTTCAGAGTGTTGGTTCCATTGGATCTTGTACCATCTTGTGGTAGTCCCCCGGGTAACACGGTCCTTGTAATCCAACACACGAACTGGATATTCAGAGTATGACAGATCGGGTTCTAATTCAACACCTTCAACTTCCACCACGTGTTCGGGTACTCGGAGACACTTCTTGAGTTGGGAGACGTGAAACACATTATGGACGGCGGAAAGATGATCGGGCAACCTTAGCTTGTAAGCTACCTTGCCATAACATTCCAGAATCTCAAAGGGACCAATATACCGAGGTGCTAACTTCCCTTTAACTCCAAAACGAGTGACTCCTTTGGTGGGTGAGACTTTCAGGTACACATAATCTCCAATTTGAAACTTCAGAGGTCGACGTCTTTTGTCGGCATAGCTCTTCTGTCGAGATTGCGCAATTTTCATATTCTCTTGTATTTGCTTGACTTTTTCTTCCATATCTTTCACTAGGTAAACTCCAAAGAATTTTCTTTCTCCAGGTTCAGACCAACTGAGAGGTGTACGACAACGGCGACCGTACAGTGCTTCAAAGGGTGCCATTTTGATGCTCTCCTGATAACTGTTATTATACGAGAATTCTGCCAAGGGCAAACAGTTATCCCAAGTATCTGCGAAGGTGAGCACACATGCTCTCAACATATCCTCTAACACTTGGTTGACTCGCTTAGTTTGTCCATCTGTTTGTGGATGATATGCTGTACTATGCAAGAGCTTGGTTCCAAGTGAGGTATGGAACGCTTTCCAAAATTTTGCGACAAACTGGGTACCACGATCAGAGACAATGGTCTTGGGTATGCCATGGAGTTTCACTATGTGGTTCTTGTACAAAGTGGCATATGTGGGGACGGTGTAGCTGGTTTTGACTAGCAGGAAATGAGCTTGCTTAGTGAGGCGATCCACGATCACCCAGATGGAATCAAAACCTTTTGGTGTCTTTGGTAGTCCATTGATAAAATCCATACTGATATCGTCCCATTTCCAAGCAGGTATAGGTAAAGGTTGCAATTCTCCTCCGGGCCTCATGTGCACGGCTTTGACTTTCTGGCAAGTATCACACTGAGCGACATACCGGGCGATCTCAATCTTCATCTTTGTCCACCAGAACCTTTGCTTCAAGTCCTGGTACATCTTGTTGCTGCCGGGGTGGATGGAGAATCTAGTCAAGTGTGCTTCATCAAGGATTAACTTTCTTAACTCAGGCACTTTAGGAACTACTAACTGATTCTTAAACCATACTACTCCTGTATCATCAATCCTGAAACAATCAGCCTTTCCGGATTGGACCTTTTCGATGATGCGCTTGATTCCAGGGTTATCTTTCTGTGCAGCGATGATCTGCTCTTTGATAGGGGTTTCTATTCTGATATTATTCAGAGTTCCTTGTGGAATCATTCCAATATTTAACTTTTCCAACTCATAACACAAAGAAGAATCATAGGGTTTCATCATCAGACAGTTGCAATATGACTTGCGACTGAGCGCATCGGCAACCACATTCGCCTTACCCGGATGGTAATGCACTTCAAGATCATAGTCCTTAATTAACTCAAGCCATCTTCTCTGTCTCATATTCAGCTCTTCTTGAGTGAAGATATACTTCAGGCTTTTGTGATCAGTGTACACATTACAGGTACTGCCCAACAGATAATGACGCCAGATCTTCAAGGCATGCACCACTGCTGCTAACTCAAGATCATGGGTTGGATAATTTTCTTCATGTTGCTTAAGCTGTCGGGAGGCATATGCGATCACTCGACCTTCTTGCATCAAAACACAGCCCAAACCAGTACCAGATGCATCACAGTAGACATCAAAGGGCTTCTCGATGTTCGGCTGGGCTAGCACTGGTGATGTAGTTAACAGTTTCTTCAGAGTTTGAAAGGCTTGCTCACAGGCTGGTGACCAGACAAACTTCACAGAATTCTTTACTAACTCAGTGATAGGCTTGGCGATTCTTGAGAAATCTGGGATGAATCGACGATAATATCCTGCCATTCCCATAAAGCTGCGGACTTGATGAACAGTGGTAGGTGGCTTCCAATCCAGAATGTCGGCCACTTTACCAGGGTCAACTGACACACCTTCAGCGGATAGGACATGACCAAGAAACTGTATCTGATCTAACCAGAATTCACATTTACTGAACTTGGCATACAGCTGATGATCTCTGAGACGGGATAGAACGATACGAAGATGCTCGGCGTGATCTTCAGGGGTTTTTGAGTAGACAAGGATGTCGTCAATGAACACGACCACGAATTTATCAAGCTCTGGCATGAACACAGAGTTCATGAGGTACATGAAATGAGCAGGGGCATTGGTCAAACCGAAGGACATGACCAAGTACTCATATAGGCCGTATCTGGTGGTGAAAGCTGTTTTAGGAATATCTTCAGGACGAATCTTTATTTAGTGGTAGCCAGATCTGAGATCGATCTTGGAGAATACCTTTGCTCCAGCTAACTGGTCAAAGAGAAGATCAATACGAGGCAAGGGATATTTATTTTTGATGGTGACCTCATTGAGTGGGCGATAATCAATGCACATTCTGAGAGTCTTGTCTTTCTTCTTTACAAAGATTGCAGAACAGCCCCAAGCAGACGAGCTTGGGCGAATGAAACCCTTGTCCAACAAATCTTGTAATTGGATTTTTAGCTCTGCCAACTCTCTGGGAGGCATTCGATAAGCTCTGCGGGATATGGGAGCAGTCCCGGGCTTTAGCTCTATGGCAAACTCGACATCACGGTCTGGAGGTAGACCAGGCAAATCCTCAGGAAAAACATCAGGGAATTCATAGACCACGGGGATGTCTCTGGTTTCCAGGACATAGGCGGTATTTATTTGAGTGGCTGCTGGTTTTCGAGGTATTGGAAGTTGGAGAAGGAGTTTGGAGGTACTGTTGGGAATGTCCACTCTCACAACTCTATTCAGGATGTCGATCATGGCTTTATACTGGCACATCCAATTCATGCCTAAAATGACATCTATCTCCTGATCACGTAGCACTATCATGGTGGTAGGAAATACATGTTCCCCCAACATTACTGGTATACTGCGAACCACTTCCTTAGTACTTATATGCCCTCCAGGCGAAAATATGCAGAAACTTTCTTTCAACTCCCCAATTGATATCTCATGCTTAACGACAAATGTACGACTGATGAAGGAATGCGATGCACCAGAATTAAACAACACAACTGCAGGGTGATTGGCAACAGGAAACCTACCGATCATGATGGGCTCTCCTTCTGGGATGTCGCCGACAGTGGTGTAGTAGACTTGCCCGTGCTTCTTGACAACTTTGCCTTTCTGAACATGCTGCTGCTGGACACGGTGCTGCTGCTGCTGCTGAGATCCTCCAGGATTCTTCTGAGTATTCTGGGCATACCTCTTGGGCTTTGGGCACTCACGAGACCAGTGACCAAGCTGGCCGCAGTTGTAGCAGGGATGGTTGTAGGCTGTTTGTGGAGTGGTGATACGAACACCTAGGGCGTTCGGCTGTGTGGCACTCTGCTGGTTGGCATTATGGGTGGTGGCCGCGGTACGGACGACCACTTGCTGGTTGGGGTAAGGTAGGCGATTTTGGTGGTGACTGGGGTGGTATATGATCCTCTGGCGCTTGTGACTGCCAGAGAAACTGCTGAATCCTGCTTTCTTCTTCTTCTTTTCCTCTTGATACTGACGGTTGCTTTCTTCATATGCAACAGCACGATCAACGGCATCATGATACGAACCGGTCAGGTTATTGGACAGACTTCTGCGGATCTTAGGATGCAGACCTCTAAGGAAACAATCCCTCTTCTTTTCATCTGTGTTGACATACTCTGAGGCATACTGGCTAAGATGGTTGAACTGACCCACATACTGCATCACTGTGGAGTCCTTCTGCTGCAGTGCCAGAAACTGATCAAGCTTCATCTTCATTAATCCCGAAGGGATGTGATGTGCACGGAAAGCGGTGCGGAACTCTTCCCAGGTCAACTGATGACCTTCTGGCTGGGCAGCCAACAGGTTGGCATACCAAGCGCTTGCTGGACCACGAAGCTGCTGGGAAGCGAATCGGGGCTTCTGGATGTCGGTACAGCGGAGAAGACTGAACTTTTGCTCCATAGTGCGGAGCCAATCATCAGCTTCCAGGGGTTCATCTGCTTTGGTGAAAACTGGTGGACGGGTCTTGGTGAAATCCACATATGTGGTCTCGTTGTTGATGTTATGGCGACCACGGTGACCATTGTTCTGCTGCCCCTGATTTTGAGCCATCAGGTTAGCAGCGGCTGCCAAGGCTGCAATGACATCTGCTAGCGTAGCAGGAACAGGTGGAGGGTTTGGAAGGTTGGCATCATCAGAACCTCCAGCTCCAGTGCGAGTGTTCACAGGCATCTGTTACGCAACTTGGAACTTAGCATTCATAGATAGGGTTCTGAAACAACTGACTGATAAGCTTCACTGATACAAAGGTTGATAGATTGATAA
Source organism: Coix lacryma-jobi var. lacryma-jobi (assembly GCA_009763385.1). NCBI lineage: Eukaryota > Viridiplantae > Streptophyta > Magnoliopsida > Poales > Poaceae > Coix > Coix lacryma-jobi. Next base: position 50,377,344 of record CM019828.1, read on the forward strand.
AGATGACTGACAGATAACAACGGACTGATAAGGGGAAAAAGGTACGAAAAGAAAGATACAGACTGACTTAACAAAAGACAGACTAACGCTCCCAAACCTAGACTAAGGTTTTAGGTAAGCAGGTGGTACAGACACACGGGATCTTCATCTCCTAAAGACGGGTCTAGTCCTCATCGATGATGATCATTTCTTCGTCGTCGTCTTCTTCGAGGATGAGCTCAGGCTCTTCCTCCTCGTCCTCGTCTTCAGCGTGGACGTCCTCAGTAGGTTCAATTTCTTCGTCCACGTCTGGCTCTTGTTCCACATCGGGTTCTTCCACTACTCCGTCCTCAGGGTCTTCCATAACCGGGGGTACCAAGGGGTGGAGTTGATCATACCGCTGATGTACTTCCTCATGAAGCATATCATTGAACTGTTCAATCTGAGCTGTGTACTGCCCGTGGAGCTCGGCTCTGGTGACGTCCTCGCGGATCCAAGCATCATTGCGCTGCTCGATAGCGCGAACCGTGTTCCAGTTGGCCTGCTCCAGGGAAGCTCGTGCCTCATAAAACTCCAGGCGTGAGTGGTAGAAGTCATGCTCCAAGTTCTTCAACTCAGCCTTCAGATCCTTGATCTCCTCCTTCAGGTTCTTACGGGTGCGGCGGGGAAAGCGACGACCATTGGAAGATTCGGCAGTCTCTTCTCCAACGCGTGGTGCCAGCTGATGGCGCGGCACGCCATTGGGTCCAGTCGACTTGCGAGCAGTCAGCTTGACACGGGCCATGTCTGGACAAGATTAGATGGATGAGAAAGGCTAGCAAGAATAGGTAAAGGCATACTACCCCAACGAACTTAGAGAGGAAGTTAACTTAAGTGATTATGACATGATGCATGAATCGTTCCTACGGAACAAAGCAATGCAATAAATAAATAAGGTACATAGGGCTTAGATCATGTTGTTCCACTAGCTAGTGTTGCCAAATGAGAGACAAAAACGAAGAAGCAAACCAGTTGGCTCAGGCAGCATCCGGGTATAGGGAAAATCAAAACATTTTTGCACTTGAGTAAGAGCAAGCAACCCCAGAAGATGATCAAGCAGTCCCAGGTGATAATCAGGCAATTGAAGACTGGAGAGACAACATTGCCGATTACCTCAGGGACCCATCCAAGAAAGTCTCTCGAAAACTCAGGTACAAGGCTCTTAAGTTCACAATCAATACAACCAACCCGGCCCCGTGCCGTCTTCGAGTCCAAGTCGTGTCGTCGTGTTCTTCGAGAGGGGCCATCGATCCGTCGACCTCCGTAAGTTCCGGCAACCTTGTTATCATGTCTAGTATCGTGCGGCGGATTTAGATATGGTGCAAGTAGTCTCATACGTTAAGCTTAGTATCGTGCGGCGGATTTAAGCTTATGACGGGAGGTTTTTGCTTATGCCTTGTATCGTGCGGCGGATTGAGTCATGAGTAAAAATAGTTATCGGCTCTGTTAGATTTGGCAATCTGATAGATTCATTAAGTTACCTTGTGTTATATGTTTATCTCATCATAACACTTTTGCCCAATCTAGATACCGTTCGGTTCGGCTTCATCTTTACAGATCTGCTCTGTTCTTTCACGTTTATTATTGAAAGGTCTTTTATGCAGTGGATCTATTGTTCGTAATAGCCGATCGGATCGTATCTGGATTGCCACGTGGTGAGGGTTCATGCATGTTAAGTGTGTTTGATCTATGACAAGGCTAGGTGTCGTGCGGCAGGCGCAGGCTTTAGATTAGCTTAGTCATGCTTAGTTTGTATGTTCAATCTCCATGGATCCCAACTCGGTTGTACAATCGAGATTGGTTAAGTTTTAACTTATATCCAATACATCACGCAAGTACGATTTTTATGCAAACGTGTTCGGCAACCTGTTATTCACGTAACTCTGTTCATATTGCCGAATAATCTTTAAACCTGTTGACAGATAGCTTTCATAGCTATATGTCGTCGTAAGTGGCTTCAGGGCCGTATATTTTGGAACTGTCTGGTCATACCCGACATGTTCCAGCTTTGTATTTAACAGTTTATCTCCCTTGTTAGTTGCAGGGCAAACTGACTGGCACGCACCGGACTTCCGAGCACCCGGGCCACGATTGAAGCCAGCTTCTCCGGCTTGCTGTGTGATTGGCACAGTGCGCCACTTTTGGTGCCAACACACTTTTTGGCACGCCCGGTGGGACACCCTTTTTTCCTGCGGCGATGGTCGAAGTCACTGAAGCCGAGGCCAGCAACAAGGCGGGGCTCGTGCAGGTGCAGCTCACTGAACTACCCGACGAGTACAGGGAGCAGGTGGATGATGCTTGTGCCGAATTCCAGGCCAAGTGCCTAGAAGCCTTTTCCAAGAACAAAAGCGGAAAGGTTCGCCGTTTGCACGAGCTGCCGAAGCCCGTCCAGCCCAACCCGAATGATCCCGGGGAAGCGGAGGCAGTGTTGAAAATGTCTCATATGATCAACGAAGCTGTCTCTGGTGCCATCGGTCGCATGCATGGGGCGTTTCTCAACACTTTCCGCACCATCATGATCGCCCAATTCGGCCCAAAGGCCGATGAGCTTATGGAGGCCGAGTTTGGCCCTATAGCAGGACCACATCTTTTCAATCTGCCGAATCACCTCAAGGGGGCGGGAGCTGCCGGTGAGGAGACCCCGCCTAAGGCTCAATCAAGCGGGATGACCATTCAAGAGAAGCACACGCCAGAGGGCCAGTTGCCGACCATGGGGCAGCTCACGTTCGGCACTAAGGGTCAGCCGCCAGAGTCAACACGCAGGATCTCCCCGCAAACCTATAGGCTCATAAAGGACTACTACGAGAACGGGTACCATGAGATGCTTGAGCCTCACAACATAGAGGGCTCCCCGCATCCAGGATATGGAAAGCCGACGGCCGAGAAAACCGCCGACTCTAATGTCGATGTCATGCTAGAGAAGATGGCGGATATGATGAAGCGCACTTTCGGCCTGAAGCCTAAGGGCACGTATGCTTACAGGTCTCCGTTCCCCGAATGGTTCCACTGTGTGGCTCTACCTCCCAGAGTCAAAGTGCCGACAGACCTGTCCAAGTTCTCCAGCTTAGACGACACTAGTACGGTGGAGCACATCAGTCGTTATCTGCTCCAGCTTGGGGAGGCCAATACCGAAGACGCCTTCAGGGTTCGGTACTTCCCGTCGTCACTCACTGGACCAGCATTCGCATGGTTCACGTCACTACCGCCGAGCTCTATTATCTCTTGGGCGGACTTGGAACAAAAGTTCCATACGCACTTCTACATGGGCACCAAGGAGAAGAAACTGGTGGACATCATGTACGTACGCCAGAAGCCAAATGAGACACCGCAGGACTACCTGCGCAGATTCAGGGAAGTCAAGAGCCAGTGCTTCGGCATGCACCTGCCGGACGATCAGCTTCCACCATTGGCCGTGGCAGGCATGCTCCCGAGCATCAGAGACAAGCTGTTCGGTCAGGAGTTTGAAGACTTGGGTAATCTCTCCCGCCGACTGAATGAGATGACTATCCAAGCGCAAGGCTTCCGGAGGGAAGGGCGTTTCCAGAAGGACAATGTCGCGGCACAGATGTATCAGGCTTTCCTGGACGAAGCCGATGACTATACCGACGCGGAAGATGAGGTGGCCGCTGCAGAGCTCAACTGGGACAAGGAGCCGACCCAAGCCAACAAGCAATGGCTGCGCCAGCAGAAGGGGGCATACGACTTCGACGTCACCAAAGCTGACAAGCTCTTCGAGTTCCTAGTTGCCGAAGGGAGAGTCAGGCTACCCCCGGATCACCCGATGCTGCGTCCCGGAGGAGTCAAAGACAAGAAGTACTGCGGTTTTCATAACACTAACACTCATTCTATTAATGATTGCCGTGTGTTCAGGACGAGAATCCAGAAAGCCATCCAGGACGGCCACATCAAGTTCAATGGCAAGATGAAGATCGACGCAAACCCCTTCTCCCAGAATGCCATGTTCTTCTCAGTGAACATGGTAACCCCAGCGGATCCCAGAGGAAAGGGCAAAGTCAAAGTCCTCACCTCCGACAAGGCACGCGAATCTGGCGCAGTGGATCCCGATCGGCAAATCACTGGCGATGAGCTCCAGCGACGCGCCCAAACCACGAATAGCCGATACGAGCACGGAGAGTCATCTTCCAGGCGCAGGCCTACCCACAGAGATCTCCTTAACAAATGGCGTCGGCAAAATGAGAAGGAGCAGAGGCGTCTCCAACGCGAAGAGCGAGAACTCGAAGAGGAATACCAGCGTGAAGACGATCACACGGGAGTGCACCGGTATCGTCTGGAGGAGAGGGCTTACCACAGAGAACAGGCCCATCGTTGGGAACAAGAACACCGCCAAGAGCGGGAGCAAGAGCACTGGGGCTGCCCGTTCTTTCGCCACTGCTGGAACGAAGGCTTGAAACTGCCTGCCGTCAACAACTGCCCCGAATGCAGCGATCAGTACAGGGGGTATAGGCAGGATCGGGTCAACCGTCGTCCCGTTCACGAAAGGTTGGGAGCTCGCATCCCGATGAGCGATCGGCGCCTGAAAACAGAAAGCCCGGGCCGGCAAGCCAAGAGATATGCCGATTGAGAGTGGGTGCACCACCATGACGACGGCGAGGAGGCACAGCCTCGCCCATATAGGTGGCAAAAGGGGCAGTGGTGCCCACCAGGACTCAGAAAAAGCCAGAAAAGGAGAGTGCAGCGCCTCCGGAACAGGGAGTTGGAAGAAGCAGCAGCCAATGGGAAGAAGCAAGAATGGCGCCCAAAGGAAAAACCAGGTGACGCTGACAAAGGCGCTGACGTGGCCATGACTTTCTTCCTTCCCCTGGAGTTCATGGCTCCTGCCGGCCGGGGGGCACAGGATGAGGTGTATTCGGATTCCGACGAGGCCGAGCACGACGAGCTCGCGGCACAGCTCATGTTGTCTCAGAAGGCAGCATTTGACAAGCCAGCCAAGCATCGGCATTTGAAGCCGCTGTATGTCAAGGGGTACGTCAACAGGAAGCCGCTTACCAAGATGTTTGTTGACGGCGGCGCAGCAATCAACATCATGCCTTACGCCACGTTCAGAAAGCTGGGCATGAACGATGAAGACTTACTCAAAACGGACATGATACTCCGCGACTTTGCCGACAATCCCTCCGACACTCGGTGTGCCGTGCACGTGGAACTGATGATTGGATCCAAGATGCTCATTACGACTTTCTTTGTCATTGATGGCAAGGGGGCATATAGCCTGCTTCTGGACAGGGATTGGTGAAAGGATCAAGATGCCCAAGAGGGGGGGTGAATTGGGCTTTTCTAAAACTTCTTTCAATAATAAAACCTATCAAGCCCCCAATTAACCCCCTAGTGCCTAGAAGTGTGTATGACAAGAATCAATAGCACAAAAGATTATCACTAAGCCAATTCTACTCTAGCATGGCAATTCAATTTGGGATGAACAACAAGTGTAATGCGGAATTGAATTGCTTGAATGTAAATGCGTAAGTAAAAGAGTAGAGATGACTCGACGATCTTTTTGCCGAGGTATCGAGGTGTCGGCACACCCCCCTAGTCCTCGTTGGAGCACCCGCGCAAGGGTATCGCTCCCCCTTGATCCGCGCAAGGATCAAGTGCTCACTACGAGCTGATTCTTCGCCACTCCGGCCCGGTGAATCGCTCGCTACCGGTCACAACTTGGCTTGGGTCATCCACAATGCCTCCGGATGATCACCAAGCTCTTCGATCGCCACCAAGCCGTCTAGGTGATGCCGACCACCAAGAGTAACAAGCAAGAACTCTCACTTGACCAACGCAAGGCTAATGAGATGGGTGGATGCACACTTGCTACTCTCTACTCACTAATGAGGTGTTTGATCACTCAATTATCAAATCTCTCAACCTCACTAGGCCTCTTGCAATCACTTGCAATCACAATGTGTTTGGGAACCTTTCAAATGAGCAAGAGTGACAGCATGAATGAGGGGGAAGCATATTTATACCCCCCAACTCAAAACATGCACGAAGGGGTAAGTCCAGCCAGTTACACACTGACCGGACGCACCTGTCGGGGTGACCGGACGCGTCCGGTCAGTGTCTAACGGCTACGTGACGTTAGCCCTGACACCAGTACGATACACTGACCGGACGCACCCATGCGTCCGATCACCACTGACCGGACGCGTCCGGTCATCAATTTCCCTCTCTGGAACCTCTCTGGACGCGACCGGACTCACCCCCTGGTGCGTCCGGTCGAATACTGAAGAGCGTCCGGTCGAAGCCAAGCCTGCTTCTTAGCCAAACCAACTGAACGGACGCACGCCCCAGCGTTCGGTCATTTGGGTTGGAGCGTCCGGTCACATTTTGAAGTCCGAAACGACTTCGGTTTGCGACGCTCCCTTCACGAACTTTCTTCCTTATGATCTTAGGGACCTTTCTAAGCTACCTAGGGCTTTGGTTAACAAGTGTGCACCACACCTAACTCAAAAGTCTCACCTAGGTCAAGCTACTCATTCAAACCCCTCTTTATAGTACGGCCAAAGATAAAGCAAAGACCTATGCTACTCTAAGTGTCCTTCAACACCAAATGACACTTAGCACTAGCCTATCACCGTCTTCGTCGTCCATCCATTGATGACCGAACGAATTCCATCGCTAAGGGGGCATGAATACCATAGTGCCCTCACAATCATCATTACCATGACCTAACTCAACTGTTTCTGCAAAACACACGTTAGTCATAGTAATTTACCATTGTCATCCAATCACCGAAACCCACTGGGGGCCTAGATGCTCACAATCTCCCCCTTTTTGGTGATTGATGACAACCTCAAGTATGTTTGAAAGAGAGGTGAGGTTTTCAACAACTTGTTTTATATAAGCATGTGACAATAAGATCAAGAGGGGTTAGGCATGCTTATACGAACCAAGTCCACATAAGTACTCAACATATAAGAATTAACACAAGTACTTATGAACGAGCTCATTTATCGGAGTATAAGTGCGGAAGCAAAGTAAATGAGCATAAGCAAGTGACATGTATAAGATAACGAGTGAAGCATGACATGTCACAACTGAGCATAAACGAGTGACATGAGTATATAACAAGTGTAGCACCACATGTCGCAACCAAAAGACATACACATATCGTACGGGTGCCAAAAGATAAACATGTATGCATATGAGTGCAAGATCAAACAAAAGAACCAAAACCCTCTCACAGGCTCCCCCTACGTCTAACATACGCTCTCTCCCCCTTTGGCATCAAAGACCAAAACCTAAGGGTCGGAAGGCGGGAGTGGAGCAGACGAGCCGGGCGACGAGGTGCGCGGAAGAGTCTCGAACTGAGCCAGGTAGGTCGCCTCGTCGGACGACGTACTGTGAGCTGACTGACCCTCTGACACTGGACGTGAAGGAGAAGCGGTCTGGGTCTGCTCAACTGTCTCTGGAGCGGCCTCTGGAAGAGGGTCCACGGTCTTAGTCGCGACCACTGACACTATCAACGAAGTCTCAGGAGCTGAGCTGACAGGAAGAGTCTGACTCTGAAAGGTCGGCGGCTCGGACGACGCTACTGAGGAAGGTAGTGTCTCTGTGGTACCAGTAGCTGGAGCAGGAGCTGGAGCTGAGGTCACCGGCAACTGAAACTCGGGCGGTGTAGGCAGGCCGGTGAGCTCGCTGAAAGAGGCTTCCAGGCTCCTTGGTGTCACTAGGACCGACTCCGTCTGAGTAGGAGTGAAGCCTGACTGGAGCGGAGTGAACCCTGGCAGCTGCCCTGGCTGAGGTGAGGTAAACCACTGCGGGTACTGAGGGAAGGGTGAGACCGTCGACGGAGGCACTGACGTGAAGTAAGAGGTCGACGGTCCTGGCTGCTGCAGCTGAAACTGTGACGGCTGAGGTAACTGTGGAAGAGCCGCCATCCTCTCCATGAAGGCAAGAGTCTGAGTCTGGAGCTGAATCATCTGCCGCTGGAGAGCGTCCTGGCGCTCCTGTGCCTGAGCTGCTGCCACTGCCTGTGCCTCTGCCAGTCGAGCCTGCTCCTGTGCCTGTCGGCGCTGCTCCTCAGCCTGACGCTAAACCTCCTCAGAGAGACGGGACTGCTGCTGCTCCATCCGAGAAAGTATAGCTAGAAGAGCTGGATCGGAGCCGGCCATACGCGAGGAGGAGGCCTCGGAATCGTGAGCTCCCTGTGGACACATCCTCGGAAGAGGAGCGTAGTCGTCATCGGTGCTGTCAGACGGGAACTCATGGTCAGGGTCCTCTCCCTCTGCCTCTAGTGCTGCAAGCTCAGCCTCTGCCAACTGACTGACAGTCTCGTCCTGCTGTGCCTCTGTCTCGGTGACAACCGGCCTCTGGCGCTGACCTCTCGGACGAGTGTCTGTACGGTCCCCGGCAATCTGGCGAGTGTCGTACACGGGGAACTCCGTCGGAGACTGGAGAAGCTCTGGAAGCAAACCCGGAATAAGCCTCCTCAAAAGGTAACAGATGATGTGAGCATAGGGAAGCTGGCGGTGACCCTTGAAGCCCTCGGCCAATGTGTCCTCCATCTCAGAAATAATGACATCCCAAATGTCGAACTCGAGCTGTGAAACCAGGTGGTGAACTAACCAGATCTGTATACGTGTCAGCCCCTCTCTGTAGCCTGTCCGGGGAAGAAGAGTGCGCCTCATGACCTCGTTCACGAGACGGGCCGTCGGCGTCAAGTCACGAGGACGCCGGCTGGACCCCTCGCCGAACGGCTCCCGGAAGCAGGCACGAACCAAGTCCGCTGGTGGAATCTCTCCTGCGTGAGGTCGCCTGGGTGGCTCGGTCTCTCCATAGCAAACGGTGTGCACTCTAGTCGGGTACGCGGTCAAACCGAGGTACTCTCTGGCACGTGAGCTGTAGAGCCTGTAGGACCTCCCCCTGAGAGCGAAGTGGAGGAACCGGTGATCCGGGGAGATCCATTGGGATGCGTAAAACTGTTGCACCCAGTCCTCGATGTACAGGCCACCCCGACCAAGTAGATCTGCCAAGCCAGGTAGGTATGAAAGCATCGGTCGGATGGCCTCACCAGCAACTGCAACTATCGTCTCCAGCGGGCAAACTCTGTGAGCACGGATGTGGACGCCGCTGTTGACATAGGCTCGGTAAAAATCCTCTTGAAGAACTGTGTAGAATCCCTCGGCGGCCTGAGGGTGCCTGGCAGCGGGGAACCACTCCTCGTACGGAATCAACCGAAGAGCCTGCACCTGACGTGCTGTCGCTGTCCGCAGGTCCAAGTGCTCCACAGGTGGAGGTCCCTGTGGCCTCGGAGGAGCTCGTCCACCCCGCCTCTGTCCCGTCGAGGAGAAACCTGAGTGCGAGCACGGGTAGACCTACGGAGAGGCTGCTGAGCTGGCTGCTCCTCTGGCTGGTCCTCTGCCTGGGCCTCTGGAGCAGAACCACCGGCTGAAGCTGCGGCGAGGGCTGAAGCTGCCTCGGACGGAAACTGAAAGTCCGGAGGGAGGACGTCAGCCGGGTCGTCAAGGGAGTACTCGTGACCGCGGACCCGGACGGCGCCACCCTCTGTCTGAAGTAAGGCCTGAACCTGCTGCTCTGTAAGGAGATCGCGAATGCGCGTAACAGCCTGCTGACTACTGCCCTGACCGGCCTGCTCTGTAAAAGAGTCGTGAATCCACAGACCACCGGTGGAACCACCCTGCTCTGCCCTGTCGGCTGCTCGAGCCACTGCAAGCGCAATCTCTGAATCTCGATCGCGGCGCTTGCGCTTCTTGGAGACGAGCTTCTGAGGCCGCTTCCCCTTGTCGCCAGAGGGAGGAGGCGGGGGAGGAGGATCGTCCCCGGGACCTCCGCCAACGTTCTTGCAGCGAGCCATCACTACAAGAACAGAACAACTGCCACTGACTGCTGCCAACTGCCACTGAGAACCACTATCAAGTAAACCAGAAGACTGGACTGAACCTCAGAGGCTTGGCCTCGTTCCGTATCCGCGGGCTTGGCCCCGGATTTAGCTGTCACTGCCACTGCGCATCGAATCGGACCGACTCGCTGCAAGAGAGATAGGGATATATATAAGCATATAATCTAGAGATAAGAGGCCCTATCGGAAGCAAAGCATAGTGAGATGAGAAAGAAAAGGCGTGGCTTTGCTACCTGACAAGACACGATGAACCGACGAAGCGTAGGTAAGACACTGACACGTGCGGGCACCAAGATGTCTCACCGGAAGGATCTGCGCGAGAAAACGGCCAAAAAAAAGTTAAAACAGCCGGAACATTGGTTGAGACATTTTGCCGAACACCTGGTGGGCATGGTATATGGAGAGGGGTGGGAAGCTCACTGCGGAGGGTCGGCCGGAGAGAGGACGAGCCGGAGAGGAATCCGATGGGGAAGGACGCCGGCGAGGAGGAATCCGGCGGGGGAACTCCGGCGAACAGCGAGGTCCGGCGAGCTTGGGCACGGGCGCGGGCGCGGGGTTGCGGCGACCGAGGTGGCGCGGGCGGGGCGGGGAGCGGGCACACCGGGGGCGAGCGGGCGCGGCAGGGAGCGGGCACGCCGGGGGCGAGGTGGTGCGGCGGGGAGCGGGCACGCCGGGGGCGAGGTGGTGCGGCGGCGCGGGAGAGACGGCGGTGCAGAGATAGGCACGGGCGCTGGCGCGACGAGGAAGGAGAAGATGTGAGGCCCACGTGTCGGTTGGATGAGTTTATTGCGCTCGTTAAGTGACGACCGGACGCACTGCTCGAACCGACCGGACGCACGGCACCCAGCGTCCGGTCACGAACAGAGAGCTCCCTGAACGCGATTTCCACGACCGGACGCGTCCGATCAGACATGACCGGACTCACCCAGCGTCCGGTCAACCGCTGGCAATGGACCGGACGCACGATCAAATTCCTGACCGGACGCGCCGAAGACACTGTTCACTTGCGCGCGCTCTGCACTGACCGGACGCACCCTATGAGTTCGGTCGCAGCGTCCGGTCAGAGGGAAAACACAGTTTTGACTCGATTTTTCGCGCCGACTTCTCCCAACCAAGTTCCAACTCAAATAAGAAGCAAATAAACACTAGTTGGAACCTAGAGGAGTGACCTCTCTCAAACCCTCAAATTTTTCAAATAATTTGCCATAGGCTAAGTTAAATTTTTAGATAAAATAGGCAATAAAGCTCCAAGGAGACAACATGTGGCCACCAAAACTAGGGGTCTTAACCAATTAGAGCCTCAAATGCTCCCCCTAGCGGTGGACAAACACAGCGGTTGCTCAAAACATAACCGAAAAGAAACGACAAAGCAACAAACATGCATATGCAATGCAAAGCGGAATTTGAATCTAGGTTGCTTGTCAAGTTTGCTCATGGGTAAGCTTCTTCACACGCTTTTTAGGGCGGTTATCTTAACCACGTCTGACAAGCCTATGTGCATAGCATAATTTAAACATGGCATATGATACAATGCAATGCAAAGACAACCCCCTTTCACCTTTTGACAAAGTTACTTAGATCAAGCACATTGAGCTCACTTCGCAATCTACAAAGGGTGCTCTCATCTAGGGTTTTGTGAAGATATCCGCCAATTGATCTTCGGTTCTAACTCCCTCTAAGGATATATCTTTCTTGGAAACATGATCTCTAAGGAGTGATGGCGAATATCTATGTGCTTTGTGCGAGAGTGTTGAACCGGGTTGTTAGCAAGCTTAACCGCGCTCTCATTGTCACACAACAAAGGTACCCTTTCTAGAACTACACCATAATCTAAAAGGGTTTGCTTCATGTAAAGGATTTGTGCACAACAAGCACCCGCGGCTATGTATTCCGCCTCGGCGGTAGACAGGCCACACTATTTTGCTTCTTTTGAACTCCATGACACTAGAGATCTCCCAAGCAAATGGCACCCTCCGGATGTGCTTTTTCTATCAATTTGCAACCCGCGTAATCCGAATCGGAATACCCAACGAGTTGGAAGTTAGCTCCTTTGGGATACCAAAGGCCAATGCTTGGGGTGTGCTTGAGGTACCTAAGGATTCTCTTCACCGCTATGAGATGTGATTCCCTAGGATCGGCTTGAAAACGAGCACACATGCACACACTGAACATGATGTCGGGCCTAGATGCGGTCAATTATAACAAACTACCAATCATAGAATGGTAGAGAGTTTGATCAACCGGGTTACCTCCCTCATCTAGGTCGAGATGTCCGTTGGTTGGCATTGGAGTCTTGATAGGCTTGCAATCATCCATGTTGAAGCGCTTGAGGAGGTCTTCTGTGTACTTCTCTTGAGATATAAAAGTCCCCTCCTTCAATTGCTTGACTTGAAAGCCTAGGAAAAATGTGAGCTCGCCAATCATCGACATCTCGAACTCCTTCGACATCAAGTCACCAAATTCCTTGCAATAGGCTTCATTTGTTGACCCGAAGAAGATATCATCGACGTAGACTTGACAAATGAAGATCTCTCCATCAAGCTTCTTGGTGAATAGTGTGGTGTCGACCTTCCCAATGGTGAAGCCCTTCTCAATTAGGAAGTCCCAGAGGCGCTCGTACCACGCTCTAGGGGCTTGCTTGAGCCCATAAAGCGCCTTGGACAACCTATAAAACATGATTAGGATATCTAGGGTCTTCAAACCCGGGAGGTTGATCAACATAGACTAGTTCATTTATGAAGCCATTTAAAAATGCACTTTTCACATCCATTTGATATAATTTAATGTCATGATGTGATGCATATGCAAGGAGGATACGAATGGCTTCGAGTCTTGCAACCGGTGCAAAGGTCTCTCCAAAATCCAAGCCTTCAACTTGAGAGAACCCCTTTGCCACTAGCCTTGCCTTGTTTCTAACAACCTTGCCTTGATCATCTTGCTTGTTCCTAAACACCCATTTTGTTCCAATGACTCTTGCGCCTTTTGGTCGCTCTTCAAGTGTCCAAACTTGGTTGTGGGTGAAGTTGTTTAATTCTTCATGCATGGCATTCACCCATCCGGATCACCTAGAGCTTCATCTACAATGGTAGGCTCAACAAGAGAAACAAAGGAGTGATGTTCCATAAAAAGCAAGTTTTTGAGAGCGAGTCATTACACCCCTTGTCGGACTCCCTATGATGAGATCTTGAGGATGAGCTTGTAGTAGAGGAGTAGTCCTTCGATCAACCACTTGAGGGGCCGCTTGTGGAGCATCAACATCTTGAGCGTGTACCACCATTTGATCATGGGAGACATGAGTATCTTCATTTGGATCCCTCCCATCTTTGTCATCATCAAGTGGTACATGTGATGAGGATGGCTTGTCAATGACTTGCACATCATCATCATCATCATCTTTAGGCTTGATGGCTCCAACCGGCATGTTCTTCATTGCATCCCTCAATGGTTCATCACCTACATCATCAAGATTTTCATGCTCTCCTTGAGAGCCATTAGATTCATCGAATTCCACATCATATGTTTCCTCTACCATCCCGGTGGCATGGTTGAATACTCGATATGCTTTGGACTTCAATGAGTAACCAACAAGAAAACCAATATCACATCGGCGTTGAAACTTCCCTAGGTGTTGGCGCTTCTTGAAGATATAGCATTTGCACCCAAACACTCTAAAGAAGGATACATCCGGCTTCTTGTTGTTGAGTAGCTCATAGGGGGTCTTGCCAAGGAGACGAGGGGGAACAACCGGTTTGATGCATAGCAAGCGGTGTTGATTGCTTCCGCCCAAAATCTTTCCGGTGTAGTGTACTCATCTAACATAGTCCTTGCTAGGGTGATTAGTGTTCGGTTCTTCCTCTCAACTACCCCATTTTGTTGTGGTGTGTAGGTTGCGGAGACTTCATGCTTGATCCCAACTTCATCACAATATTGCTCAATGTGGGTGTTGTCGAACTCTCTTCCATTGTCACTTCTTATCTTTTTGATCTTCAAGTCAAACTCATTTTGGGCTCTCTTGGCAAACTTCTTGAATGAAGGGGTTGCTTCGGATTTGTCATGAAGAAAGAATACCCAAGTGTATCTAGAGTAGTCATCAACAATCACTAGACAATAGAGATTTCCACCCAAGCTAGCATATGTTGTTGGTCCAAATAGATCCATGTGAAGTAGCTCTAACTCTCTTGATGTTGACACAAAAGCTTTGGTTGGATGTGTATTTGCAACTTGCTTGCCGGCTTGACATGCACTGCACAATTTGTCCTTCTCAAATTTGACATCCTTCAAGCCCCTAACCAAATCCTTCTTCAATAGCTTGTTGAGAGTGTTCATTCCAACATGTGCTAATCTTCTATGCCAAAGCCAACCAAGAGATTGCTTAGTGAACAAACATGTCTTCAAGTTGGCATCTTCGGAGGTAAAATCCACTAGATAGAGATTGTTGTATCTAAAGCCTTTGAATATCACTTGTATATCATCTTTCTTGGTTACAACCACTTCCTTGTCGGTGAACAAGCATTGAAAGCCAAGATCACATAGTTGCCCAACGGATAGCAAGTTGAAGCTTAATGATGCAACTAGAAGCACATTGGAGATGGTATGATCGTTTGATATAGCCACTTTGCCCAATCCTTTGACATTGCCCTTTGAGTTGTCAACAAATGTTATCTTTTCTTGGTCATCGACATTCTCTTCTAGTGAGGTGAACATCCGGGGATCTCCGGTCATATGTTGTGTGCATCCACTATCAATTACCCAATGTGATCCACCGGTCTTGTAGTTCACCTACACACAAGAAATCAAGCTTGAGCTTTCGGGACCCAAACTTGTTGCGGTCCCTTAACTTTCTCAACTAGTGACTTAGCAACCCAAATTTGCCTTGGCCTATTCTTGTTAGGTGGCCCCATAAACATAACCTTCACTTTGCCACTAGAATCTTGTCTAAGCATGTAGTGAGCATTGAAGGCAAAGGGTCTAGCATGCTTGGGCAAGGGTGTGGGCTTTGGCTCCTCACAAGCATGAGCAAAGTGTCCTTCCTTTCCACACTCATAGCATCTCCCAATCTTCTTCTTCTTTGGCTTAGTGATGCTCTTGCGTTGCTTCATCTTCTCTTCAAGAAAGCCAATGCCATTTCTATTGGTCTTCATGACGGTGTTCATGAGAAGCTCATTTGAAGACATTGACCCTTGGTGAAGTTCCTCAAACCGGTGGTGAGGTGCTCTTTCTCCTTCTTGAGCTTGTCATTTCTTGTTGGAGTTCCAATTGAGATGGTGTCATTTTGTAGTCCCTCTCCATCTTTAATCTCTTGTTCTCTTCTTTTAGCATGTCTAGCTCAAGTGTCATGCTATAGTCATGTCATGAGATTGAATGATAACTTGCTTGGTGGTTGAAAGCTTTTCTAGATCAACCTTGAGCTTTGCATTCTCATTCTTGATCTTGACATAGTCATCATAGTGATCGACCTCAACCACTTTCTTGCCCTTGCCACTAGCACTTTGCTCAACATGCTCACTAACCAAGTCCTCACAAGATGTTGCTATGTCACACTTAACAACAAGGTTAGGAGCATCATGTGTCTCATGTGAAAGCATATCATAAGCAATGGTGAGAGTATCATAATCTACTTTCACTTGAGTATATTGTTCCTTAAGCAAAGCATGACTAGTGGAAAGGTCACTATGCATCTTATCAAGTTTTTCATTTTTAGCTTTGAGCTCCTTGTTAGAGGACTTGAGCTCCTTGATAGTGGATGACATAGTTGCAAGTTCATCTTTTAGTTCATCACTAGCATGAATAGCATGATCACACTTTTCAACAAGAGATTCATTTTCATCAACAAGCTTCTCATTTTTAGCTCTAGTCTTTCTTATGATTTTAGAGTAGTCATTTAGCAATTTGACAAGTTCATCATAAGTGGGAGCCTCAAATTCACCATCACTATCACTATCACTAGAGTCATCATTGTTTTGTACCTTCCGGTCACCCTTGGCCATAAGGCATAGGTGTGTAGATGATGATGGTGACGGTGGTGGTGGTGGTGTAGAGGAGCCAATGACTAGAGCAGCCACCTTCTCCTTCTCATCATCACTATCTTCATTTGATGAGCCACCGGAGGAGTCAATGTCGGTGAGCCAATCACCAACAATGTAAGCCTTCCCACCTTTCTTGTGGTATTGCTTCTTTTTCTTGCCATCCTTCTTGTAGTAGGGCTTTTCATCCTTCTTCTCATCTTCACTTGATGAGTCATACTTCTTGCCCTTGTTCTTGTTCTTGTAGCTCTCTTTCTTGGGCTTGGTGCATTGATGAGCAAGATGGCCAAGCTCACCGCAATTGTAGCAATCCATTTCGGAGATTGGTCTCCTCTTGCTACTTGTGAAGAATTTCTTCTTTCTTGAGTCAAAGTCGACTCCATTCTTGTGAAGCTTCTTCAACATCTTGGTGGTCTTCTTCACCATGAGAGCAATGTTGGAATCATCTTCATCATCGCTTGTGCTCTCATGATGCACCTCAATAGCCTTGGACTTGCCCTTCTTGTCATGGCTTGCTTTGAAGGCCAAGTCCTTCTTCTTGTCGGTGGAGGAGCCACCACTTGGTGTGATGTGCATGTACATCTCATGAGCATTGATCTTCCCAAGACTTGTGTTGGTGTAGATGTGGAAAGATCACCTTGATGTAGCACGGTCACAATTGTCCATACTTGTCAATGGGAAGGACACATAGGATCTTCCTCACAACATCGGATGGTTGCATTTGTGTGAGGCCAAGACCATTGAGCTCCTCTACAAGAACATTCAAGCGTGAGTACATTTCATTTGCATTTTCATCATGAGCAAGCATTTCAAACGAGTTCATCTTTTGCACAACCAAATGATAACGCTCCTCACGCTCACTCTTGGTTCCCTCATGGAGCGCACAAATATTTTCCCATAGATCATGGGCATTTTTGTGGTTCCGAACACGATTGAACACATCCTTGCAAATGCCTCTAAAAAGGATGTTTTTGGCTTTTGCATTCCATTTTTCATTTTCCTCCTCATTAGGAGTGAGGCTAGTGCCTTCTTTGGCTTGGCAAAGCCGGTGATCGCGGCATTGAGGCATTTAACATCAACCGCTTCTAGGTACGACTCCATACGGATTTTCCAATATGGGAAGTCGTCTCCCTCGAACATGGAGGTGGACCATCACCTCCGGACATCTTAACTCTAGGCGGTTAAGTCTAAATCGAGAGCACGAGGCTCCGATACCAATTGAAAGGATCAAGATGCCCAGAGGGGGGGTGAATTGGGCTTTTCTAAAACTTCTTTCAATAATCAAACCTATCAAGCCCCAATTAACCCCCTAGTGCCTAGAAGTGTGTATGACAAGAATCAATAGCACAAAAGATTATCACTAAGCCAATTCTACTCTAGCATGGCAATTCAATTTGGGATGAACAAAAAGTGTAATGCGGAATTGAATTGCTTGAATGTAAATGCGTAAGTAAAAGAGTAGAGATGACTCGACGATCTTTTTGCCGAGGTATCGAGGTGTCGGCACACCCCCCTAGTCCTCGTTGGAGCACCCGCGCAAGGGTATCGCTCCCCCTTGATCCGCGCAAGGATCAAGTGCTCACTACGAGCTGATTCTTTGCCACTCCGGCTCGGTGAATCGCTCGCTACCGGTCACAACTTGGCTTGGGTCATCCACAATGCCTCCGGATGATCACCAAGCTCTCCGATCGCCACCAAGCCGTCTAGGTGATGCCGATCACCAAGAGTAACAAGCAAGAACTCTCACTTGACCAACGCAAGGCTAATGAGATGGGTGGATGCACACTTGCTACTCTCTACTCACTAATGAGGTGTTTGATCACTCAATTATCAAATCTCTCAACCTCACTAGGCCTCTTGCACTCACTTGCAATCACAATGTGTTTGGGAACCTTTCAAATGAGCAAGAGTGACAGCATGAATGAGGGGGAAGCATATTTATACCCCCCAACTCAAAACATGCACGAAGGGGTAAGTCCAGCCAGTTACACACTGACCGGACGCACCTGTCGGGGTGACCAGACGCGTCCGGTCAGTGTCTAACGGCTACGTGACGTTAGCCCTGACACCAGTACGATACACTGACCGGACGCACCCATGCATCCGATCACCACTGACCGGACGCGTCCGGTCATCAATTTCCCTCTCTGGAACCTCTCTGGACGCGACCGGACTCACCCCCTGGTGCGTCCGGTCGAATACTGAAGAGCGTCCGGTCGAAGCCAAGCCTGCTTCTTAGCCAAACCAACTGACCGGACGCACGCCCCAGCGTCCGGTCGTTAGGGTTGGAGCGCCCGGTCACATTTTGAAGTCCGAAACGACTTCGGTTTGCGATGCTCCCTTCACGAACTTTCTTCCTTATGATCTTAGGGACCTTTCTAAGCTACCTAGGGCTTTGGTTAACAAGTGTGCACCACACCTAACTCAAAAGTCTCACCTAGGTCAAGCTACTCATTCAAACCCCTCTTTATAGTACGGCCAAAGATAAAGCAAAGACCTATGCTACTCTAAGTGTCCTTCAACACCAAATGACACTTAGCACTAGCCTATCACCGTCTTCGTCGTCCATCCATTGATGACCGAACGAATTCCATCGCTAAGGGGGCATGAATACCATAGTGCCCTCACAATCATCATTACCATGACCTAACTCAACTGTTTCTGCAAAACACACGTTAGTCATAGTAATTTACCGTTGTCATCCAATCACCGAAACCCACTGGGGGCCTAGATGCTCACAATTGGATCCACGCCAACTGCTGCATACCTTCAACTATGCATCAAATACTCATACAGTGGGTTGGAGATGACATCGAGATTGTCCAAGCTGACGACTCGGTGAGTGTTGCCACCATTGAGCCCACCTACTGGGAATTCGACGGGGTAGACTGCTTCTCCGATCGCGTGTGGGGAGAGGGTCCTGTCAACGTCTACGGCAGGGATCAACAGCCGATCCAAGCAATCGGGCTCTCAAAGCTTCTTTTAAATGGACAACCCAACCGACAGCAGCGAGGGCAAACTGGGACGTGGTTTCACATCGGCTGACAAGTTAGAGGAAGTGGATGTTGGTGATACGAGTAAGAAGAGGCCAATGTTCGTAAGTTCCAGTTTAGACCCTGATTTCAGAGTGCAGCTAGTAGATCTTCTAAAGGAGTTCAAAGACTGTTTTGCGTGGGACTACACAGAGATGCCCGGATTAGATCGGTCCATTGTTGAGCATAAGTTGCCGATCAAACCTGGGTACCGCCCATACAAACAACCTCCGCGCAGGATTTACAAGGAGGAGGTGTTGGCCGACGTGAAAAAGGAAGTGGAAAGATTACTAGAAGCTAACTTCATTCGACCGTGTCGATATGCGGAATGGATCTCCAATATTGTCCCGGTGTACAAGAAAAACGGGAAGATGAGGGTCTGCATCGACTTCAGGAACCTCAACAAAGCCACTCCTATGGACGGTTATCCAATGCCGGTGGCCGATTTGCTAGTAGATGCTTCGGCCGTTTTTGAAATCATAAGCTTTATGGACGGCAACGCAGGTTACAACCAGATCTTCATGGCTGCAGAGGATGTGGAAAAGACCGCCTTCAGGTGCCCCGGCCATATAGGTTTGTTTGAATGGATGGTCATGACTTTTGGTTTGAAAATGCCGGTGCCACTTACCAGCGAGCCATGAATTACATATTCCATGAGCTGATCGGCAAGATCGTAGAGATCTACATTGATGATGTGGTGATCAAATCCAGAAGCAAGGAAAGACACTTAGCCGATTTAAGGAAGACCTTGGAGTGCACGAGGAACATGGTTTAAAGATGAATCCACCAAGTGTGCATTTGGGGTGTCGGCTGGTGAGTTTCTGGGATTCCTGGTCCACAAAAAGGGGATCGAAGTCGGCAGGAAGAGCATGGAAGCAATTGATAAGGTAGTGCCGCCGACCAATCTCAAAGAACTTCAATCACTGCTCGGCAAAATCAACTTTGTCAGAAGGTTCATATCCAACTTGTCTGAGCGCGTGCTGCCATTTTCTCCACTATTGAAGCTCAAGAAAGATCAGGAGTTCGTGTGGGGTGACGTGCAACAAAAGGCTTTCGATGAGATCAAGGAGTACATGAAGGCACCACCAGTATTGGTTCCTCCACAACTCGACAAGCCTTTCAACTTGTACGTGGCGGCCGACAACCTAACAATAGGGTCGGCCCTCATGCAGGAATTCGAAGGAAAAGAGAGAGTCATAGCCTATCTTAGCCGAAAGCTGCTGGACCCCGAAACGAGGTATTCGGCTACGGAAAGTTGTGCTTGTGTGTTTTCTATTCCTGTACTAAGTTTCGGCACTATCTATTGAATGCCGAATGCGTGGTAGTATCAGAGTTTGATGCAATCAAGAACATGTTATCAATGCCGATTTTAAGTGGAAGGATCGGCAAATGGGTTTTGGCCCTTTCTGAATTTGATTTGCGTTTTGAATCGGCAAAGGCTGTTAAAGGCCAGATTATGGCTGATTTTGTCACTCACCCACCGTGATCCTAATGCTAACATGGTAACCATTATCCCTTGGGCATTGTTTTTTGATGGATCCTCGTGCAGCAAAGGTGGTGGAGTCGGGATCGTGTTGATTTCTCCCAAGGGGGCACCCTTCAAGTACTCTATACCGATCGAGTACCCGGTGACTAATAATCAAGCAGAGTACGAAGCACTGCTCCGAGGGCTGCGGTTGCTTGTGGACATTAAGGCAGACGCCATGGAGATCTTCGGTGACTCGAAATTGGTGATCAAGCAATTGACCAGCAAATACGAGTGCAAGAACGACACGCTACAGGAATATCTCGAAGGTTGCCAAGAGCTCCTCAAACAGTTCCGGTCGGCAACCTTGCAACATATTCCTAGGGGGCAAAACAAAGAAGCAAACCAGTTGGCTCAGGCAGCATCCGGGTATAGGGAAAATCAAAACATTTTTGCACTTGAGGAAGAGCAAGCAACCCCAGAAGATGATCAAGCAGTCCCAGGTGATAATCAGGCAATTGAAGACTGGAGAGACAACATTGCCGATTACCTCAGGGACCCATCCAAGAAAGTCTCCCGAAAACTCAGGTACAAGGCTCTTAAGTTCACAATCAATACAACCAACCCGGCATATAGCTATGAAAGCTATCTGTCAACAGGTTTAAAGATTATTCGACAATATGAACAGAGTTACGTGAATAACAGGTTGCCGAACACGTTTGCATAAAAATCGTACTTGCGTGATGTATTGGATATAAGTTAAAACTTAACCAATCTCGATTGTACACCGAGTTGGGATCCATGGAGATTGAACATACAAACTAAGCATGACTAAGCTAATCTAAAGCCTGCGCTTGCCGCACGACACCTAGCCTTGTCATAGATCAAACACACTTAACATGCATGAACCCTCACCACGTGGCAATCCAGATACGATCCGATCGGCTATTACGAACAATAGATCCACTGCATAAAAGACCTTTGAATAATAAACGTGAAAGAACAGAGCAGATCTGTAAAGATGAAGCCGAACCGAATGGTATCTAGATTGGGCAAAAGTGTTATGATGAGATAAACATATAACACAAGGTAACTTAATGAATCTATCAGATTGCCAAATCTAACAGAGCCGATAACTATTTTTACTCATGACTCAATCCGCCGCACGATACAAGGCATAAGCAAAACCTCCCGTCATAAGCTTAAATCCGCCGCACGATACTAAGCTTAAGGTACGAGACTACTTGCACCATATCTAAATCCGCCGCACGATACTAGACATGATAACAAGGTTGCCGGAACTTACGGAGGTCGACGGATCGATGGCCCCTCTCGAAGAACACGACGACATGACTTGGACTCGAAGACGGCACGGGGTCGGGTTGGTTGTATTGATTGTGAACCCCCCTTACAATAGCCTCAGGGTTTATATTTATACCCTGGTGTTCTCTGAGTCCTAGAAGGATACGATTACAATGATAAATTAGGAAACTATCAAAAACATGATGCCTTTTGCTCCAAGCTTCCTTTAATAACCGGCATGCGCTAAAATGACGAGATTCCCATCGCTAAATCTTCTTGACATGCCGTATTCGTCGCAAACCGACTTGGCTTGAGGTAGCCGACCGCAGTGTCGCGTTGCCGAATCCGCTCGCCGTTGACTAGTTGCTTTCACAGCCTTGCTGAATACGCCGAGTTAGCCGAACGCGTCCGCCGTCTGCCGAATCCTTCAAGCGGCGGCGTTCGCCGAATCTTCATAGTGCCGGTCCACTTGTCATAGTGCGAAAATTCGGTGTTAACACAATTTGGACTCAAAATAGTCAAGTTTAGTTTGTTTGGACTCAAAAGGTCTTTTGAAGTTTTCGCAAAAACGAACACTGCAACGTTAAAGTGAGATGCTCCGATACCACTCTGTGATGGAACGGCCCTAATCTCATGGCCCACGTGTCCCTGTCAACCTCTGACAGCCGAACCCATGTTCCATGTGATTAAGACCTGTTCGCCACCGGGCTACATCAGTGCCCAATGTCCACAGGATCATCTCACAATTCGGTTACAGCATTGCATACTTTTACAAATAACATCGGAATAAAGAGCGGAAGACTTAAATAACATTAGTTTTACAAAGCAGGGTTCCAAATAGAAATTAAGGTGCAGTTATTACAAACCAAATTCTGATAATAGAAATAGACAAAGGCAACGTAGTGGGGAACAACAAAGATACTTACAATCACCCAGCCCGAGGGTGTACAACTATTCTTCGGCCTCATCGGCCTCTTCCTGGACGATGGTCACGCAGCAGGGTGCAAGACACATCGGGGACTCTGTCATACCTGCAGCATGGGTAACAAACCCTGAGTACTGGGGTACTCAACAAGACTTACCCGACTAAAGAAAAGGGAGAAGACTCAGGAATGAGAGGCTTAGGGTAGTCAAGGTAAGGCTTAAGCAAGATCAGGTATTTTGCAGAAAAGCATTTTGTAAACCTTATTTTATTTTGGAAAGATTCAGTATTCCTCAATTCTTCATCGTTCATGATTCATTTTACATTTCAAAACATACCTAGTTGAGAACCACTCTCCGTTGACAGTCAGTGGACCAAGTCTCCATAACCGAGGAGCAACGTTAATCCGGATAAATAATACTCAGCTGAGGATCTCTATCCACACTGCATATGTCGCACCCAAGCTTGCATATGCCAACTCGTCTACCATGATTCCTCCAAGATTGGGCCCGGTCCTATGCCACCCCGGTAAGTACGTACACCACTCCTATCCAGGTACGACGACCACGTGGGTACATGCTACTTCCGCCATCTCTCCACTCCCAGTGCGCGGGTTGTCGGTCCAATAAAGGATTCCTCGGAGCCAGAGCTTTCCGAAGTATGTGAATAGTTACAAGTCTTGACCGCAGACCCCATACGGAATACGGATGGTCCCTAAAGTTTTTCCGTCAGCAACAAGCACCTCGGGACTCTAACCCAAGACTACAGGTCCTGTCGGTTTTTCAACCCTGTCCCGGTCGGTGTCAACTGTTGAGTCCCGGACTACAACTTGACGGCACCGTACGCGCGGACAACCTCTTCTCGACAATGACCACATGCTAGCTAGGCAAGCAGTCATCGAACGAGAAGTAAAGCCAAATTCCCATAAAGATTCTTTCAGTGATCATACTTTTGAAATTGGCATTTTTATTGCAAAGTCTAATTCCATAAGCATTGCTAAACATTTTTCAAATACTTTTGAAAAGCAGGTATCGGGTGTATCAGTGGTCAAGGTGGATAGTGCATCAATTAGGATAGCACACAACTCCTATAAACCTAATGCAATAATTTAACTCAAAAGCATTTAAGGAAAACATTTTATAAATCCAAGGAAAGGGGTTTAAATGCACCGGGGCTTGCCTTGAAGAGCAAAGAGGGCAGGCTCGAGGGCGGCAGGGCAGTTGTCGGAGCTCGGGGTAGCCTCAAGGACAGGTTCGTCAGCGGCTGCCTCGATCTTGACGCCTTCTTCGGTGACTATACGAATGCAATGATGCATGCTCATGAGTATGCTAGCATGAACAATGCAACACAGGGCATCAACAACATGAACCTTAATCACCATTTCTGTTTTTCTTAATTATTTAAAAAGGTCATTTATGCAGTTGCTCCAAAAATTACCAAATTAATCACATAAGTTCATTATGGTGTAGATAGATGGCAAAACAATTTCATAATTTTTGGAGGTCATTAAGGTGCTCAAATAAAATCAGACATTAATTAACAAAGACACTATTTAACAATTAAAGATAAATGCTCAAAAATCAACTTGTTCCAAAAGACTTCAAAATTTCACCAGAGACTAAACATGGCATAGGAAGCTCACAAAAATTTATCTCATGATTTTGGAGTTATAAATGATTTTCTAAAAATCCAAAACCATCCATTTATTAATTAAAAGAGGGATTTTACATTTTCAAATTTTTGCAGAAAAGTCAAGTTTTATATTTTTCTAAAATACTTCAAGGTGTAAAGAGTCTACCCTAAATTTTTCAAAATTTTCGGAACAACACAGAAAATCACACAAAAGATGAAATTCGAACACTATTCAAAACAAACTGAAAAAGAAAAATCGCACTGTTCATCGTCTTCCTCACGCCGGCGGTCACCCCGCGGCGGCGCGATGGCGTTCCGGCCACGGCAGAGGCGCTCGGGCGAAACCAAGGGCATGGGGAGGTTTAGGAGCTCACCGGCAGTCGATAACGCGCGCGTGGCGAGGCGAGGGGACGGCCGGAGCTAGGAGGTCGACGGAGCGGGGGTCGTCGGTGGGCAGAACCGCGTCGCGACGGCGTTCCGGCGTTCCTGAGCACCACAACGGATCATCGAGGCATGGTTAGACGCGCAAGGATGCGAGGAAGAAGGAACATAGGTCGGGGAAGGAAGATCACGGTCGTGGAATGGGGTTTTCCCAAATCCGTGCTCACCGGCGTTTCGCCGGAATTCGAGCAGATGAGGTTACGCCGGGCAATAGGGGGCGGCGGAGGTAAAATTGAGGAGGGGAAAAGCTTCGCAAGAACACGGCGGAGCTTCTGAGCTAGGTGGTTGGGTGGGGGAGGCTCTGGACTGGTGTGTCGACGGTGGCGGAGGCGGGTGAGGGTTCCGGCTCACCGGCGGTGGGTTTTATAGGCGTGCTCGGGGGTGGATAAGCGTCGCGCACAGGCGGTATACTTGGCGGAGGCGTGCGCACTCGATTGCGCGCTGGCGGAAGGGCTGGCGTGCGTGCAGGGACGGGCGTGAGCTCGCCGGCGTTGAACACGCGGCGGCGACTCGCTGGGCACTGTGGGGGATGGGGCAAGGTCAGCGCTCGGCGCGTGCGGGCGCGAAATCCTCACGGGACCAGCGGCGGCAGGTCGGGGGCAGGCGAACGGCGGCCGAGCGCGTGGCCGCGCGCAGCGCCGGCGACCGGGCCATGGCCGGCCCCCCCCCTACGCGAGGTAGGAGATGAACAGGGTAGGCTAGGGTTTGACTTTTTGAACTGATTTCTGTATTTTGCAAATTACTTCCAAAATTTGAACTGGGCAACAAAACTCAAAACATCAAAGTTGTTCAGAAAAAAGAGATCTACACTTTGTCAATATGAACATTTTCAAAATTCAAATATTTTTTGAACACATTTGAAATCAGAAAAGGGAACACTTTTGAGATTTGAATAAATTCAAAATTACTTTTGATTTTACATTGAAAGTTGGAAATCTGCAAACATGAAAGCTGTTCCTTTATCAAAACCTACAAACTTTGCTAATATACATTTTTTTTGAAACTCAATAGTTTTTTGAATAAATTTTGAAAACTGAAAAGGGGACAAAAACTGGAATTTGAATGAATTTGAAATTACTTCAAACTTTGTATAAAAACTTGAAAATTGTAAATACCAAAGTTGTTTCTCTTGGCTAGATCTACAACTTTGCTTTTGGACCAAGTCCAAATTTTGAATAGTTTTTAAATTATTAAAAGAGGGGTAAAAGCCAGGGTTTGGAATTTGGGATTTTTCAAAGGGATTTGAAATCTGTTTTTGATTTTGGGTTTTGAACAACACAACAAAGCTTCAAGACACTAAACTGAACAAGAAATACACAAGACTAGGCACAGAGTTGAAATTACCATTTTGCCCTTAAAGGAAGATTTGGGCATTTAGGGTTTTTGAAAAGAGATCACTACATGACAAAATACCTTTTAGGAAAAGGTAAAGGCAAGCAACCACTAGACAAACATTAATGCATGACAAGAATGATTATGACTAATGATGATGACATGTCAGGTTAATTACATATTAAACACCAGAGGTGTTACATCAGCATTCCTTCTCTATGTGTCGACCTATCGGTGAAGGTGCGTTGTTCTTCAGGTCCATACCAGGACCTCTTTTTTTAGCTTGTGTTTATATTGTTGGATCTGAGGGTTCAGAGATGAGTGCCCCTGCAATGGTCTTTGTCTTCTAGTGGCCCAGCTCAGACTTGTTCACCTACTTCCATGGAGTGAGTGCTTTGATTGTAGGTATTGTTTTGTGGCACTCATCTTCTATCTTGTTCTATGGATCTCATTTCTCTATGATCAGTGAGTTGTGTCTCCCTTGCGCAAGTTGTTGAAGTTCATGTGTCTCTTCATTTCCAGTGTGAGTTCATCTCAGAACTTTCCCAAATTGATATTGAAGGTTTTCCTGCAGGGGTTAGTCCAACAAAATATCCAGCATCCACTATAGCATACTATTGGC
Organism: Coix lacryma-jobi var. lacryma-jobi; assembly: GCA_009763385.1. NCBI lineage: Eukaryota > Viridiplantae > Streptophyta > Magnoliopsida > Poales > Poaceae > Coix > Coix lacryma-jobi. The sequence goes on from CM019828.1 coordinate 50,404,007, forward strand.
TCAAAAATCAACCTAGACACCACGTCTATTTATTTAGGAAGGAATTTTAAAAGAAGAACCATGCTTTAACTTAAAAGCCTTTGAAAGCAAGATCCTCACTCCTAAACTAGGCACCATGCTCAATTTAAGAGATGTATGAAAGTACTTCAAACCTAAACATATTCTATAGCAGATGAAGGTAGCATTAAAACATTAAAGAGATTTACTCAAATGGTGATGAGAGAGCATGATTAGTGTATAGCACATGAGCATGTATTAAAGGTAGGGGCAACCAACATAGCAACATGGTAAAAGATATTCTTACAAAGTGTATCCCCCAAGCTTAGATTTTGCAAAAATTAAGATTGGGTGACTGTAATTCAATGTTGCATGATTATTGGTTGGACATACCTTGTGTTTGTCGTTCCTTCGAACTTTTTGCTCCAGCCTGCAAAGGTTAGTGACAAGAATACCCGAAGGAATATTTTAACAATTATATCTGTTAACACTGGATTTTGGTCAATATTGAGAAGATGAAAGGTGGACCCAACGAGCAGTGAGAAGAGCATTCAGTAGATGGCCAAGCGGTCGGTTACTCCATTCAGGAAATATATATGGCAAGAGAAGGCCCGATCACGAGGATAATCGACATGACCGTGACAGATAAACGAGTATTCAGAAGCAGAGGGTTCTGATCTCATTGGCCAGGAAGTTGGATTTGGTGGCGTTGTTGATGTGGCAAGCATGCAAAGAAGGCAATATATTATAAATCATGCACATCTCGACGTCCACTTCTATATTTAGCATGAATGGCTTCACGATGGAGGAAAGGCTAGAAGACGGCATGCATGTCCAGTGTGCGGAGATGGACGTATAAGGCATTCATCAAGTATCCATGTGGTCGGGCTAGTTTCCAAGGATTTCGTCAACTCCTCATGCGGTCGGCTATTCTGAGAAAGGGAGTTTCCATTTGAAACGACGGAAGCGAGAGCCGATCGGGCAACAAAATTACGACAATTAAGGCAATGATGATTCCGAAAGGAGTTGAAGGCAAGATTTATATTTCCTTTAATATTTCATAGTCATGTCCCTCTAGGACTTGTAATTGGGCGTCCAGGGTATAAATATAAACCCTTGGCTATTGTAAAAAGGGTTCACAACCATATTAATACAAACCGGCCCCGTGCCACCTTTGAGTCCTTAGTCGTCCCGTCGAGTTCTTCGAGAGGAATCATCGATCCGTCGACCTCCATAAGTATCGGCAACCTTGCTATCATGTCTAGTATCATGCGGTGGATTTAGATATGATGCAAGTAGTCTCGTATGTTAGGCTTAGTATCGTGCGGTGGATTTAAGCTTATGACGGGAAGTTTTTGCTTATGCCTCGTATCGTGCGGCGGATTAAGTCATGAGTAAAAATAGTTATCGGCTCTATAGATTCATTAAGTTATCATGTGTTATATATTTTATTTATTTAATTCTTGTAACACTCTTTTGCCCAATCTAGATTGATTTTTGTTCGGCCTTGTCGCACGAGTTTGCTTGTGCTTTCGTTTAATCATAAGATCATGATGGCTGAATCAAATCTCAATCTAGATTGTCACATGTTGTGGGTTCATGCATGTCAATCATGGTTAGACTTTGATGAAACTAGGTGTCGTGCGGCAGATGTAGGTTTTAGATTAGTTTAATCATGCTTGCTTGTTTGTTCCTTCTTCATGGACGCCAATTCGGCTGGTTTGCCGATTTTGGTTAAGCTTACAGTAATGAGCCTTTATAGATCTGTCCAAATATATGCATGCTTTTAGGTTGTTATAATTAGATTGTATCATGCGGTGGATTAATCTAATTATAAGAAGTGGTGTAGACTTATAGCAAGTGGTATCATGCGGTGGATTAGCTTCGCTTGAGTTTATGCCTGACGGGTTTATGAAAATTAAACGTGCGGCAGATTAGTTGGATTAGCCTATGCATGTGTTATTTGAATAGATCTATTTTCGCAAGTTACCTGTTTATAACATATTTAATTCGTTCAAAGTATGTCTCTTTTTATATACGCATTCGGCAGTTAAATGTGCTTTACACACTCTGTTTTCATATTCGCCAAATGATTTTACAAACATGCTTTGGCAGACAGCTTCTATAGCTGTGTGCCGTCGTGATTGGCTTTCAAAGCCGTACATATGGAACTGTCTGGTCTCACCCGGCATGTTCCAGAGGTATTCTCACGTTTTTATCCCTTGTTGGTTTTCAGGTCAAACCGACTGTCACGTCTCCGGAATCAACATACTCCGGGCACCAGATTGAAGCCAGCTTTTCGGCTTGCTGTGTGCTTGGCGCGAGGTGTCACTTTTTGCGCCAACACACATTTTTGGCATGCCCGGTTGGACAACAATTCCTGTTTGATTGTCAAAGCCGATTCAAGGTGTACGCACGGGATAGCTGCTGATTAACTAAGTGTACATGACATCTACGAAGACGCAGATAGCATGCATGGGTGGATTTGCTCCATGCAGGGACATAGAAACCAATTAAAGAAGCTAATGAACTTCTCCTAAAGATAGAATTGGCTGATATGGTTTCTCCTAAAAATAAAATGGCTTCAAATACATCATGCATGAATGTATCGGTCTCCAAATATATCATGGCACGGCGTGCACATGAAGAGATAAATAAAAGAAAGATTTCTATGGAGATGTTCGAAGAGATAAAGTCCAAACTCAGATTTACTTGCATGTTGCTATAAATAGCCGATTGAGTATCAAGGGGTCATGCCGAGGGAAGTTGGTCGATAGCTAATTATCTGCATGTCATCTTTGGAATCGGATATTCAGGAAAGGAATCGGTGGATACAACAACACGAGAAAAAATACAAATTGGCCGATATGCATACAGGAATCGGCTGGAGTTATCATCGTGCACGCATCTGCGCACCGCCGAACTCGTATTCGTCCTCTACGGCACACTCAGCTTCATCAAAAATGACGTTCTTCGAAGCTACCGTGAGTTACCTGACAGCATGCTCACCTAAAGCATTCCAGTTCCTCAACAAGAAGAAAGTCAAAGGCATACTAAGCAAAAGCCGATAAGACAGAACCTTCGGCTCCTATTGATATAACTTTACCTTTCCTTGAGTAACGCAAAGCTCAATCTGGTGATAAGGTTACGAAAGGCTACATCAGAGGCACAAAGGACATTAGCAACCGGACGGCCGATAGAAGACCATCGGCTAAAACGTTTTCAGCACACTTCATATTGAAAGAGATACTTTTGCTGATGGCCTTGAATAAGGTGGTGCCAACAAGACACATGCAATGGTGACAAGTTCACTTATAGTCAGAACAGCTACAAGATCTGAAGCAGCCAGTCATTTGTAGAAGAAGGATTGACGTTTATGATTGGCTTCAAATATTTTCAAACCCGTATTCGGCGAAGACATCTCGGATGAGAGAAAGGAGGACACCAGTGAATCATCGATTACGCCGCTGTGACTACGTGTTGGGGGGCCTGAGATCAACACGCACACATCGTACAACATCGAGCGATCCATCGTGAAGAAGGACAAAACGAATGGCTGCTTCATCTTCAACGGTGGTTTGTGTAATTTTACCCTCACTTCTCTAATAGTTTCAGAGCTTAAAATTAAAATCATTAAAAAGCGAAACCTCTCATGTTGTGTCTCCGCACTAAAAAAAATCTTAAAAATTCCACTCTATGAATGTGTGATATAAATATTTTGGCTTATCCATTGTTGAAATGATAAATAGATGCTCTGTTTTATGTTTCACCTGTGTCTGGTTTATAGCTTTGATTTCTTTAAGATTTGGGTTTAATGGTTATTATATTTATCTTGAAGTCTTTGAGATTTGTGGGTTGCATAGAATTTAAACTTTGTCTGAAAGTTGTTGTGGGATATGAATAGAGGTAGAATTTGCTATGACATTATTCTAAGAGATACTTGAATTCGGAGATTTATTGAAATAATAAAATTTACTTAATGTCATATTGAGCGCTGTCAAATCATTGTGACTACTAGTTGGGATTATAGTCATATTCTCAAGATCAAGATTCACGTACACGTTATAAACTAATAAGTGTTTTGCATCTGCATTCTCTCTTTGATTAAAAATATGAGGCTATTCTATAAATCTCAGAAATAAAAACGACGGACATGTGTCCGCCAGAACTGAGGAAGAAAAAAGGGCAAACCGCCCAAATAAAAATATGAAAAAGAAAAGGTCAAGTGACCGCCAAATAAAATAAAAGATGGCCGAAGGCCCAGTAGCCTCATAATTTTAAAAGATAGGGAGAATGACATATGCAAACGAAAAAGTAATAAAAATATTCACTTGCACTTCTTGATCTAGGTTTATGGCTTGTATCTCCTTATGGTCGAGTTTTTGACTTTGCAATATTATGTTATACGATTTTATATAAAGATAATGATAAAAACTCCGGATGAAAAGTGATCAAGGGGTAAAAGATAAGCATTTCTGTAGCTATTCTGTTTTGCAATCACTTGGGGACTCAGTGAGATCTAAAGCCCTATAATTAAAGAGACGGATGGATGAGTAAGGTACCATTTTATTCAAGTTTAAAAGAAATCTTAGTTATAAAATATGATACTTTTGAGATGTAGTCGGCATTGCAGCATCTTCTGATCAATAAAATGGAAGAACTATAATATTTATACACATATGCATTTGTAACTAACTTGTTTCCACATGTATTGGAGAATTATTGTTTTACAGGCAAAATTGTGGAAATATGGTGAGAAAATGTTATTGCTATCAGTGGATTTCTTGGCTTTTTGAAGAAGACCAATAGAGATCAAATAGTTCGAAGCATGACAATTCATACTCCGAACTAGGGGGGCCTGTGTTAACACTGGATTTTGGTCAATATTAAGAAGATGACAGGTGGACCCAACAAGCAGTGAGAAGAGCATTCGGTAGATGGCCAAGCGGTTGGTTACTCCATTCAGAAAATAGATATGGCAAGAGAAGCCGATCACGAGGATAATCATCGATCCGTCGACCTCCGTAAGTACCGGCAACCTTGCTATCATGTCTAGTATCATGCGGTGGATTTAGATATGATGCAAGTAGTCTCGTATGTTAGGCTTAGTATCGTGCGGCGAATTTAAGCTTATGACGGGAAGTTTTTGCTTATGCCTCGTATCGTGCGGCGGACTAAGTCATGAGTAAAAATAGTTATCGGCTCTATTAGATTTGGCAGATCTAATAGATTCATTAAGTTATCATGTGTTATACGTTTTATTTATTTAATTCTTGTAACACTCTTTTGCCCAATCTAGATTGATTTTTGTTCGGCCATGTCGCACGAGTTTGCTTGTGCTTTCTTTTAATCATAAGATCATGATGGTTGAATCTACTCTCAATCTAGATTGTCACATGTTATGGGTTCATGCATGTCAATCATGGTTAGACTTTGATGAAACTAGGTGTCGTGCGGCAGATGCAGGTTTTAGATTAGTTTAATCATGCTTGCTTGTTTGTTCCTTCTTCATGGACCCCAATTCGGCTGGTTTGCCGATTTTGGTTAAGCTTACACGAGTAATGAGCCTTTATAGATCTATCCAAATATATGCATGCTTTTAGCTTGTTATAATTAGATTGTATCATGCGGTGGATTAATCTAATTATAAGAAGTGGTGTAGACTTATAGCAAGTGGTATCATGCGGTGGATTAGCTTTGCTTGAGTTTATGCCTGACGGGTTTATGAAAATTAAACGTGCGGCAGATTAGTTGGATTAGCCTATGCATGTGTTATTTGAATAGATCTATTTTCGCAAGTTACCTGTTTATAACATCTTTAATTCGTTCAAAGTATGTCTCTTTTTACATACGCATTCGGTAGTTAAATGTGCTTTGCACACTCTATTTTCATATTCGCCAAATGATTTTACAAACATGCTTTGACAGACAGCTTATATAGCTGTGTGCCGTCATGATTGGCTTTCAAAGCCGTACATATGGAACTGTCTGGTCTCACCCGACATGTTCCAGAGGTATTCTCACGTTTTTATCCCTTGTTGGTTTTCAGGTCAAACCGACTGGCACGTCTCCGGAATCAACATACTCCAGGCACCAGATTGAAGCCAGCTTTTCGGCTTGTTGTGTGCTTGGCGCGAGGTGTTACTTTTTGCGCCAACAATATCCCTATGCTCATTACACAAGGGCTGTGTATTAGGAAGGTGAATACTGATCTAAAAATGCTTGTTTTAGGACACTGAGCTTGTCTTTGGGAAACCTTCAAGATGTGATGTGTTGACGTAGTTTCCCCTCCAACACCTACTTAAGAGCACAATGAGATCTACAAAATTTGTGATAAATATACGCATCTACAATCACCCTTTTGAAGTTTTTGTAAATAGAAAGTGTGAGGGAGTTGAAAATCTCGAGTGTGGCAATGTTAGACAGACCAATTGAATCAGGAGATGTCTCATATGAGCATGGATTTAAAGAGGTGTTTATGAAGCAGCTTTCATGCTCTTTGCTATCATCTTCCTCGATTTCAGAGAAGAACACCGAAGGATGGGGTTCATCATTTTCTAAAGTATGGGGTGTTTTCTCTACGGAAGGTTCTGCGACAACCAAATTATTAGAAGGATTTGAAGGAATTTCAAATTTGGTTGTGTGTTCCTCCTCGTGTTGGTCAGGGTTGGGCTCGACTTCTTCTTCGGGGAATTCATCAAAAATGCCAGTGTAAGTAGTGTTTTCAAGGATTTTCTCAAGGATGGCTTTTCCTGCACTAACAGTTTTATGAGTGAATGATCCTCCCGAAGAAGTATCAAGAAAAAGGGCAGCTTCTTTGCTAAGGCCATAATGAAAATGTTGTAAAATAACATGATCAGGCAAAGAAAGATTTGGGCCAGTGTTGACAAGGCTCATAAATCTAGCCTAGGCTGCTTCTAATGTCTCCTTCTCTTTTTGTTGAAAGGTAATAATTTCTATTCGAAGGGCAGTGATTCGAGGAAGAGGGAAGAAAGCAAGACATAATTTGTCTCAAAGTTCATTCCAATTTCCATCTACTCCTCTTATGTTATGAGCATACCACTGTTTCGCTCTTCCAAAAAGGGAGAACGGAAATAATTTCCATTTAATGGTCTCTTGTGTCATGCCAGCAATAGACAAGGAAGAACACAGTTGCTCAAATTCCCGAATGTGGGTGTAAGGATTCTCGTCTTCTAGCCCAGAGAAGGGTTGCTCCCGAACCATGGCTATAAAGCCAGGATGAAATTGGTAGCCATCAGTAAGAATAGGATGTGATGATGGTGGTGGCTCCAACAATTCGCCCTTTGGAGCGGAGTATTTATAGATAGGAGTGGAATTCATGTGGTGAGAAGAGTGGTGACAGGTAAAGGATGGTGGTAAAAGGAAAAAGGATACACAAACGACTTGGTTCGAAACTAGCATAGCTACCGTTCCCCGGCAATGGCGCCAGAAAGCTTGTTGGGTATTTTAATCAAGGAAGTTTGAATCAAGGCATAGAAGCATCCACAAATGGAGATTTTTTATTGATGCAACTCCTAGTTACAAACTAAGGGCTGAGGAAAACTTTGTTTACAATTTCCTCGGTTGGGATTACATCCACAACCGCGTCTCCGATAGGGGCTGTTTGGTATTTTAAAGGCACACAGAAAAATCCGCAAGTGCATGGATACCGATGTAGCTTTCACCCGAGAGTATTCTAGGGTATCGATTTCCACGGGGAACATGAAGTGTACTAGAAGAATTAAGAATGTTCGAGAAAAGAATGATAATATGGGCAGAGAGAGGTTTTAGGGTTTTCTAAGCAGGTCTATCTAATTAAAGGCTTACTATACTTTACTTACTTCGAGACATCAGAACACTAGCCACAAAAAGGGATGAGAAAGGGGCTAGGAAGCTCCGACTACGGTCCTACAAACACCAACCCGAACGTGGTGGATTACGTCGATCGTCAGGGCTGTAACCACCTGGGGCTACCACAACTATCCGTGGGGCTGGGTGCAAACTCATGTAAACCCTAGTCTAGACACCATGTCTACACTAATGTCTACTACTCTAACTATCTAGAATAACCAGAGCACTCGATACGAGCGGAGATCCAGTAAATAAAATAGAGCAAGAACTGAAATTAAATATAATACTTGGAAATAATAAATGAAGAACCTGGTGATTACTTGGAGACGAACCAGATGCTTGATTAGTACAATGTCGAGGAAGATCCGACAGATCTGGCTCCTCCTCAACTCTCTTCTTCTCCTCTCTCTAATCTGATCTCTAATTACAACTAGATGAACTAGATATCTAGAAATAGAACTAGATGAACTAGATCTAAATCTAGGTGAACTAGAACAGATTCATCTAGAGGGACCTCTACTTCTACTTGAAACCCTAGTTTCTGATGTGGAGATGAATAATGAAGATGGAGATGTCTCCCCAGGGGGGTCTGGGTCTGGTTTTATAGCCCCTAAGGATGAACCGCAACCCTTGGATCAAACTGACCTTGAACAATGGTTGAGATGCGTTGAGGAGATTGATTAGGGCATGCTCCACGAAGATGGGCCGAGGAGGTTCCTAGCCCAGGCCGGCCGGCCTAGGGGTGGGGCCAGCCGGCCCCACCTGGCGGCCACCTTGCCCTGCCTTCATCGTGGTGACTTCTGGTACCTTCCTTGTTGTCCTAATGTGAATTTCTATCCGTTTGCGCAATTCGTCATGTTGGAGTAGGACTCTACCTCTTTCCATTTGTTGTAAAACTCCCTGGAAAATAGTAATTCACCAAAGCTGTGGAATCTATTAGTTTAGCCCCTTAATTATGTTGCTTGGTGATCACTCCAGGTTGTTCTAGAAGCTTTCATGTCGTATCCAACAAGGACTCTCTCGCCGGGACTCCAAATGTAGCAAACCATATGTCTATTTCGATTGTCTCGACGAGCTCTTCACAATGGTATGGTCCAATTCATCACTTTAGATACTTTTATGTAGTGAAATATTGATACTTCTGCAAAATAAGTGCTCAATCTCAGTGTCATCGTAGGCATTCGTGGTGGTGGTGGTGGCGGCAACAATGGTCAATTCCAGGGCCTCAAGTTGTTGTGTCAAAACTACAATAGAAAACAAATGAATCGTTAGGATGATGCATCACCGAACGAGGATCTTCATGAAGAACTCATAGACAACCCTGGCATTGAACTCTGCCAGTTGCATTATGGCGACGCTAGTCTCGGCATCGGTGGCACCAAAAGCAGTTTGCACCGCGTCGAGAAGAATGTTCAATTGATAGGATTTCTTGCACTCCTTAGAGTACGAGTCCTGCGCTTTGTGCACCTGGTGCAAGAAACGTCGGGCATCTTCCGCAGTGAACCTGGCGTCCATCGGATCTGAAATGGAGTCTGAGGAACTGGAGCTACCAGAGCCAGCCGACCTTGCTACATCTGTTGCAGTGGCATGTTGCCCTTGTGTCACACCCAATTTTAAGAACAAAATTGAATGCAATAACTCATGTGTGCCCAGAGATCAATCACACACATAAGCCACAAATTTAGGAAGTACCATCACATATGTTTATTACATAACGAATATTATTCAAAGTCTTTACATAGCAGCGGATAAATAAAGTATCTCTCGCGGTAGCTCCATCACAGGGAAGATGACTGGTGGACAGCAAGACTAGAACTCTTCAGGGAAGTCATCAGTACCGTAGCAATCTGTTACCCATCCGGGATTTTTATCCAAGTAGAAAGAAACAAACAAGCATAAGTACATCTCGTACTTAACAAGTGTAACATGGGGTTCATGAGGCTCAAACAAGGCTGACACTGGTTAAACTGCGGTAGCTTTTAATTGGCAACATTTTAATATTAAAGTGAACATATATGAATGCTTAAACCCAATCCACATGATCATAATAACTGAAACATAGCAATAAGGTAATCAACATGAGCAACATAAATAAACAACATATAACAACTAAATCTGTGAGTTTTCCGGGCCGCTCGTAACCGTGAGCACGACTGATATATCAGTTTTACACTCTGCAGAGGTTGTACACTTGACCCGATGAGTCGTGATATCCAGATGCCCGGGTTAATTACTCCCATAACACTTCCGAGGTGAGCGGGCAGGATACACGCAAAGCCTTTCAAAGGTTCGTCTAACAAGTTAGGGCCGCTAGGTCTTAAGGCAAGGGGATGTAGAGCCCTCCTTCCAGGTGGCACAAAAACACGCAGCCTATACACACGTGGACAGAAGCCGCACTATACCCGTCTCGGCAAGATCCAACGCGCCTATACAGGTGTCCACTAACAAGCTAGAAAAGGTCCTTATACTGAGCTAAGGTCAGAGCCATATAACCCTCATGGTTGCACTGTATGTCCCAGCTTTTGCTGACAGAAGGTCCTGAACCATGTTGCTAAAAAGATCAAGTTTTATTCACCGTTATTAGATCATGTTTGGTTTAAGTAAAGCTCTAGCAAAAATTCTACCCATATGCATAGCATCCCAAGGTTAACAAGGTAACGGGTCAAATATCTAGGATAAACTAGATAGGAGATCAAAATTAGACACATGCATATGAATTTAAATGATCCATGGTGAATAGGTCAACACGGAGGATCCCATGCTATACTTGCCTGCTTCCGAGAACTCTGGTTGCTCTTGGTTGTCGTAGAAGGGCTCCTGATCACCAGCGTATGTCTCACCGTCTATACTCAATTACCACATCAACACACAATCATCGGGATAACAATCATGCAAAGCAAACAAGCTATAATTAGAACATTACACCAACAGCAAGAAAATAATATAAAAAGTTTGAAAACAGAAACTACGATCTATCACGATCACATAAACGCGAAGATCACAAAAAACAGAATTATAACGCGAAAGTTATGAGCTAAACAAGTTACAAAACCTTAGTTAGTAGAATAAACCTAATTCAAATTTTAATTACCGCAAACAGTATATATTTTCATACAGATAGATAGATCTTTTCAAAACGAATCTAACGCAACTTGAACGGACTAAATCGGACTAAAAACGTAGAAGTTATAAGCATTTGAAACTGGTGGCAAAACTGTAAATAAATTGAAATCGAATTTGAATTTAAAACGATTTAAATCGGATTTGCAGAATCGACTGGACTGCGCCTCAATAATGATGAAACACAGGGGCTTATACGGAAGAAAACACAGAGCACAGTGCATCATGGACCGCGGGTTTAGATCCAAAAACATGAGGGGCTCTTTAACAAAATTGACCCCGAAGGGGTATCGGCTGATGGAGATCGTTGATTCCCAGATGGATGGCTCAGATTAGATCTGGGAGAAAACCGGCGGCGCTTTTACGCCGACGTGGAGGGGGATGGCTGCACGCGGCGGCGCCATGGCCGGAACGCAGCGGCGCAAGCTCGGTTTGGCGATAGGGAGCAGTAGCGACCTCGGGACTTGATCCAAACGAAAGAGGGGATCAAGGCAAACTCACCAGAGGAGACGACGACGCCTGCGACGGCTCTGAGACGGCTAATTGCTCGGCGAGGCGGACGGCGGGCCTCTGCAACGACGGCGAGGGATTAAGGCACCGTGAAAAGAGAGAAAAAGGAGGGAAAAAGCATCAACAAGCTCTAGAGGACCTCGCGGAACTCGGAGGGCACCCGGGAACGACGACGATTCGTCGAGCAACGAGTTTGACGGCGGCGGGCGAGTTGCAGCTTGCGGAGCTTGTCGCGGGGGCAATTTAGGGCACAAGAACAAGAGCTTTTGCAGGGAAAGAGACGGCAGGTGCTCGGGGTTTTGTGGAGGGCTCCAAAACAGATGGAAATCGAGGAGGAAGCATAGATTTGATGGAAATCGGGGCTCTGGTTCGTGCTCGGGTCGGACTCAGGTGGGGGAACGAGCTGACAAGGTGGGGTCGCGACATCAGCGGGAGAAAAGAGAGCGCGCGCAGGTGTCAAGCCGGGCCAGCGGCTGGGCCGCGTGGGCGAAGGAGAGAAAAGGGGAGTGCGCGCTGCGGCTGCAGGAATGGGCCGGCCGGGCGCCTTCGGCCCAAAGAGAGGAGTGGGGGAGAAACAGCCGGCGCTGGGCCAGGCGGGAGGAGAGGGAAGAAAGGGCAGGCCGACGGGAACGGGCCAACAAGCTGCTCCGGGCCAAAAGCCAAGGAAGAAAGGAAGGGAGAAAGAAAATGCTTTTCAATTTTCAGAAATGAGATTTCAAAAGCATTTGGAATACAATTTGAATTCAAACAAGATTTTGAGCAAAACCAAACATCACAGAATAAAATATGCAACAACATGAATGCATCATCATGGTCTTTGGCCTAGAATTTATTTTAGCTTTTGCAAATAATTTATTAACTAGGTTTTATGCAACACATAAAATGCAACAATTAAATCATATTGCCTAATTCAAATTGATGCAATTTTGGGGATGTTACAAATCTACCCCCCTTAAAGAATCTCGTCCTCGAGATTCCAGCGATGCTTACTCTAACAACTGTGGGTATGACTTCCTCAGATCCTCTTCTCTTTCCCAAGTTGCCTCTGCTTCTGAGTACCGATTCCACTGAACCTTGCACATCTTTATTACTCTGCTCCTGGTAACTCTTTCAGTTGTTTCCAAAATCTTTGTCGGATACTCATCATAAGTCAAATCTTCCTTGACTGTGAGCTCTTCCAACGGTATCTGCTCTTCGGGTACTCGCAGACACTTTTTCAACTGAGAAACATGAAACACATCATGCACTCCTGACAAGCTTTCAGGCAACTCTAACAGATATGCCACTTCACCACGTCTTTCAAGAATCTTGAATGGTCCAATATACCTGGGTGCTAGCTTTCCTTTCTTATTGAACCTTTTCACACCTCTCATCGGTGACACCTTTAGGTAGACATAATCACCTACTGCAAAAGATAGATCTCGACGACGGTTGTTTGCATAACTCTTCTGTCGAGACTGAGCTGCCCTCAGGTTATCTCTGACTATTCTGATATGTTCCTCCGCATTCCTCAGCACATCAGGTCCAAACACTTGACTCTCACCTGTCTGATCCCAGAACAACGGTGTTCTACATGGTCTCCCATATAAAGCTTCAAACGGTGCCATCTTCAGACTCTCCTGATAGCTGTTGTTGTATGAGAACTCTGCATAACACAGATTCTTGTCCCAACTGGTGCCATACTGCAATGCACAAGCTCTCAACATATCTTCTAAAATCTGATTTGTTCTTTCCGTCTGTCCATCAGTCTGTGGATGATAAGCAGTACTAAAGTTCAACCTTGTACCCAATGACCGATGTATCATCTGCCAAAAGTGAGAGGTGAACTGAGTACCACGATCTGACACAATCTTTCGAGGCACTCCATGCAAACATACTATCCATTCCATATACAACTCTGCCAATCTAGCTCCTGTATAGGTAGTTTTGACCGGTATAAAGTGAACAACTTTGGTCAATCGATCAACTATTACCCATATGGAGTCATATCCTCTCTGAGTACGAGGTAACCCAACTACAAAGTCCATACCGACTTCTTCCCACTTCCATTCAGGTATCTTCATCGGTTGCAACAAACCAGCGGGTCTCTGATGTTCTGCTTTTACTCTTTGACAAGTATCACACATAGCGACGTACTCGGCTACATCTCTTTTCAGTCCATCCCAAAAAATACTTTTTCTTCAGATCAAGGTACATCTTAGTACTTCCAGGATGAATGGAGTAAGCTGACTCATGCACTTCTCGCAGTATAGTCTCACGTATCTCCTTGATTTCAGGCACACATAACCTCTTCCCATGCCATAACGTACCATCATCATCTAACCGAAAACCTGATGCTTTGCCAAGAACAATATTATCGGCTATCTGCTTCAACTTCTCATCTGCCATCTGACCCTTACGTATCTCTTGCATCAATACTGGTTCAAGTACCAATTCCATTCTGTTGGTCACAATTCCCAGATTCAGATGTGCAAGTTTAGCACACAACTCATATGGCATAGAAGCAATTCGGATCTCATTGGCATAGCTCTTTCTACTTAAAGCATCTGCTACAACATTAGCTTTACTGGGATGGTAGTGTATTTCCAAATCATAGTCCTTAATCAATTCTAACCATCTGCGTTGTCTCAAGTTCAGATCAGACTGAGTGAAAATGTACTTCAAGCTCTGATGATCAGTATAGATGTCAGTCTTGTGACCCACTAGATAGTGTCTCCAAATTTTCAATGCATGGACAACAGCTGCCAACTCTAGATCATGTGTGGGATAATTCCGCTCATGCTTTCTCAACTGCCTCGATGCATATGCTAAAACTTTACCTTCTTGCATAAGAACACAACCCAAACCTTGACGAGATGCATCACAATAAATAGAGAAATCCTTACTTAGATCTGGTAGAATTAACACTGGAGCTGTAGTCAGACGTTTCTTCAACTCCTCAAAGTTAGCCTGACATTTATCGGACCAGACAAACTTAACATTCTTCTCTAGCAGAGCTGTCATTGGCTTAGCAAGCTTGGAGAATCCTTCAATGAACCTTCTGTAGTAACCAGCCAATCCAATGAAACTACGAATCTCGGTCACTTCTGTTGGTGGCTTCCAATTCAACACATCTTCAACCTTGCCTGGATCTACTGAAATGCCTCCATTAGAGATAACATGTCCAAGGAAAGAAACTTCCTTCAACCAAAACTCACACTTGCTGCGCTTGGCATACAACTTGTGCTCTCTGAGTTTCTGTAGTACTAACCTCAGATGTTCAGCATGATCTTCCTTGTTCTTAGAGTATACCAGAATATCATCAATAAACACAACTACAAACTTGTCGAGATATTCCATGAACACCTTGTTCATCAAATACATAAAGTAGGCAGGTGCATTGGTCAATCCGAATGACATGACTGTATACTCATACAACCCATACCTGGTAGTGAAAGCTGTCTTTGGAATATCAGATGCCCGAATCTTCAACTGATGATAACCAGAACGCAGATCAATCTTAGAGAACACACATGCACCTTTAAGTTGATCGAACAGATCATCAATCCTCGGCAACGAGTACTTGTTCTTGATAGCAACTTCATTAAGCGATCTATAGTCAACACACATCCGTTGACCACCATCCTTCTTGTCAACAAAGATAACAGGAGCTCCCCAAGGTGATGAACTAGGACGAATAAACCCTTTTTCTTGTAACTCTCTAATTTGTTTCTTAAGTTCTTCTAATTCAGGTACTCCCATTCTATATGGTCTTTTAGCTATGGGTGCAGTTCCAGGTAAAAGCTCAATAATAAATTCAATGTCGCGATCAGGTGGCATACCTAGCAAGTCCTCGGGGAACACATCCGGAAACTCATCCACCACTTGATCTTCTTGGAAAACCCCTTCATTCATCTGGTTCACGGTTGCAGTTGGTGTTGGTTGTAGCACTACCTTCACACTGATTCTGTCTCCCTTAGCTGTGGTAACTGTCACAACTTTATCTTGACACTGAATGTCTGTCTTGGCTCTCATCAGCCAATCCATACCCAGTATCAAATCAATACCAGCTGTCTTCAACACAATTGGGGATACTGAGAAATCTACCCCCCCTAAGGACACATCTATAGGCATACACTGAAGCGTAGCTTGCAAACCTCCACCCGGTGAGGTAACCATTATGGGGGTTTTCATGAGGCTAACAGGTAGGTTATGCATTCTAACAAATGTATGTGATATGAAAGTATGCGATGCACCAGAATCGAAAAGAACTGTAGCGGGGATGCAACTGATGTTGAACGTACCAAGCATGATTTTTGGCGCCTCCTGCACGGTCTCTATGGACACGTGGTTCACCTTGCCTGAGTTAGTGCGGAAACATGGGTGTATGCTGGGTCTCTGAGTGATGAGTGATTGTCAACTCGGATGATGCGCATGTTCTTTCGCTTGTGTTGTGCAGGTGTCGAGCATGGATACAGTGATCAACGGCGAGGTGAAGGTCAAGTTGAGACGTGCCGTGCCGATGGACCGGGTGCGGTGAAGGATGGGCGTGCCGTGCGGCGGACGTGCCATGCCGAGGTACCGAGCGGTGAAGGGCGGACGTGAGGCTTGGACTGAGGGACCAGAGGCCCGAGGATCAGCTGTGGTGGCTGGCAGCCTGTGACGACGACAAGTGAAGAAGTGCGGTCATGTGTTGCCTGAGTCGTAGACTCAGGGACACATGTCGATGGACGGGGTGCACGGGCGGTGCATCCCCTCTACGACGTCGGTTTGGTGGTAGAGCCAGAGAAAAACCATCGGATGGACGGTTTCCAGGTTTGGGCCTCAAAACCTGGGCGTGGACGGTTTCCGAGTTTGGCCACAAAACTCGGGCTGAGGGTTTCCGAGTTTGGCCACAAAACTCGGGCTGAGGACGGTTTCCAGGTTTGGGCCTCAAAACCTGGGCGCTGAGGGTTTGTTGAGTTTGGCCTCAAAACTCAGAAGCTGGTGGGCTGGTTTCCCGGTTTGGGCCTCAAAACCGGGGGTTGGCTGGAAAAGGCTGGTTTCCCGGTTTGGGCCACAAAACCGGGGGTGCAGAGCGAGGGCGGCACGTGGCGGCGATCTGGAGGTTGCGTCGAGGCAACGCTTCGGTTTGTGCGGGCGTGGCCGTCGGATACACCTACCACCAAGTTGGTCCAGAATAACCCTAGGGTTTAGCTGGTTCGCTCTGTAATTAGAATAGTGAGGGGTAGAGTAGGAATTAGACTTAGGTTAGAATTAGGATAAGTAGAGGGAGACACCCTCCTCCCTTCCTATCTCAATCATTTGCTCTTTTGCACTTAGGGTTTCCTGCTCTCCCATCCCCTGCTGTAGCTTGCTGAGATCCGCAGAGAGACTCACCTCTGTGTATTGTTGATTTTGAGGAAAGGAGGCTGTAACCTCCTTGTCACAGCGTGTGTTTGTGCTTGGGCTGCAAGATCGTGATTGTGATTCGCGTTTCATTCGTGTTCTTCGCAGAATCCTTTTTCTCCATGATTTTCCCATCGCTTGATCTCTTTGCTCGGTTCATCTTTTGCAAAACCGTTTGAACCAAGTTGTTCTAGATCGTGAGGCACTTCTTTCCACCGAAGGAATTCTCCTCTAACCTCACGGTCTAGGAGATCGATCGATTTTCGTTTCGGGTCAAGTTTTTCTCCCCTCCCCCAAAATTCTTCGATTCATCGATTTGGAGATAGGTTCGAGCCATGATCTCTTAGAGATAGCTCACTATACTCCTTGTGACTCATCTCTCCAAGTTTGAACCCTAGAGGTTTTGTTTTGGGAGAGTTTGATTCGAATCGGTGGATGAACAGCACTGCTGCGGGGTGACCGGACGCTTGCTCGTGACGACCGGACGCTAGGGCAAAGCGTCCGGTGGTTGAACATCACGTGTTGAACTTCTGGACTTGATCGGACGCACCGTTCCCTCACTGACCGGACGCACAGTACTCACTGTTCACTTGCTTTTGTCCTTTGTGACCGGACGCTACTGACTTGACCGGACGCACCGTATACCAGAGTCCGGTCACGAACAGTAAGGTCTGAAACTGGTTTTCTGTCGACCGTACGCGTCCGGTGCTCCCTGACCGGACGCAGTCCAGAGTCTGGTCGAGTCTGTGCTGCGTTGTTTCGTTCGTGGTTCGCTCGTTCATTGAAAGTTTTGGTTTCCGTCTTTTGCGTTGGCTTTCTAGAGTTGTGTAGTGTCCCGCTGTGCTTCTTGGAAGCATCCACCCTACATCTAGGGTCGTGGACACTAGCAAGCTCTAAGGTTCGCTTTGGGGGTTGATTCTTGGGTCAGTGGCTACTAGTTTCTGTAAGGAAAATTTGAAGCTCTCATTCACCCCCCCTCTGGTCGCTTTCTGGTTGCTTCTCGGTCCTTCAATTGGTATCGGAGCAGGTTAAGGATCTTCCACCTTAGCCGGTTCCAGATCCACGGAAGGCGACATGGATCGCGGCGTGGGCAAACCGCCGTTCTTTGATGGGACGAACTATGCGTATTGGAAGATACGCATGTCGGCCTATCTCCAGAGCATGGGCTCTTCTGTTTGGGAGATTTGCAACAGGGATGATTTCGTTGTCTTGGCTGCTCGTGTCACTCAGCTCCAGATCGATGAGCACGAGGCCAATAGCCGGGCACGTAACGCCTTGTTCTCCTGTTTGAGCATGTCCGAGTTTGATCGCGTTTCTCATCTCCCCACGGCTCGCGAGATTTGGGCGACCCTCATGCGCTTCCATGAGGGAACCACTCAGATCAAATCCCGCCTCTATGAGTCGCACAAGCGGGAGTATGAGAACTTTCGACATATGCCTAGCGAGAGCATAGAGAGTTTATTCGCTCGCTTTCAGGTTATTGTCAACAAGATGAGAGCGAACAAGGAGCTGTTGCCTTTTGACGATCATGAGAGGGCTTTGAAGCTTTTGCACACTCTTGATCGGTCAGTGTGGGACTCAAAGGTCCAGGCGATCATCGAATCGTCTAACTATGAGACCCTCACCTGCGACGAGCTCTTCAGTAAGCTCAAGTCGTGAGATTGACGCCATGTCGAGGGCTTCTTATGAGAATCCTTCTGGCCCGACTATGGCTTTGGTTTCTGGCTCTTCTAACCCATCTGGAGGTTTTGCTCTTTCATCTCTCTATTCTGTCACAGAGGACCAGCTTGAGTCATTGGGGGATGACGAGCTAGCGATGCTCGCCAACCGGTTCTCGCGGTTTCACAACAACCGCATGAACCGTCGCCGCGGAGGAGGACGCTCAGGATGCTATGAGTGCGGCGACCCCGACCACTTCATAGCCAACTGCCCCAAGAAGAACAAGCATTCGGGGAAGGGCGATCATGGGCACAAGTACGACTCCGGCAAGCGCAAGGAGAAGTACGTTCCCCCGAGGCACAAGCGGAGGGGCGGCTTCGACAAGGAGTACATCAAGAAGAAGTACTTGGAGAAGGCCCAGGCTGAGCAGCGTGCGTTCTTCGCCACGCTCAGCGACGTCGACGGCTCGGATGACGACTCCGCTTGCTCAAGCGACGACGAGTCCGAGAAGAAGAAGAGGATCGAGGACAAGCTAAACGGTCTCTGCTTCTTCACCGCCGACGACGGCCTCTGCACCATGGCGCTTGGTGATGAGGTCGACGGCAAGCTGGAGCACACCCCTCGGAACGACGACGACGACGACATCTCCCAGGTATCTCTCACCCACGACGAGCTTTCTGCTGAGGTCGAGAAGCTTACTGCCGCGCTCCTTAGTCAGGACAAGTTGCTTAGGCGTGCCGCTAGAGAGCGCAAGGAGTTTAGGCAGAAGTGGGAGGACACGGTGAGGGAGCTTGAGTTTGCCAAGTCCACCGTGGTCGTGTCGGAGGAGGGTGAGTGTGAGATGTGCACCACGCACATGACTGATCTTCTCACTTTGAGAGGTAAGTATGCTGCGTTGGTAGGAGAGGTGGATGAGCTGAAGGCTAGATCTTCTCTGTTGGGTGCGTGCAAGACTTGTCCTGTCTTGCAATCTGAGTTGGCAGAGAAGAATGCCAAGATTGTGTCTCTTGAGGAGGCCAACTCAGGTAGCACTTGTGTGGCTAAGTGTGCTTTGTGTGAGGGTTTGGAGATGGAGATTGCGAATGTCAAGCATGACAAGATGCAAACCGAGGAGGAAAACACATACCTTCGGACCATCTTGTCATGGGTCTCTTGTAGTGAGCCGCAGCTCGGGATGATGATCTCCCAATTTAAGCGAGCTGCTGGAGGTTCTGGTGTAGGTCTTGCTCAGGGTGTTGATCTTTCTGCTTTTGGGAAGATTGGAGAGTCGAGTGGTCTGAATCCTAGTGAGAAGCCCAACTCCACCACTACTCCCAAACTGACCAAGCTTCCATCCAAAGAGCCGGTCAAGCCTGTCACCAAGGATGGGGTGATTGAGGAATCTCCGAGAGCTCCACCCAAGAACCAAGTGTGGCATCCCAAACCCAACCACCTAAAGAACAAGCTGGATACAATGCCACCTATCCAGGAGGAGTTGACACAGAAGGGCAAAGTGATCCACACCCACAGCCATGAGTATCAACAACCCCCTTTGCGTGCGGTGAGGTATCATTGTGATTTCTGTGGGAGAGATGGACACTTGAGCGAGTTCTGTTTTAGGCGCAAGAGAGAGGCGCGCTGTGCTAGGGAGATGAACAACACGGACATGTACCATCCTTTCCATGATGTACATGTGCCGAGTGTTCAGAGGAGTGCTCCGAGGAGAGCAGCTAGGCCCAGAGGTCCAGAACCTCAAGTTCCCAGGCCTAGGCAGCTGAGAGCTCCGAGGAGAGTTGCTAGGCCTAGAGGTGTTGAGCCTCAAGTCCCTAGGCCTAGGCCTCATAGAGAGCGTGCCCGATGGGAGCCTGCAGTTGTAGGCTATGGACCCCGTGGCGGAGGCTTTGTAGTTGAGCGTTTTCCCCCACCGCGTTTTGAGTATCGCGATGGACGCTCCTCTCTTAGCGGACCACGTTTTCCTCTACGTGGTGATCGCTCCTCTCGTAGACGTGCTAGGAATGGTTTTTCTGCTAACCGTTTTTTGAGCAGCTGGCCCAACACTGGTATTCTTCCTACTTCACTAACCCCAGTGTTGGACCGTATGCTCACCCTATGTCTTTTTATTGATGTAGGTAAAACGGTTGGAGGACATTTGGTTGGTGGATTCCGGTTGCTCGAGGCACATGACCGGAAACGCCAAGTGGTTCTCCAGCCTTAGCCCTGTTGCCGGAAAGGAGTACATAACCTTCAGCGACAATAGCAAAGGTAAGGTATTGTCTCGCGGGTCTGTGTGAGTTAATGAGCACTTTGTGTTGCGCGATGTTGCTCTTGTTTCTAACTTGCATTTTAACCTTCTTTCTGTTTCACAACTCTTTGACGACGACTATGAGATTCGTTTTAAACCGAATCTCAGTCGTATTTTGGATCCTCAGGGCAATCTTGTGTGTTTGATTTCGCCCTTTGGAAAAGTCTTTCGTGCGAATTTCTCGGAGTCTTTTGGCACTTCTCGTTGTCTTGTGGCTGGACCTTCCTCCTCTGATCTTTGGAAGTGGCATAGGAGACTTGGACATTTGAGCTTCGACTTGCTTGCAAGGCTTAGTTCACTTGGCCTAATCCGAGGATTGCCCAAGTTGCATATGGAGAAGGATCTTGTTTGCCACTCTTGTAGACACGGGAAGATGGTTGCCGCTCCCCACCATCCAGTGACTCAGGTCATGACCAAGCGCCCTGGAGAGCTTTTACACATGGACCTTGTTGGTCCCGCTCGGGTGAGCTCGGTTGGGGGGAAGTGGTATGTGCTTATGGTTGTTGATGACTTTTCGAGATATTCGTGGGTCTTCTTTTTAGCTGAGAAGACCGAGACTTTCTCCTTTGCTCGCAATCTGATTTTGCGTCTTCAGAACGAGTTCCCTTTGAACTCGATGCGAGCAATTCGGAGTGATAATGGTTCCGAATTCAAGAATTCGGATTTTGAGAAGTTTTGTAACTCTTTGGGTTTAGAGCATCAGTTTTTTTCCCCCTACACACCGCCACAAAATGGTGTTGTAGAGAGGAAGAATCGAACCCTTGTTGAGATGGCCAGGACGATGCTCGATGAGCATAGGACTCCTAGGCGATATTGGGCCGAAGCTATGAGCACTGCATGCTACATTTCCAATCGCATTTTTCTCCGAGCTTTCTTGAAAAAGACTTCTTATGAGTTGCGTTTTGGAAAACTACCCAAGGTGAGTTATTTTCGAGTTTTTGGTTGCCATTGTTTTATACTCAAAAAGGGCAACTTGGATAAGTTTGAGTCCCGTTCTTCTAACGGTGTGTTTTTGGGTTATGGCACTCACACTCGAGCTTATCGTGTACTTAACCTTGACACTAACCGAGTCATGGAGACATCCGATGTCACCTTCGACGAGACCATGGTTTGTCCTTCTTCTCGCTTTGAGCGTGCAGGTGATCATGAGGTTGGCGAGCCTCTTTTTGATGATGATGAAGAAGGTGCTGAAGGGATAGATGACCCAGCACCTCCTCCACCTGCAGTGCCGCAAAAAGCGGCTTCTACGACGACTCACGGCCCCGACACCTCTTCTTCCTGGGGGCCGTGGGATCCGCCACCCCGAGCGGTACCTTTTGTACCCGGGGAGGCACCAGCTGCTGTTGAGGGGGAGGCTACTTCAGCTCGTGAGGCGCCACGACACATCCAACGCCAGCACCCGCCTCAGCAGATGATCGGCAACATCGACGAACGGGACACTCGGTCCAGGTCACAGCACATCTCTCACTTCGCTCATTCTGCTTTTGTTGCTAAATTTGAGCCCCGAGATGTTGGACACGCTTTGACGGATCCGGACTCGGTCAATGCCATGCATGAGGAGCTAGAAAATTTTGAGAGAAATCGGGTTTGGGTTCTAGTTCCTCCTCCTCCTAACTGTAATCCTATTGGGACAAAATGGGTTTTCAAAAACAAACAAGGAGAGGATGGCCACATTGTGAGGAACAAAGCGTGTCTTGCGGCCAAGGGTTATAGTCAGAAGGAGGGGATAGACTTTAAGGAGACTTTTGCTCCTGTAGCTCATTTGGAGGCTATTAGGATACTCTTGGCTTTTGCTGCATCCAAAGGTTTTAAACTCTTTCAAATGGATGTCAAGAGTGCCTTCTTAAATGGCTACATAGAAGAAGAAGTGTATGTTGAGCAACCCCCCGGTTTTGAAAATCCCAAGTTTCCAAACAATGTTTTTAAACTCCACAAAGCTTTATATGGTTTGAAACAAGCCCCTAGAGCCTGGTATGATAGGTTGAAAACCTTTTTGCTTGCTAAGGGTTTTAAAATGGGATGTGTAGATAAAACGCTCTTTCTCCTCAAGCAAGGCAAAGACACTCTCTTGGTCCAGATTTACGTGGATGATATCATTTTCGGTGGTTCTTCTCACGCCTTGGTTGCCAAGTTTGCAGATACTATGAGCAGGGAGTTCAAGATGAGCATGATGGGCGAGCTGACATTCTTTCTCGGGTTGCAAATTAAGCAATCCCGAGAGGGCACGTTTGTGCACCAGGGCAAGTACACCAAGGACTTGCTGAAGCGGTTCGATATGGGAGAGGCCAAGCCTCTTCCAACTCCCATGTCGACGACGACTGCCTTGGATGCGGATGTGGATGGAGAAGCATTGGACCAGAAGGAGTACCGCAGCATGATCGGGTCGCTCCTCTACCTGATGGCGACACGCCCGGACATCCAATTCGCGGTGTGTCTGTGTGCACGCTTTCAGACGTCGCCGCGCACCTCTCACCGTCAGGCGGTGAAGCGGATTTTCAGGTACCTTCGTTTCACGCCTGAGTTTGGGATTTGGTATTCTGCTTCCTCCACCCTCTCCCTTTGCGGTTATTCGGATGCCGATTTTGCTGGTTGCCGTATTGAGCGCAAGTCCACTTCTGGGACTTGCCAGTTTATTGGTTCTTCTCTTGTTTCATGGTCTTCTCGCAAGCAGTCTAGTGTCGCCCAGTCTACTACGGAGGCTGAGTATGTTGCTGCGACTAGCTGCTATTCCCAGTTGCTCTGGATGATGGCCACTTTGCGTGATTTTGGTATGAACTTTTCTCGCGTGCCTTTGCTTTGTGACAGCACGAGTGCCATTAGCGTTGCTAAGAACCCCGTGCTTCACTCTAAGACCAAACACATTGATGTGCGCTTTCATTTTCTGCGAGACCACCAGGAGAAGGGTGATATCGACCTTCGCCATGTCGATACTCATCATCAACTGGCTGATATTTTCACCAAGCCTTTAGATGAATCAACCTTTAATCGGTTGAGGGGTGAGCTTGGTGTGTGTTTCCCCTTTTAGATGGGGGAAACACTTTGGATCTTGTATATTTGACTGACTCTTTTGTCTTTCTTTTCTTTTGCTTCTCAGCATACGCATTTACATTCTAAGCTTCATGTTTATAATCACTAGAATGTAACTATGCTCTATGTAGTATGCTCTGATGCTTATTTTGATGCTTGTAGCTTATGCTCCTTCTGATCACTAGTACATGCTGTGAGCTGAGCTATTTTGAAATGGTGAATTTACTTAATAACTTACAATCTGAAAATGTTCACCATTGAGATATGCAACTAGCATGTGTAGGATATGTTGAGTTCACTCGTGCTTTTCATATATGCTAGGTTGCTATGTCTCTAGTTCTGAGTCATTCACTTGCTTCGTCTGTTCATATCATGTATAAAATTTGAACCAAGTTTTAGTGAATTGAAAAGATCGAGATGGGATTGCTTGTCAACACCTCACGGTATCGAGACTGTTTCTCATTGCACTTTGAGTTAAACTTGAGCCGTGTAGTGTATGACCGAAACCGTTGCTTTAAGCTTCCAATTGCATATGCATAGGCTTCGCACGGTTGAAAAGTTAGGCAAAGACAAGCATTCAACCTCTCGCAATCACATGCTGAAATTAAACTTGTGTAATTTCACCGCTGCAACTCCGATATAAAAATGAAATCACAAGTATATGCTTCTTTCCTATGCATGATGATTGAACTTTGCTAGGGGTAGTTCACCTTGTATACATGTTTAGCACTTGTTTGGATTCCTGTCTATACATGTGTAGTGCTATTTTGATGGTGACTATCTTTTTGGCTACAGACTGCTCACATGCTCATATGTTCATATTTTGTATGTGTGATCAGTTTGAGCCTTCGCTATTTGAGTGCTTAGTTGAGTCATTGGAGTTATACTGTTTAGAGCATTCTTGTACTCTTTTGATTATATGCCTGAAGCTGCAAACTTGCATTTCTGACTTCATATGCATGTTGGAAGGAGGAGTTTCTTGCCTTAATGCCTTTTCTTGATTAGTGCATTTTCAACTAAGGGGGAGAAATTGCAAATCATATGTCTCCTGGATGTTCAACTAAAGGGGAGTTTTCGTCAATGGGGAGAATTTCCAATCTTTGTGCTCTTCTCATGTTGGACCTAAGGGGGATTTTCCTAGTTGCTTGCACTTGTCGAGGGGGAGTTTGCTAGTTGTGTTGAGCCCTTGCCTCTGTCTTGAGGAACTAGCAAACATTTTCAGGGCATTTTGTCTTCGATTGGTTCTCTTTTAGTTTGGAGTCATTCCAATTGGTTCGGAGCGTGCTTGGCCGAAAGGCATTGGTTTCGAGCTTTCTTTGCTAGTTGTGTTGAGCCTCTGTGCCTCTATCTTGAGGGACTAGCATTTTGCTTCGATTTTCATTCGGCTTCTATTGGTTTGAGCTCTTTTCTCTAGAGTTTCCAATTGGTATCGGCTAGCGGTGTTGAGCCTGTTCTACCTCTTCTTGAGGGCTAGCTTTGCTTTGCTTGGTTGCGTCGAGCCGTTGCCCATGTCTTTGGGGACCAAGTTCTTTCGCTCTTTCCACTTGACCTTCTTCGGCTTTGCTATGCTTTTGGGTCATTTGGTTGAGTTTTCTCTTTCTCCTTCCTCCTTCTTCATTATTCTTCTTTTCATTATGATTTATGTGAGTAGTTTACAATGCACTCATCAAGGGGGAGATTGCGGATACATGGGTGTATGCTGGGTCTCTGAGTGATGAGTGATTGTCAACTGGGATGATGCGCATGTTCTTTAACTTGTGTTGTGCAGGTGTCGAGCACGGATACAGTGATCGACGGCGAGGTGAAGGTCAAGTTGAGATGTGCCGTGCCGATGGACCGGGTGCGGTGAAGGATGGGCGTGCCGTGCGGCGGACGTGCCACGCCGAGGTACCGAGCGGTGAAGGGCGGACGTGAGGCTTGGACTGAGGGACCAGAGGCCCGAGGATCAGCTGTGGTGGCTGGCATCCTGTGACGACGACAAGTGAAGAAGTGCGGTCATGTGTTGCCTGAGTCGTAGACTCAGGGACACATGTCGATGGACGGGGTGCACGGGCGGTGCATCCCCTCTACGACGTCGGTTTGGTGGTAGAGCCAGAGAAAAACCATCGGATGGACGGTTTCCAGGTTTGGGCCTCAAAACCTGGGCGTGGACGGTTTCCGAGTTTGGCCACAAAACTCGGGCTGAGGGTTTCCGAGTTTGGCCACAAAACTCAGGCTGAGGACGGTTTCTAGGTTTGGGTCTCAAAACCTGGGCGCTGAGGGTTTGCTGAGTTTGGCCTCAAAACTCAGAAGCTGGTGGGCTGGTTTCCCGGTTTGGGCCTCAAAACCGGGGGTTGGCTGGAAAAGGCTGGTTTCCCGGTTTGGGCCACAAAACCGGGGGAGCAGAGCGAGGGCGGCACGTGGCGGCGATCTGGAGGTTGCGTCGAGGCAACGCTTCGGTTTGTGCGGGCGTGGCCGTCGGATACACCTACCACCGAGTTGGTCCAGAATAACCCTAGGGTTTAGCTGGTTCGCTCT
Source organism: Coix lacryma-jobi var. lacryma-jobi (assembly GCA_009763385.1). Classification (NCBI taxonomy): domain Eukaryota; kingdom Viridiplantae; phylum Streptophyta; class Magnoliopsida; order Poales; family Poaceae; genus Coix; species Coix lacryma-jobi. The sequence goes on from CM019828.1 coordinate 50,430,336, forward strand.
GTAATTAGAATAGTGAGGGGTAGAGTAGGAATTAGACTTAGGTTAGAATTAGGATAAGTAGAGGGAGACACCCTCCTCCCTTCCTATCCCAGTCATTTGCTCTTTTGCACTTAGGGTTTCCTGCTCTCCCATCCCCTGCTGTAGCTTGCTGAGATCCGCAGAGAGACTCACCTCTGTGTATTGTTGATTTTGAGGAAAGGAGGCCGTAACCTCCTTGTCACAGCGTGTGTTTGCGCTTGGGCTGCAAGATCGTGATTGTGATTCGCGTTTCATTCGTGTTCTTCGCGGAATCCTTTTTCTCCACGATTTTCCCATCGCTTGATTTCTTTGCTCGGTTCATCTTTTGCAAAACCGTTTGAACCAAGTTGTTCTAGATCGTGAGGCACTTCTTTCCACCGAAGGAATTCTCCTCTAACCTCACGGTCTAGGAGATCGATCAATTTTCGTTTCGGGTCAAGTTTTTCTCCCCTCCCCCGAAATTCTTCGATTCATCGATTTGGAGATAGGTTCGAGCCATGATCTCTTAGAGATAGCTCACTATACTCCTTGTGACTCATCTCTCCAAGTTTGAACCCTAGAGGTTTCGTTTTGGGAGAGTTTGATTCGAATCGGTGGATGAACAGCACTGCTGCGGGGTGACCGGACGCTTGCTCGTGACGACCGGACGCTAGGGCAAAGCGTCCGGTGGTTGAACATCGCGTGTTGAACTTCTGGACTTGACCGGACGCACCGTTCCCTCACTGACCGGACGCACAATACTCACTGTTCACTTGCTTTTGTCCTTTGTGACCGGACGCTACTGACTTGACCGGACGCACCGTATACCAGTGTCCGGTCACGAACAGTAAGGTCTGAAACTGGTTTTCTGTCGACCGGACGCGTCCGGTGCTCCCTGACCAGACGCAGTCCAGAGTCCAGTCGAGTCTGTGCTGCGTTGTTTCGTTCGCGGTTCGCTCGTTCATTGACAGTTTTGGTTTCCGTCTTTTGCGTTGGCTTTCTAGAGTTGTGTAGTGTCCCGCTGTGCTTCTTGGAAGCATCCACCCTACATCTAGGGTCGTGGACACTAGCAAGCTCTAAGGTTCGCTTTGGGGGTTGATTCTTGGGTCAGTGGCTACTAGTTTCCGTAAGGAAAATTTGAAGCTCCCATTCACCCCCCCTCTGGTCGCTTTCTGGTTGCTTCTCGGTCCTTCAGTTAGGTGATGGATTCGGTCGTCCCCTTTGATTATTGTTCTGGTTCTGCGGAGTCTGCTGGTTCTGCCTCTTAGGGCAGTTGTAGGAGAGGTGACCACCATCACCACAGACAAAACACTTGTTGGGAGTGTTAGGTGCACTATTCTTCATGGGGGTGCTGACGGGGGTACCTTGGCGTTGAGCTTGGTTGTTAGGCTGTTGCTGAGGGCGCTGATTGTTGCTTTGCTGCTGGTATGAATGACGTTGCTGGGCTTGGTTGCGGTTCCACTGGGTAGTCGGTCCCTGGTACCTCTGCTGGTTGCCTGGTGCGAAGTTAGAACGAGGGCGGTTGTTACTACCAGACGACTGGCCTTGGAGCTTCCTCTTTCTAGCCTCCATCTCTTTGCGCTTGTTGTCAACCACTATAGCACGGTTGACTAGAGTCTGGTAACTGGCATACTCATTGGACATTAGCTGCAGTGTCAGTCCGTCATTCAGACCCTTGAGGAAGCGACGCTGCTTGTCGGCATCCTGAGCAATATCAGCGGGAGCATAGCGTGACAATTGAGCAAACTTGTCACGGTACTCAGCAACGGTCATGGCTCCTTGGCGCAGAGATCTGAATTCTTCCTGCTTCAACTCGATCAGACCAGCAGGGATATGGTACGCTTTGAAGTTGGTCTTGAATTCCTCAAAGGTGACAAGTGGGGCATTGTTGGCTTGACCGAACTGAAACGATTCCCACCAATCCAGAGCAGCTCCTTGCAACTGAACAGAAGCATAGAGCACCTTCTCCTGGTCATTGCATTGCGCGATGGTAAGCTGGCGTTCAATAGCACGAAGCCAGTCATCAGCCTCTAGGGGATCAGCGGCATGAGAGAACACTGGCGGGTGACCCTTCAGAAACTCACCCCTCTTGTCCCTAACTTGCATCGGTGGTGCTCCTCCAACTGGCTGATTATGCATATGTTGCATCATGGTTTGCATAAATTGGGCTTGATGCCCATCAACTGCTGAATGTCAACTGGGGGTGGTGGTGGTGGGTTAACAGGTGCTCCACGACCACGGCCACGTCCACGTCCACCTCCAACTCCACCTCCTCTGGCGGCCATCTGTGTTTCCAAATAGGGATCAAGGTTAGTGAACTTTTCAAGAAAAGATCACTTATATGAGAGAAAACAGGAGATCTAAAAATTTCTGGGCGAGATCCAGTAACAGCAGTACAGAAAAACAGTCATATCTTGAGTTCCAGAATTCCAAACAGGGCGTGCCTTACACCGTTAGAAATATGACGAAATTATCTACAACTTTTATTTAAGTGACTTTCCCAGATTCTGTCGTTAAATTCGTCAAAAACAGAGAACAAACGAATCTGTCCAGAGTTCAGAACTGCGCAGAAGCTCTAACTTGAAACAGCCATATCTCGCAAACCATAACAGCTATTGAGGTGATTCCAGAGACATTGGTTAGATATAGGAGTCTATTTTCCACCATAAAATTTTCAGCCATGTTGCATGAACAGAACTTGAGATATAACCAAAAGATCACAGGTTGCTCCAGAAAACAGCATAGGACAAGATATAACTAACCCTCTTATTATTCATAAACGTTATGTATAACTATGAGATTTGTAGACAAGCCTACAATATCTCAACACTCATTACAAAGAACCAAATCACACATAAGCATAATAATAGTTCAACTCACACACAAAGAAGCACACTAGCACAAAATTTAACTAGACTCGACAAAACGCTTACTACTATCGTTTTATTACATAAATGGGTGACCTATGCCTATTTGTAGAGCGGTTCGCGGAGCCTCTTGTACATAGGGGGTTGGTCGAGCAGTTCCAAGAGCCCATCTATGGTGCTATAGCATCTTTTGAGGTCCTTCCCCAGGGATATCACCTCCTTCTCCAAGTCCGCGTTAGACCTTTCCCTGTCAAGGAGAAAGTCTCGTGTGGCCTTCATGGTTGGAGTTGCATGGGGGTCTTCTACCATAGCCTCCCTATTCTCATTGTTCCAATAAGGCAGGTAGCGGTATGCATCATCCCTCATGTCTTCAATGCGATGACCCCGGAACGCTTTGTAGGCTTCAACCGCCACGGCTTCCAAGGCTGACGCTAGAGTGGACCGACGAGCCCTGTGGCCAATCACCATCTCATGCAGGTATATGCCACTCTCTAGTTCTTGGATGGCGACAGTCATCCTTGCCTTCCAGTAGGTCCTTTCCAGGGGATGGCTGTACCTCTAGTGGGTGTACTGTACGATGATGTTCATGTCGAGGTAGTAGGCATCAAAAAGTCCCATCAGCCTGTGATGTGTGGGACTCTGGGCAGCTGTGGGCGCTCCGACGAGATACCCGGAGTCCACGTCCCATCCCATCGGGAGCTCTTCATCGTCTTCGACCTCCAGCACTTCTGGGGGCACTGGCGCGGGAGGTACTGGAGCTTGTGGAGCTGGAGCTTGTGGTACAGTTGCTGGTGGTGATTGCTCCTGGGGCGCTGGCACTGCTGGGGGTGCTTGTACTGGTGGTGCCGGCTCTTGAGGTGCTGGCACTGGCGGTGCCGGCTCTTGTGGTTCCACCTCTTGGGGTGCCTGATCTTGCAGTGCTGGCTCTTGCGGTGCTACCTCTTGCGGTTCTGGCTCTTGGGGTGCTTGCGGTGCTTGCGGAGCGGGGTTGCCTACCCTCAGGCCTGACCTCATGCGACCACCGACAGTCTTGCAGGCGGTGCGACGAGCCATCTATGGAGTAGACCAAGAGACAGATACAATAGAATCAATATATTTATATAATAGAGCAAGTAAAGAGAAGGATATAATTTTGATAAATTAACAAGGCTAAGATAAATAGAAAGAATGAGAAGCAAAGACCACTAAAACGACCATAAACTAAGTAGGCTTGCGTCCTACAGTCAACATAGCTTTGATACCAATTTGTCACACCCAATTTTAAGAACAAAATTGAATGCAATAACTCATGTGTGCCCAGAGATCAATCACACACATAAGCCACAAATTTAGGAAGTACCATCACATATGTTTATTACATAACGAATATTATTCAAAGTCTTTACATAGCAGCGGATAAATAAAGTATCTCTCGCGGTAGCTCCATCACAGGGAAGATGACTGGTTGACAGCAAGACTAGAACTCTTCAGGGAAGTCATCATTACCGTAGCAATCTGTTACCCATCTGGGATTTTTATCCAAGTAGAAAGAAACAAACAAGCATAAGTACATCTCGTACTTAACAAGTGTAACATGGGGTTCATGAGGCTCAAACAAGGCTGACACTGGTTAAACTGCGGTAGCTTTTAATTGGCAACATTTTAATATTAAAGTGAACATATATGAATGCTTAAACCCAATCCACATGATCATAATAACTGAAACATAGCAATAAGGTAATCAACATGAGCAACATAAATAAACAACATATAACAACTAAATCTGTGAGTTTTCCGGGCCGCTCGTAACCGTGAGCACGACTGATATATCAGTTTTACACTCTGCAGAGGTTGTACACTTTACCCGATGAGTCGTGATATCCAGATGCCCGGGTTAATTACTCCCATAACACTTCCGAGGTGAGCGGGCAGGATACACGCAAAGCCTTTCAAAGGTTCGTCTAACAAGTTAGGGCCGCTAGGTCTTAAGGCAAGGGGATGTAGAGCCCTCCTTCCAGGTGGCACAAAAACACGCAGCCTATACACACGTGGACAGAAGCCGCACTATACCCGTCTCGGCAAGATCCAACGCGCCTATACAGGTGTCCACTAACAAGCTAGAAAAGGTCCTTATACTGAGCTAAGGTCAGAGCCATATAACCCTCATGGTTGCACTGTATGTCCCAGCTTTTGCTGACAGAAGGTCCTGAACCATGTTGCTAAAAAGATCAAGTTTTATTCACCGTTATTAGATCATGTTTGGTTTAAGTAAAGCTCTAGCAAAAATTCTACCCATATGCATAGCATCCCAAGGTTAACAAGGTAACGGGTCAAATATCTAGGATAAACTAGATAGGAGATCAAAATTAGACACATGCATATGAATTTAAATGATCCATGGTGAATAGGTCAACACGGAGGATCCCATGCTATACTTGCCTGCTTCCGAGAACTCTGGTTGCTCTTGGTTGTCGTAGAAGGGCTCCTGATCACCAGCGTATGTCTCACCGTCTATACTCGATTACCACATCAACACACAATCATCGGGATAACAATCATGCAAAGCAAACAAGCTATAATTAGAACATTACACCAACAGCAAGAAAATAATATAAAAAGTTTGAAAACAGAAACTACGATCTATCACGATCACATAAACGCGAAGATCACAAAAAACAGAATTATAACGCGAAAGTTATGAGCTAAACAAGTTACAAAACCTTAGTTAGTAGATTAAACCAAATTCAAATTTTAATTACCGAAAACAGTATATATTTTCATACAGATAGATAGATCTTTTCAAAACGAATCTAACGCAACTTGAACGGACTAAATCGGACTAAAAACGTAGAAGTTATAAGCATTTGAAACTGGTGGCAAAACTGTAAATAAATTGAAATCGAATTTGAATTTAAAACGATTTAAATCGGATTTGCAGAATCGACTGGACTGCGCCTCAATAATGATGAAATGCAGGGGCTTATACGGAAGAAAACACAGAGCACAGTGCATCATGGACCGCGGGTTTAGATCCAAAAACATGAGGGGCTCTTTAACAAAATTGACCCCGAAGGGGTATCGGCTGATGGAGATCGTTGATTCCCAGATGGACGGCTCAGATTAGATCTGGGAGAAAACCGGCGGCGCTTTTACGCCGACGTGGAGGGGGATGGCTGCACGCGGCGGCGCCATGGCCGGAACGCAGCGGCGCAAGCTCGGTTTGGCGATAGGGAGCAGTAGCGACCTCGGGACTTGATCCAAACGAAAGAGGGGATCAAGGCAAACTCACCAGAGGAGACGACGACGCCTGCGACGGCTCTGAGACGGCTAATTGCTCGGTGAGGTGGACGGCGGGGCTCTGCAACGACGGCGAGGGATTAAGGCACCGTGAAAAGAGAGAAAAAGGAGGGAAAAAGCATCAACAAGCTCTGGAGGACCTCGCGGAACTCGGAGGGCACCTGGGAACGATGGCGATTCGTCGAGCAACGAGTTTGACGGCGGCGGGCGAGTTGCAGCTTGCGGAGCTTGTCGCGGGGGCAATTTAGGGCACAAGAACAAGAGCTTTTCGCAGGGAAAGAGATGGCAGGTGCTCGGGGTTTTGTGGAGGGCTCCAAAACAGATGGAAATCGAGGAGGAGGCGTAGATTTGATGGAAATCGGGGCTCTGGTTCGTGCTCGGGTCGGACTCAGGTGGGGGAACGAGCTGACAAGGTGGGGGCGCGACGTCAGTGGGAGAAAGGAGAGCGCGCGCAGGTGTCAAGCTGGGCCGCGCGGGCGAAGGAGAGAAAAGGGGAGTGCGCGCTGCGGCTGCAGGAATGGGCCGGCCGGGCGCCTTCGGCCCAAAGAGAGGAGTGGGGGAGAAACAGCCTGCGCTGGGCCAGGCGAGAGGAGAGGGAAGAAAGGGCAGGCCGACGGGAACAGGCCAGCAAGCTGCTCCGGGCCAAAAGCCAAGGAAGAAAGGAAGGGAGAAAGAAAATGCTTTTCAATTTTGAAAAATGAGATTTCAAAAGCATTTGGAATACAATTTGAATTCAAACAAGATTTTGAGCAAAACCAAACATCACAGAATAAAATATGCAACAGCATGAATGCATCTTCATGGTCTTTGGCCTAGAATTTATTTTAGCTTTTGCAAATAATTTATTAACTAGGTTTTATGCAACACATAAAATGCAACAATTAAATCATATTGCCTAATTCAAATTGATGCAATTTTGGGGATGTTACACCTTGGTCAGCAATGGAGATGGTCCTGCATAAAAGATAAAGATCAGAAACATAGATCAAGAGAAGTGTGGTTTTGGCAAAGTATTATCTTACCATGAGATACGACTGCGGTGACGAAGAGGTTCGTGCACCTCCTCCAAGGCAGCCTCCACTGGGCACTTGCTGCGATCAGCCATGGATGCAGAAGGCGACTAACCAATGGCTTGAGAAAAGGTGTTGTAGATCTAAGCAAAGACCTAACTGCAATGGTAGAGATTGCAAGTGTGGTTCCTTGGGCCGGCCTCGGCTTGAATTTATAGCCGGGATGCATGATGTTTAGTGGGCCACATGGATGCATTGAATTGGTGGATGTTGAATAGTCATTCCCAGAATTGAGGCGAAGGTCAACAGTTGCCACGAAGGATGTCAAGGATTACTTACTATGGTTTTGTGTTTCTAATTGGATCTGGGCAATTTCAGAAAACTCCAGATCGACTAAGATACATAATTTTGCCAATCCAATGGAAGCAAGTTTTTACGGATTGACCAAGGTAGACAATTTAGGAGAGGAATAAAGAGGAGCAAATGATGGTAAAATTAGCTAATTGTGGGGGCTAACCGAGACAATTAGTTCATAGGAAAAGAATACAAATTGTAGGGTGAGAGAGTTGTAACTTTAACGGAGTTTACTCCTAATACAATATAAGGGTTATAGAAAATATTTTCGTGTAATTTCCCCGACCGGTGCAGTAAGAACTATGGAGTTCATGGTAGGAGCAAAATCTTCTATTAACATCTCATGGACAAACAGGTCGTTGTTGATTGGGAAACCATGGGGAAGGAATCAGAGCTCTATCCCAGAATTTGCTTGCATTGTTGCGAGTGTTGTTGCAGACCCATAGCGCACACTATGAAGAGCGATCACTGTGGATCGTTTGTATACATACTGAATCTGGCTCTCAAGGATGACATGGCATTAACAGAGTCAATCGCAAGCTGGGTAGATTGTCGAAGATTCTCCAGACGTACTTCCAAATCTGAGGAAAGAAAGTACGGAATCAGAGTGAAGTATTGTTGATGGTAGATAACTCCTATTTTAAACCATCAACTAACCTCATAAATGACATGTAATGATCCAAAGAGTGTAGCTATAGGGTTTGATTCTAACGAGTTCCACGACTTGTGTTGTTCTTACTTGTTTTGCAGGATATTCAATATTTCATCATAAGAAAGTATCTCAAGTGAAGAATCAGAGCGCACCATTGTGACGAGTTCGTCGAGACAATCGAAACCGACATATCACTTGCCATATTTGGAGCCCCAGAGCGAGAGTCCTCGATGAATACGATTTGGAAGACTCTGGAACCCCCTAGAAGCATTATCCATATAAGGATCAGGGGTGTAACAGATAAGATTCCATCAGCTACAGAATACTAGAATTATCCAGGGACCGGACAAGAAGATGATGACAAGGAATCCAACCATGCCACGACTCGTTGCGCAAACCAATTGAACAAGGACTAGAGGAGAATAAGGAATGTCCTAGAAGACAACTCGGCGAAGATGGAGCCTGGAGGCTGCCAGGTGGGGCCGACCGGCCCCACCCCCAGGCTGGCCATCCTGGGCGAGGTTGCTCTATGACCCATCTTCGTGGAACGTGACCTAATTGACCTCTTCGACGTATCTTGACCATTGTTCAAGGTTGATTTGATCCGAGGGCTACGGTTCATCCCACAGGGCTATATAAGAAACCCCAGACCCCCCTCCTGGAGGCATCGCTTCATAATTTAGTCTTCAATCATTTTGTTCAAAGGTAGCCTAGACAACCAAAGAGCTCCACCATCCTAGGGCATAGCTAGAATAGAATTAGAAGAGTCGAGGGAAGCTCGGACTCCGGATCTAGTCAAGAGGAGGCTAGGTGATTAGCCTTGTAACTTCTCTCTTATATCAACATTGTTCTTCGATTTGTCTAATTGTCTTCTAGTTCATCATCTTTGTGTTCTAATTGTGTTCTAGTTCATCTCTGTGTTCTAATCTACTTCTAATTACCTTTCTAGTTTATTCTTGTGTTTCTAATCTACTTCTAATTGTTCATCTAGTTCTTATTCATCTTCTAGTTCTTGTTCTAGTTGATACTTGTCATGACTTGTTACTATTTCGTGTTCATAATTATAATGTTCATCGTCTGCTTTAATTATATGTCTAGCATAGCTAGGGTATCTTTTATGTTTATGCACTTGTTTGTATAGCGCTCATTCTGTCGATCGCCGGGTGAGTGGTCAACATTGTGTAAGCGTGGTGCGTATACGTTATTTACCTGCGAATGCACCATATATTTCGGGCCAGCAAGTGGTCTGGTAGTTCGCGAGGGTGACTCTTATAGCCTCATTGATTCCTCTGTAGTCCACTCCCCGAATATAGGCCAAGTAAGACATGGTCACCCGGAGAGGATAGACTCTGGATCTGATCCTCCATGCGTGATGTCTCCTGCATATAAATATAAGTTATTCTAACCATGATTGCTAAACATAATTGCACTAATTGATGTAGTCTATGACCTATAGTTAGAACCATATTAGGAAGTTAATCTGTCTCTTTCTAGTTTTAGTTATGATCTAACCTTGGATGAAAATGCTTTGTGGAACTCTTTTTGTATTAATTTGTTCTATTTCATTTATCTTATTTATCATATATGATTGATTCCTGCGTTGAGTAGATCTAGTGGAACTCTTATCATAATCATACATGTGTGTGTTATAGTTTGTAGATGTTTATCTCCTGCCACTCTCTTAAATCTTAGAAGTAGGGGCATAATATACATAATGATACCTTGGAAACTATCCTAGGTGAAATGCTACAACGGATGTATTTTATCTGTGCGCTTGCGGATAATCTCATTTTATATTTTATAAGGGCATGATCATAAATACAATCAACGTCTCTAGTGTTGCTGCTAGTGGTGACAGCCTAGCATTACAGGTAATGTCGTTAGATTTGTCTACCTATATTTCTAGCATCGTTATCTGAAGTTGAAATCGCTAAGAAAGGGATCGCTCGATGTATTGTTGTTGACATGTCTTAGCATCACTTCAGATAACGGCGCTAGAAATGCAGATAGACAAATCTAACAACATTACCCTTAACGCTAGGCTGTCACCACTAGCAGCGACACTAGAGACGTGGATGGTATTTATGATCTTGCCCTTATAAAATATGAAATGAGATTATCTGCAAGCGCACAGATAAAATACATCCGCTATAGCATTTCACCAAGGAGAGTTTCCTAGGTATCTTTATTTATAACAGAGCAATGCATATCATTAGTTACCCGGTAGGAGATAAACATCTACAACTATGACACACACATGTATGATTATGATAAGAGTTTCACTAGATCTATACTCAACACAGGAATCAATCATAAATGATAAATAAGATAAATGTAATAGAACAGAGTAAACCATATAAAAGAGTTCCAATAGAGCATTCCCACCCAAGGTCGGATCGTAGCCAAATCTAGAAAGAGACAGATTAACTTTCTAATATGGTTCTAACTATAGGTCATAAACTACATCAATTAGTGCATTATATTTAGCAATCATGGTTAGAATAACTTATATTTATACGCAGGAGACATCACGCGTGGAGGATCAGATCCAGAGTCTATGTCCTCCGGGTGACCAGGTCTTACTTGCCCTATATTCGGGGAGTGGACTACAAAGGACTCAACAAGGCTATAATAGTCACCCTCGTGATCTACCACTTGCTGGCCCAGAATATAGGGTGCATTCGCAGGTAAACAACGTATAAGCACCATGCTTGCTGTTGACGCAAAACGTGACGCCCTGCGCCAGGCACACAGCAAGCCGAACGAGGCTGGCTTCAATCGGGTACCCGGAGTATTCTGAATCCGGAAACGTGCCAGTCGGTTTGACCTGAAAACCAACAAGGGATAAAAATATGAGAATACCTTGGAACATGCTGGGTGAGACCAGGCAGTTCCATATGTACGGCTTTGAAAGCCAATCATGACGGCACACAGCTATAAAAGCTGTTTGTCGAAACGGGTTTATAATGTCATTCGGCAAGTATAAAGATGGAGCTTATAAACACGTTGAATGCCGAACACATGAACAACAGAAAGGTAAAAGGGTAATTTGTAAATATAAATCTATTCAAATAACATATGCATAGGCTAATCCAACTAATCTGCCGCACATTTAGCCTTCATGAACCCGTCAAGTATAAACTCAAGCAAAGCTAATCCACCGCATGATACCACTTGCTATAAGTCCACACCACTCCTTATAATAAGATTAATCCACCGCATGTTACGATCTAATTATAAGAAGCTAAAAGCATACATATATCTGAACAGATCTATAAAAACTCATTACTCATGTAAGCTTAACCAGAGTCGGCAAACTAGCCGAACTGGGGTCCATGAAGAAGGGACATACAAGAAAAGCATGATTAAACTAATCTAAAACTTGCACCTGCCGCACGGTACCCAGCTCTATCAATGCCTAAACATGGTCGACATGCATGAACCCACAACATGTAACAATCTGGATTGAAAGTTAATTCGGCCATCATGATCTTATGATTAACGAAGCACAAATAAACTCATGCAGCAAGGCCGAACAAAGATCAATCTAGATTGGGCAAAGAGTGTTATAGGAATTAAATAAATAAAACATATAACACATGATAACTTAATGAATCTATTAGATTTGCCAAATCTAACAGAGCCGATAACTATTTTTACTCATGACTTAATCCGCCGCATGATACAAGGCATAAGCAAAAACTTCCCGTCGTAAGCTTAAATCCGCCGCACGATACTAAGCTTAACATACGAGACTACTTGCATCATATCTAAATCCACCGCATGATACTAGACATGATAGCAAGGTTGCCGGTACTTACGGAGGTCGACGGATCGATGATTCCTCTCGAAGAACTCGACGACACGACTTAGGGACTCGAAAGGTGGCACGGGGCCGGTTGTATTGATATGGTTGTGAACATTTTTTACAATAGCCAAGGGTTTATATTTATACCCTGGACGCAATACATGTCCTAAGAGGACACGACTAGGAAATATTAAAGGAAAATACAATATTCTTGGCCTTCAACTCCTTTCGGAATCATCATTGCCTTAATTGTTGCAATTTTGTTGCCTGATCGGCTCTCGTTTCCGTCGTTTCAATGGAAACTCCCTTTTCTCAGAATAGCCGACCGCATGAGCAGTTGCCAAATCCTTGGAAACTAGCCGACCACATGGATACTTGCCGAATGCCTTATACGTCCATCTCCGGACACTAGCCATGCATGCCGTCTTCTAGCCTTTCCTTCATCGTGAAGCCATTCATGCTAAATATAGAAGTGGACGTCGAGATGTGCATGCTTTATATATATTGCTTTCTTTGCATGCTTGCCACATCACAACGCCACCAAATCCAACTTCTAGCCAATGAGATCAGAATCCTCTGCTTCTTGAATACTCGTTTAATCTGTCACGATCATGGTCGATTATCCTCGTGATCGGCTTCTCTTGCCATATCTATTTCCTGAATGGAGTAACCGACCGCTTGGCCGTCTACTGAACGCTCTTCTCACTGCTCATTGGGTCCACCTGTCATCTTCTCAATGTTGACCAAAATCCAGTGTTAACACTTACACAATGTTGACCACTCACCTCGCGATCGACAGAATGAGCACTATACGAACAAGAGCATAAACATAAAGATACCCTAGCTATGCTAGACATATAATCAAAGTAGACGACGAACATTATAATTATGAACACGAAATAGTAACAAGTCATGACATGTATCAACTAGAACACAAACTAGAAGATGAATAAGGACTAGATGAACAATTAGAACTAGATTAGAACACAGAGATGAACTAGAGAGATAATTAGAAGAAGAACTAGAACACAATTAGAACACAAGATAATGAACTAGAAGACAATTAGACAATTAAAAGAACAATGTTGATACAAGAGAGAAGACAAGGCTAATTACCTAGCTCCTCTTGACTAGATCTGGAATCTGAGCTTCCCTCGACTCTTCTAATTCTATTCTAGCTACGCCCTTGGTTGGTGGAGCTCCTGGTTGTCTAGGCTACCTCTAATCTAAACAATTGATTGATCTATGCTATGAGATATGATGATGTCTCCAGGAGGGGGGTCTGGGGTTTCTTATATAGCCCGGTGGGATGAACCATAGCCCTTGGATCGATCCGACGTTGAACAACGGTTGAGATACAAAGTAGAGGTCGGTTAGGTCATGCCGCACGAAGGAGGAGTGGATGACATCTGGGCCCAGGCCGGCCGGCTGGCCTAGGGTTGAGGCCGGCCGGCCTCCCCTGGCGCCGCCTGCCTCTTCCTTCGATCGGAAGTCTTCTAACACCTTCCTTATTCGCCTAGAGTCCATGTTTGGTTGGTTTGCGCAACGAGTCGTGACGTGGATGGATTCCTTGTCGTCTTTTTCCTATCTGGACCCTGGATATCTCTGGTATCTATAGTTGTTGGAATCTTGTCTGTTACACCCCTGATCTTTGTATGGATAATGCTTCTAGAGGGTTCCAGAGTCTTCCTGGTCATATTCATCGAGAACTCTTGCTCCGGGGCTCCAAATATGGCAAGTGGTATGTCCGTTGTGATAGTCTTGACGAGCCCGTCTCACTGGTGTGCTCTAATTCTTCACTTGAGATACTTTCTTATGATGAAATATTAAATATCCTGCAAAACAAGTGGAATCGACACAACTCATGGAACTCGTTAGAATCAAACTCTATAGCTACACTCTTTGGATCATTGCGGGTCATTTATGAGGTTAGTTGACGATTTAAAATAGGAGTTATCTACCATCAACAATTGTTTCAAGAGGAGGCGCAAACTTTTTATAAATTTTAGCAGACCAATGGTGTTACAATGTTATATTTGGATTGAAGGGAGATCTTCTAAGTTACAAAGGTTGAGTATAAAATATATCTAAAGACAAGATCCATCATTGATGAGGTCAAGTTTTGGAACACGGGGAGTACCATCAAAAGTCGAGTAGTACTCTTAAGATGGCATCTGTTTGGCTCATGGTCTAAAACTCCAAGGTGTATCTGGATGTAGAAGCCACCCCAGAATATCGTACTGTGCAGATGGCAGTGCATGTAAAAGACAAAACACAGATGTTGGAGCAACATAATAAAAGGGTGATGGGCAACATAGTCGAGGAGGTTTGCATGGAGACCGGAGGGTTCACAACCGAGAGAGCAAGAATGAACCAATCACAAGATTTCTTCTAGTTGCAACAACCGGATCCAAGGCCACCAGGAGCTCTAGGGATGTGAAAACCCTCATCCCTATCACAAGATTTTTTTCTAGTTGCAAGGGGGAGTGATAGAGAAATTGTCAGACCACGGAGGGTCGAGCTGGGTGGAAGCTCTTAGGGAAATCAGAAATGAGGAAGACATGTTGAAGCGGGTGGATCCTCGCTGAACGAACAACTGATATTTATACGTGATCGAAGAAAATGGGCTGAAGATTAATAGTTCATATGTGAACCTTGGAGATAAGAATGGTGACAAGGCTGCACAAAGTCCAATAGGCAGAATTAATACATCTTTTTTTCCCAGAACACCCATGAGTTCCTGTGATCAGAGTGGCAGCATTATCCGTGTCTGAGGTGTTAGGGGGATCGAATTGAGATGGAACCAAGGATCATTGTGGCAATACAAATAGCTTGAAAGTGTAGTCATGAATTGTAATACCCTCAGAATGAAAGCCATAGATCAAGTGTTTTTTCGGACAAAGGTTGACTGACTTTTAATGAGAGACCAAAAATTTGACTTTTTGATGCATTATTCGAATGGACGAACAGAGACCACAGATGCGTAGGGCTCGTCAAATACTTTTTATTTGACTACTTATTTGTGTTAATCGGACATTGGAGGGATAAGTTACGTTAATTGCTAGATTTAAAAAATAATAATTAAATAAAAAAAAGATCATGTACGTAACCTTACCTGGTTGAAAAACCACCATGACCTTTTGTCTTCTGCCATGAGGGAAAACAGAGAAGAGAAAAGGGAGAGAAGAGAGAAGGAGAAAGAATAGAGGGGTTAGGGTTTCCTGCCGCCGTTGTCGTCTGTCTCTGCCGTCATCGTCCGTGACGCCGTTCCTTCTTGGGTTTTTGGTTAGGCATCATCTTCTCTTCTTGTTTTTGCCCTTAAAC
This sequence comes from Coix lacryma-jobi var. lacryma-jobi, assembly GCA_009763385.1. Classification (NCBI taxonomy): domain Eukaryota; kingdom Viridiplantae; phylum Streptophyta; class Magnoliopsida; order Poales; family Poaceae; genus Coix; species Coix lacryma-jobi. Next base: position 50,445,624 of record CM019828.1, read on the forward strand.
TTCTTGTTTCTCTCGTTGTTCATGATGGATACATCATGTTCATCGTAGATCGGAACGATAGGACGGTCCTAACGGCGTAGATCGTTGTGAGAAGGGGAAGAGAGGAGTAGATAGCCGGAGGAAGGTCATCGTTCTCGCTGTGGTTTTCATTGGTGAGATGCTAAACCCTAATCCTCTTTATTGGATCAAGTTTTGCAGATCGAATCATCTTTTTAGAGGAGGTTTAGATGGAGTAATTCCCGAAATTCTCGAAATCAATTTTTGTTCATGTTCTAAATTTCTGTCAGACAGACCAGTTATTAATTTTTCTGACTGTGGACAAAGTTTTAGAGGACTTCATGAACTTTCTTTTGACTCCAGGATCACCTTCATAGCCTCTGTATTTTGGGAGATATGATCGTTTCAAGTAGATGTTTTTGCAGAAACGAGAATCTGGACAGATTTAGATCTAATCAGTTTTTGGACCTTTTAACGGAGGAATCTGAATTTACGGTCTGAATAAGAGTTGTAGTGTTTTTCATAATATTTCCAAATTGTTATAGATCATATTTTTTTGGATGAGTATATCTATAGTTATGACTTTTATAAACTTGCTGTCCTGTGTAGATCAGTTATGTTAAGAGGATGATTAGGCTATTTTTAAAAGTCCCATATGCTGAAACTTTATATATCAAAGTTGTAGATAATAAAGTTTTTTATCTTCTGGTAGATTTTGAGAATTTTTGGATGTATGGTTTTATATATATGAAAAAGAGAAGTAACAGTGCTGCTGTCATGATCGGTAGCGAAACCGGTATACGTTGGAACGGCGGGATTTGGGACGCTTTAGTGTTTAATTTGTTATTGATTTATTTGTATGATTGTGTTGGTTCTAAGTTTTGCTTGTGGTCAGGTGGTACACCTTCGGAGCGTGCTTAGCTCTTGTTCTTGATCTTCCGTAAAGGCAAGTAAACGTGGCGTCGTGGTCCATATGCTTTAACTTTGTTGTTTGAATTGCCTCCAATAAATTTTAGTATTTCACACTAGCCATATAATCTGAACTCATAAGTTATTCATTTTACTTTGGAGTATGAAATTTTATATCTTATGGTAATAATGTTGATTAATGAAGTTACTGAAGTGCATATATAACCACTTTGCATTTGCACTCTTCCCGTTTATATGCATTTGAAGAAACCATAGCTAAATTGGTGCGGTAAGTACCGGTACAGCAACGCACGTTGATGAGCAATGTGGTTGCAGTCCCCACTCCCTCTTCCTGGGACGTGTGGGTAGAAGTGAAGTCATACATTGCATTGCATCATTCGCATTTGCATTGCATTGCATTGAATTGCACCATTTGCAGATGTATTTTGAAGTGTACATTTATATTTTTATGATCTGAAGATACCGATGTTCTCTATATTGATGTACCCGTTATAATGATGAATCTTTAATTACGCTATTTAAATTTGTTGTTTAATCAAACTGTGATTTGAATAACTTAGTTAAAGCAGTTTGCTTGCTGAGCTTTTCCATAAACCTCACACGTTGATATTTCCCCTCTCAGGTATTTGAGCTCAGAAGATGCATGCTTGAGATGGGAGTAGCGGCACTTGTGCACATAACTTATGAAATCATACATATTTTGGGACACTTATGTTGTAATAACAATATTAATAATAATGGTTTAGTTGGATCTATCACTGTGCTTTTATATCAAAGCTTGGATTTGGTTTGTTTGAGTTATGTTAGTTTGTGAGCAGTAAAGACTTTCATATTTGTTAATCCATATGATCTTAATTGCTTCTGCGTACTCTGTTTCTGTGATTGTTTTTCTGGTTTGGTATGGTAATACTCCAGAAGGTTTTGTTGTTTTCTTGTGGGGTGTTACAGTTGGTAATCAGAGCCTAGGTTATAGGTTCTAGGCTTAAGTTGTTGTGCAAAAATTTGACACACTAAAACTTGACACGCTTGGACTTCTAGGATGGGGATGGTTTTTGTATTGCCTTTGCTTTTTGTTGTCCTTTTATCTGGTGGCTATTATTGTTATACTGATGTGTTGATATTGTTGTGTGGGTTGTAGATGGCTCGAGGCCGCGGTCGTGGTCTCGGTCGTGGTCGTGGTGGCCGCGGTGAGAATGAGCCGCCTCAGGATATGGTATCAATTTTAGCATTCATGCAAGCAATGCGAGCAGAGTTGGATGCTCTACGTCAGGCTCCTAATGGTGGTGTTAGTGGTGATCCTCCTCCTTACACTACTGGTGGCGGGGATCCTCCTCCTGACACTAATGGTGGTGGTGGTGGCAGTGATCCTCTAGCTGGAGGGCATGTTCAGCGGCCGTTGGACTTGAGAGAATGGTGTGGTATGCATCTAGAGCTTTTTGCTGGAAGTGGTGCTCCAGTTGAGGCTGCAGATTGGCTTGCTGCTATGGTTGACAAACTGGAGGCTTTTCAGATTCCCTTTTCAGAATGGGTTCACTATGCTGGACAACTACTGAAGGGTGAGGCTCTTGTGTGGTGGAGGAATGTGATATATTCTCGCAAGGCTAGATCTGGTCCTGTTACTTGGCAGGAGTTTGTTGGTCAGTTTCAGAGGAGGTTCTACCCTATTGCTTTCATGGACAAGATGAAGACTCAACTTGAGAGGTGCCATCAAGGCAAAGGGTCTATGGCAGAGTATGAGATTTCTTTCAACCAAAATTGTGCGCTTTGTTCCTCTTGTGGCACACGATGAGTATGAGAAGGCAAGGATTTTTAGGCAGGGATTGAAGGCGTCTATTCAATGTGTTCTGGGTGCTTTTCCTATAGTGGTTTTTCTCTCGGTTGTTGAGCGTGCTTTGGGAGTTGAGGTGCAGGATGAGTTTACTAAAGAGCTTAGAGCTGGAGGTGGAAGTAGAGATCAGTCTCAGGGTCAAAGGGATCAACAGGGGCAGACTAGCCAAACTGGAGGTCCTGTTCAGAGGAAGGACAAGCACCGTCGGCACCAACCCTATGGTGGTAGCTCTTTTTAGTCTCGTGGTTTAGGAGCTAGATCTGGTGGTACCTTTGTTCGGTACCGAGCTGTTGTGAAGCCAGGCATGGGTTTGGTTTGTTTTCGGTGTGGTGATGCTCATCGGCGTGCAGATTGTCGTTGGACTGGTCGGTGCTCTAGGTGTGGCAAGGATGACCACAATGAGGTTGTGTGCAGGAAGAATCCTAACAGCAAGGTTAGATGGGAGGAAGTTTCTTCTTCACCTGGAAAGCATGGTTCTGCTCACAAGATGGCTAATAGGTTAGTTATCCGCATGCACCTAGTTCTAGTGGTGCATATTGGCTTCCTCAAGCTCCTACACCTTCTGCTCCACCAGCACAGTGGGCTACTACAAAATCTGGTTTCTCTAGACCTTCTACTTTGGCTGGTGTTCAGGGCGCTTATGTTATGCCCTCAGTTGATAATCGTGACCGCGGGGATGTGGTGGCAGGTACTATCTTCATTGATTCTTTTGATGCATATGTCCTTTTTTTGATTCTGGAGCTAGTTTCTCTTTTGTATCCGAGGGTTTTGTGGTTTGTACCGGTATCTCGGTTCAACAGATTAGTCAAGCTATTACAATCAATTCTGCTAAGGGACCTCTATCTAGTACTTATATTTGTCCGGGTTGTCGCATTAGCATAGAAGATGAGAATTTTATGGTTAATCTAGTTATCATCCCATTAGATTTGTTTGATGTTATTCTTGGGATGGATTAGCTTTCTCAGTATCAGGCTGTTATCTCTTGTTTTTGGAAGACAGTCTCTCTGCATGCACCTTCGGGGCATGATGTTGTTTTCCAATATTCCCTTGCATTGCTTTGTTGTCTTTTTCCCGATCGCTGGTCAAGGAAGTCAGGTATTTTGTGGGCTATGTGTGAGGTTCAAGATTCTATCTCAAGCATAAAGGGCATTCCAGTGGTGTGTAGATACCCTGATGTTTTTTCCTGATGAGCTGCCAGGTTTGCCTCCTAAAAGGGAGTCTCTCTTTGAGATTAAGTTGATTCCTGCAACTCAGCCCATCTATAAGTCTCCATATAGAATGGCACCCGTGGAGCAAGTAGAATTGAAGAAGTAGATTAATGATCTTCTAGCGAAGGGATTTATTAGACCAAGTGTCTCGCTGAAAGGACCGTGACGCCTAAGAGGGAGGGTGAATTAGGCAACTTAAAACTTCTACTTTAAACTATGGCCTCTAATTTCCACCTAGTCAAAAACTATGCAACAAAGTAAACTATCTAGAGTGCAAATAAGGTTTTACTAGGTGTGTTTCTATCTCTACCGCAAAAGAGTTTTGCAACCTATGATCCAAACCTATCAACTAGCCTATCAACTAAGCTAGGAAAGGTAAAGCACACAACAAAGGTAGCAAGTAAATGTGAAAGCTAAAGAGTGTTGTAGACATGCAAACTCCCGTCGATGACTCTTGTATTTTTACTGAGGTATCGAGAAGCGCGCAAGCTTCCCCCTAGTCCTCGTTGGAGCCCCTTGCAAGAAATACCTCGCAAGGGCCAAGCTCTCGGACAGGTAACTCCGTGGTGCAGATACATGGGTGTATGCCGAGTCTCGAGTGATGAGTGATTATCAATGGGTTTGATGCGCATGTTCTTTGGCTTGTGCTGTGCAGGTGTCGAGCACGGAGACAGTGATCGAGGGCAAGATGAAGGTCAAGTAGAGATGTGTCGTGCCGACAGACCGAGAGCGGTGAAGGGCGGACGTGAGGCTTGGACTGAGGGACCGGTGGCCTGAGGATCAGCTGTGGTGGCTGACAGCCTGGGACAGCGACGAGCGGAGACTTGTGGGGCACAGTGTTGCTCGGGTCGAGGACCTGGGGACATGTGTCGGTGGACGGGGTGCACGGGCGGTGCATCCCCTCTACGGCGTCGGTTTGATGGTTCAGCCACAGAAAAACCATCGGGAGGACGGTTTCCAGGTTTGGGCCACAAAACCTGGGTGCTGCGGGTTTGCCGAGTTTGGGCCACAAAACTTGGGCTGAGGACGGTTTCCAGGTTTGGGCCTCAAAACCTGGGCGCTGGCGGGTTTCTGAGTTTGGGCCACAAAACTCAGGCGATGGACGGCTGGTTTCCCGGTTTGGGCCTCCAAACTGGGGGTTGATCGTGAAGGCTGGTTTCCTGGTTTGGGCCTCAAAACCGGGGGCTAAGTCTGTGAAAAGGACAAGCAGAGCGGTGGCGGCACGTGGCGGCAATCAGTGAGGTTGCGTCGAGGCAACACTACCAGTTGTGCGGGCGTGGCCGTCGATCAGCATCTTCCTCGAGTTGGTCCAGAATAACCTTAGGGTTTAGCTGGTTCGCTCTGTAAATAACTAGGGGTAGAGTGGGAATTAGAATTAGGATAAGTAGGGGGAGACACCCACCTCCCAAATCATCTCAGTCATTTTGCTCTTTGCCTTCTAGGGTTTTCCTGCTCTCCCAATGCCCTACTATAGTGAACTGAGATCCACAGAGAAGACAATCATACCTCTGTGTTCATGAGATTTTGAGAATGTGAGACCGTAATCTCACTATTGTAGCATGTGGTAGCAACACGGTTGCAAATTTGTGGTTGTGATTCGTGTTTTGGTATTGTTCTTCGCGGGTTGCTTTTCTCCACGATTTTCCCGGTGATCGATCTCTTTACTCGTTGCATCTTTTGCGATTCTATTTGAACAGAGATGTTCTAGATCATGAGGCACTTCTTTCCACCGAAGGAATTGACCTCTAACCTCACGAGCTAGTAGATCGGTCGATTTTCGTTTCGAATCGAGTTTTGCTCTCTTTGCCTCGATTTTCTTCGATTCATCGATTTGGAGATACGTTTGAGCCGTGATCTCGTAGGAGTAGCTCACTATACTCCTCGTGACTCCTCTCACCAAGTTTGAACCCTAGGGGTTTCGTTTTGGGTGAGATCGAGTTGAATCGGTGGAAGAACGGAGCCGTTTTGGGTTGACCGGACGCTTGCATCGGGCTGACCAGACGCTCGGTCCTGAGTCCGGTCGTTGAAGGTTTGTTCAGTCTTTGTTTTGTGACATGACCGGACGCTTGCTTGATCACTGACCGGACGCAACTCGCTTACTGTTCACTGCTTGTTTGCCAACTGATCGGACGCTAGGCACCTTGACCGGACGCTCGCCACTAGTGAGTCCGGTCAGGAACAGGAGGGTCCAGAACCATTTTCGACAGACCGGACGCGTCCGGTGCCTGTTGTCCGGACGCTCCAGTGAGTCCGGTCAGGTGTGTTCTGCGCGTTTTCGTCTGCAGTTTGTTCGTCCGTTGTCGGTTTTGTTTTCGGCTTTTGCGTTGGGTTTCTAGAGTTGTGTAGTGTCCCGCTGTGCTTCTCGGAAGCATCCACCCTACATCTAGGGTCGTGGACACTACTTAAGCTCTAGGTTTGCTTTTGGTGTGATTCTCGAGACAGTGGCAACAAGTTTCTGAAAAGAAATTTTGAAGCTCCCATTCACCCCCCTCTGGTCGCTTTCTGGTAGCACTTTCGGTCCTTCAATTGGTATCGGAGCGGGTTAAGGATATTCCACCTTAGCCGGTTCCAGATCCACAGAAGGCGACATGGATCGCGGCGTGGGCAAACCGCCATTCTTTGATGGGATGAACTATGCGTATTGGAAGAAACGCATGTCGGCCCATCTTTAGAGTATGGGTTCTTCTGTTTGGGAGATTTGCAACAAGGCCGATTATGTGGTTCTGGCTGCTCGTGTTACTCAGCTGCAGATCGATGAGCACGATGCCAATAGCCGAGCCCGTAATGCTCCTTTCTCCTATTTGAGCATGTCTGAGTTTTATCGTGTTTCTCATCTCCCCACGGCTCGTGAGATTTGGGCCACCCTCATGCGCTTCCATGAGGGAACCACTCAAGTCAAATCCCGTCTCTACGAGTCGCACAAGTGGGAGTATGAGAACTTTCGACACATGCCTGGCGAGAGCATAGAAAGTTTATTCGCTCGCTTTCAGGTGATTGTCAATAGGATGAGGGCTAACAAGGAGCTGTTGCCTTTCGACGATCATGAGAGAGCTTTGAAGCTTTTGCATACTCTGGATCGGTCGGTGTGGGACTCGAAGGTTCAGGCGATCATCGAATCACCTAACTATGAGACCCTCACATGCGACGAGCTCTTTAGTAAGCTCAAATCCAGTGAGATTGACGCCATGACGAGGGCTTCTTATGAGAATCCTTCTGGCCCATCTATGGCTTTGGTTTCTGGCTCTTCTGCTAACCCCTCTGGAGGCTTTGCATTCTCTTCTCTTCTTTCTGTCACAGAGGAGCAGCTGGAGTTCATGGGGGATGACGAGTTCGCTTTACTCGCCAACCGGTTCTTGCGGTTCCACAACAACCGCATGAACCATCGCCGCGGAGGAGGACGCTCTGGATGTTTCGAGTGCGGCGACCCTGACCACTTCATCGCCAATTGTCCCAAGAAGAACAAGCAAGCATTTGGGAAGGGCGATCATGGGCACAAGTATGACTCCGGCAAGCGCAAGGAGAAGTATGTCCCCGCGAAGCACAAGCGGAAGGGCAGCTTCAACAAGGAGTACATCAAGAAGAAGTACTTGGAGAAGGCCCAGGCTGAGCAGCGTGCTTTCTTCACCACGCTTAGCGACGTCGACGACTCGGATGATGACTCCGCTTCCTCAAGCGACGACGAGTCCGAGAAGGAGAAGAGGATCGAGGACAAGCTGAACGGCCTCTGTTTCTTCGCCGACAATGAGGGTTTTTGCACCATGGCCCTCGGCAAGGAGGTCAACAGCCAGCTAGAGGACACCCCTCGGAACGACGACGACGACACCTTGCTGGTATCTCAGACCCCCGACGAGCTTTCTGATGAGGTCGAGAAACTTACTGCCACCCTTCTTAGTCAAGATAAGCTGCTTAGGCGTGCTGCTAGAGAGCGGAAGGAGTTTAGGCAGAAGTGGGAAGATACGGTGAAGGAGCTTGAGTTTGCCAAGTCCACCGTAGTTGTCAATGAGGAGGGTGAGTGCGAGATGTGCACCAAGCACATGACTGACCTTCTCACTTTGAGAGGTAAATATGTTGCTTTGGTTGGAGAGGTGGATGAGGTCCGGGCAAGACCCATGTTGTTGGGTGCAGCAAGTCTTGTGCAGGCTTGCAATCCGAGTTGGAAGAGAAGGATGCCAAGATTGTGTCTCTTGAGAAGCCAGCTCGGGTAGCACTTGTGTGGCTAGGTGTGCTTTGTGTGAGGGTTTGGATATGGAGATAGCCAATGTGAAGCATGACAAGATGCAAACTGAGGAAGAAAACACATACCTTCGGACCATCTTGTCATGGGTGTCTAGTGGTGAGCCGCAGCTTGGGATGATGATTGCCTAATTCAAGCGTGCTGGTGGAGGTCCAGGTGTAGGTTTTGCTCCGGGTACTGAGTGTGCGTCCTCTTTTGGGAAGATTGGAGAGTCGAGTGGTCTTAATCCGAGTGAGAAGCCCAACTCCACCACTACTCCCAAGCTTACCAAGATTCCACCCAAAGAGCCTCTCAAGCCTAACACTGAGGATGGTGTGTTTGTTGAACCTTTGAGAGCTCCACCCAAGAAACAGACATGGGATCCAAAACCAATCCACCTCAAGAACAAGCTAGACACCATGCCACCTATCCAAGAGGAGCTCATGCCACAGAAAGGCAAAGTGATCCACACCCACTACCGTGAGTACCAACAACCCCCTATGAGAGCGGTGAGGTACCAGTGTGAGCACTTTGGGAGAGATGGACACTTGAGGGAGTTTTGCTTTTGGCGCCAGAGAGATGAGCGCCATGCCAGGGAGATGAACAATGCGGACATGTATCATCCTTTCCATGATGTACATGTGTCGAATTTTCAGAGGAGAGCTGCTAGGCCTAGAGGTACAGTGCCTCAAGGTCCTAGACCTCAGGGAGGTGTTGCCCGGTGGGATCCTGGCTTTGTAGGATATGGACCCCGTGGCGGTGGCTTTGTTGACCGTTATCCTCCACTGCGTTTTGAGTATCGCGTTGGACGCTCTTCCCTCAGTGGACCATGTTTTCTTGTGCGTGGTGATCGCTTTCCCCGTAGGCGTAATAGGAATGGTTTTTCTACTAACCGTTCTTTTGAGCAGCCGGCCCAACACTGGTATTCCTCCTACTTCACTAACCCCAGTGTTGGACCGTATGCTCACCCTATGTCTTTTTATTGATGTAGGTAAAACGATTGGAGGACATTTGGTTGGTGGATTCCGGTTGTTCGAGGCACATGACTGGAAACGCCAAGTGGTTCTCCAGTCTTAGTGCTGTTGCCAGAAAGAATTTTATCACCTTTGGCGACAATAGCAAAGGTAAAGTGTTGTCTCGTGGGTCGGTGCGAGTTAATGAGCACTTTGTGTTGCGTGATGTTGCTCTTGTTTCTAACTTGCATTTTAATCTTCTTTCTGTTTTGCAACTTTTCGATGATGACTATGAGATTCGTTTTAAGCCGAATCTCAGTCGTATTTTAGATCCTCAGGCAATCTTGTATGTTTGATTTATCCCTTTGGAAAAGTCTTTCGTGCGAATTTCTCGGAGTCGTTTGGAATCTCTCGTTGTCTTGTGGCCGGTCTTTCCTCCTCTGATCTATGGAAGTGGCATATGAGACTGGGACATTTGAGCTTCGACTTGCTTGCAAGGCTTAGCTCACTTGGCCTAATCCGAGGATTGCCCAAGTTATCCATGGAGAAGGATCTTGTTTGCCATTCTTGTAGACATGGGAAGATGGTTGCCGCTCCCCACCATCCAGTGACTCAGGTCATGAATAAGCGTATGAAAAATATGAAACTTGAGTTTTGAACAAATTTTGAAAATGGTTTAAATAGGCCTTTTAATTAATAAATGGATTTTGATGATTTTTGTAGGCTTATTTAAATGTCCAAAAATCATGAAATTATTTTTGTCACTGTTTTGAGCTGGAAATGTATCATCACAAAAATTTTGAGCTCTGTTGGAGAAAATAGATTTTATTCTTGTTTCTATGCCGTAATTAATTATTTAAATGTTATAATTTGATTTAATTCTGCAGGTTTAAATGGTTGTTCAAAAATTGTGATATTTGTTTTACCACTGTTATTTGATATAATATATCATCTCTAAAAGTTTGAACTAATTTGAGCATAGTTTGCTTCACAACTTAATTTTTGTGCTAATTAAATTGCTTTCTTTATGAATAAGTGATGTTGTTTAACATGAAAACCTAAGTTTCTTTTTGGTAGATTTGGGGGTTAAGTTAGGTGAATTATCTTGATCTGCTGAGTAAATTATCTTGATCTGCTGCTTGATGCAGGCAAGAGTCACTCCTGTAAACCATGTATATTTATACAAGTTCGTTTTGTTGGTTTGCAACTATACCGTGATGGAAAGTTGTTGCGAGTTAAATGTTTATAACTTAGTAAATTTCCATCTTTACCATGATCATGAAATGAGCATCTCATTAAGCATGCACTCCTTTCTCGTGTAGTTTCCGAAGGGGTCGATTGTCCGGACGAGGTTGGTCCAGAGAGTTCAGAGTGTCCTGTTGATCCGGAATATCAGGAGTTCCAGACTCTTTCAGTCAACGAAGGCAAGCCCCGGTTTATTTAACCATTTCGTTGGATTTACAATTACACTTACTTCTGATAACCTGATGCATTAGATGTTTATCAAATAAATGCTTTAAACCTGTTGATGCATGATCAACCTTGTTATCGATATATCAGTCCTTGATACCTGCTTTATGCAAATGATAGAAATGCTTAGCCTTGCTTTATGAAGCTTTTGATAAATGTTTTCGATACTTATCGTTTTGGAATGATAATGAGAAAGAAGGATGGTTAAGACCAGACGGGCACATGCATCGACCCTTGGATCGATGTATGGTGACCCGGATGTGTCAGTTTAGGGTTAACCGTTGTTGGCCTGCTAGATTGAGAAACTGTGAAGTACCGATCATATGCTACGGTAAGCCCTACCTTGGTGGTTCTTAAATGAGAACGGCTAATCGCGCACTGGGAGTGGAGAGATGGCGAGTGTACTAGCTACCCTCATGGGTTAAAGTCCCGGATTGGAGGTGTACAAGTACTCTCGAGTGGCGCGGACCGGGTCTTGTTTGGAGGATCCGAGGTTGGGGTTGGTATATGTGTGATCACTGGTCTACATATATCATATGATCGTGGAAAACTCCCAGATCTGGTTGAATCGGTTCGAATCGTCGTGCTCCTCGGTTAAGGAGACTCAATCTTCTGATCGCACCGTAGAATGAAAACGAAACGGGTTTAAGAAAGAATGATAATGATCTTTCATTAATGTTCACTTTCAATTCTTACTATGTACTTAAATGATTAAATAAAAATTTGGATCTAGGATTTCTCTAGTAAGCTTTTATGCAAATGAAAAGTACTGTTGAGCCATCCCAAGCCAGCATACCTGTTCCTTCTCTTCTCATGTCGGGTAAGCCTTGTTGAGTACCTTTATACTCAGGGTTTGTTAACCCCTGTTGCAGGTGACGTTCACGAGCAGCCTTGCTTTGAGGCTTGTTGCGTGACCGTCATTGAGGAGGACGTGTCCGGGGAGGAGTAATGCAACCCTTAGGCGGGGTTGTTTGTGTGAAATACAGTTTTATTAATGTTGCTTCCACTATCTAGGGTGAAGTTTGAAACTATGGTTTATAATAACTACGCGAGTTTGAACAACTGGTTTGTAAAACTTATGGTGTAATACTTCCGCACTTTTATCTCTGATGTATATTATTTGTGAAATGTTGTAATACTGCCTTGACTCTTGCAATGATCCTGGGAGTGTAAGAAAACGTGGATGAGTCGGGTTACCGATGACACGTGATGGGTCTTTTGGGTTATGGGGCACAGTGTATGACTATCTAAGGTCTGTTGGACAAGGATAGGTACACGTGGGCCCTAATAATTCAGGAGGTTCCGTCACAGCTGGTATCAGAGCGATCATTGCAGCAGTCTTGGAGTATTGTTGCAAAACTTCAAAATGATTTGAGTCAAAACTAATTGCAAATCTAGTTTGAGCCAAAATGCTTTTGACTTACCCCGTTCATGCTATTCGATCTATGTTCTGTCTTGAGTAGTAGATCGTAGATTGTTAAGTGGAACAGCATGGTAAGTTAAGCCTTAATTTGAAATTGTTGTTAAATTTCTACTCTTATGTAATGGAGTATAATTAAATTTTTATATGCTTTATGCGTAAGTACGTTTCATGCATCATGCTTAATCAACTTATGGTATCGTAGGGTAAGGGTTAGAATCCAATCCTTTCTTGCTATCCAAAAAGTATTTCCTCTATCTGCCTAAGTTCTAAACCTTATCTCACTAGGAAGCCGCGCGGTAAGGAGACACCTCGCAAGAGTACGGGTCCCCATGGTGTACCCAAGCACCAACTTGCATCCCGCAAGGAGGAAGGGTCCAACAGCAGTCAGAGTATCAATGAGGACTTACGGGCAGAGGTCCATGAGCTGAAATTCCAGTTGGCCGCCAACTCTCGGGAGAAGAGCTTAGCAGTTGCCAAAGCTGGAGGCATGAAAATCAAGATGGAGGAGGCCAACAGAAGCGTGGTTAATGCAGAAAAACTCATGACTAAAATGCTTGGAGAAAGGAACACCGCTTGGCAGCGAGAAGATGCCGCTTTAGCCCGTCTGCATGAGTTGGAGGCATATGTGACGGATATAGAAGCATTCAATGATCAGTTGCATGAGGAAGTCCATGTGCTGTATGATCAACTTCATCCACCTCCACCTCCAAATGCAGCGGAAGATGAGATGGGTACGCTCACTGATGAGGTAAAGGTAGATGGGCAGAGTGAGGAAGATCCTGATGTGGTTGAGTCTGCTGATGACAGCGACAGTGAGAGTGAGGGTGACGAGTGAGTCATCTCCCATCTGAGTGTCAGGCGTGGATCTTGAACCCTAGAGGGTAGGGGCTGTGTAATAGTCTAGCTTAACATAATCCTAAGCTAGTTGAATCATGTATCAGTCCTGTTATGCATGAATAATGTAACATAAGTGTGTATGCAGTTACTGTTTTTGTATCATAACCCAGAAATCAATAAAGTTCGGTTTTCTTATGAGCAGATGCCTCGTACCCGTGCTGCTGATGGGGCTGGTTCGTCTCATGATGGGGAGGATGTCCCCCACGCACCCCCAGTTCCACCAACACTGGCAGAAGCCATTGCTGCACTCATGCAGGCCACAACTGAAAATGCACGTCTGATACGGGGTCTAGTTCAGAATGCACCACATGGGCAGCATGGCCGACATAATCAACAGGTCCAGGAAAGTACTTATCAGGATTTCACAGAAACCAGGCCGCCGGTTTTCACCAAGGCGGATGAGCCTCTAGAAGCTGCAGATTGGCTCCGTACTATGAATCAGAAGTTTGGGCTAATCCACTGCACTGAAACCCAGAAGCCATCCTTCGCAGCCCAGCAGTTGAGGGGAGCTGCAGAGACTTGGTGGGCAAACTTTGAAGCTACCCAAGCTCCAGGACACCGCATTACCTGGGATGAGTTCTCCAGAGCTTTCAAAGCTCACTACATTCCAGTGGGGGTGATGTGGATGAAGGACGAAGAGTTCTTAGCCCTCCGGCAGGGGGATCAGCCAGTACATCAGTATATTGGCAAGTTTAATCATCTGTCTCAGTATGCTCTGGATCATGTGAATACCGATGACAAGAAGCGCGATTGCTTCATGAGGGGGCTGAATACGAAGATGCAGAAGCTGCTAGCAATGTGTGACGAGAATATCTCCTTCAATGATGCGGTGAATAAAGCTATATCGGTAGAAGAAAAGTATTTCAAGCATCTTGAAGCTAAGAAGAGGAAGGGTGGAAGTTCAACCGGATCGTTTGGTGGCAATAAGAGGTGCCAGCGTATCATTTACCACCCAGTCCAACATAACCGTCCACCATATCGTCCACCCCAACAACAACAAGCCAGCTCACAGCAGTCATCTGCTAGAACTGTTGTGAATCCTAATTATCCACGACAGCCTAATGCCCCTGGCCTTCGAATCCAGACTCCCCAGAACCACAACTACCCATGTTATAATTGTGGGAAACCGGGCCATTTCTCCCACAATTGCCCGTATCCCAAGAAGAGTATCCCAAATAATCCACAAGGACAAGGTAGTCAGAATTCCCAGCAGTGGCCACAGCAACAGGCACAACAGAATCAAGGCCGCAATAATAATTAGAAGAATAAGACCGTCCAGAAGATTGGCCGGGTGTACTATGCGCAAGCGACAAATATTCCTGAAGGGGAGCCCGTCATGATGGGTATGTTTTCAGTCGCTCACCATCCTGCCGTACTACTATTTGATTCCGGTGCATCGCATACCTTTATCAGTAAGAGTTTTGTTGAAAAACATCATATATCAACTGGGGAAACACAAGAAAATTTCCTTATACACACACCTGGAGGTCGTTTATACACAAAGGAAGTGGCGCATCAGGTGCCCGTAGAATTTGCTGGGCATACTTATCCCACTAATATGATAGTAATCAAGGATCAAGATATAGATGTGATCCTAGGGATGAATTGGATGTACCAGCATAAGGCAGTATTAGATGTCTTGCATAGAACAGTCAGGTTGATCATACCCAATAGCACTTCTGAACTCTTTTGATCAGAAGTGCGGCAGCGTCTGTGCAACAACAGTTAAAGAGGTTCAGGATATTCCAGTAGTCTGTGAGTTCCTGGATGTGTTTCTTGAAGACTTGCCGGGGTTACCACCAGACCGTGATGTGGAGTTCAGCATAGAGCTAAAGCCAGGAACAGCACCAATATCTCCACGAGCTTATAGAATGCCACCTAAAGAGCTGGCAGAATTGAAAGTTCAATTGCAAGAATTACTTGATAAGGGTTATATTAGACCTAGTTCATCACCATGGGGTTGTCCTGCTTTGTTTGTCAAAAAGAAAGACCAAACTTTGAGGCTATGTGTGGACTATCGTCCGCTGAATGAAGTAACAGTGAAGAATAACTACCCATTACCGCGGATTGATCTTCTATTTGATCAACTCACGGGCGCCAAGGTATTTTCCAAGATAGATTTGAGATCTGGGTATCACCAAATAAAAATAAGGCCTGAAGATATTGCTAAAACTGCTTTCACCACCAGATATGGCTTGTATGAGTATTTAGTCATGTCCTTTGGATTGACCAATGCTCTAGCTCACTTCATGTACCTGATGAACTCCATATTCATGCCTAAGCTAGACAAGTTTGTAGTGGTATTCATTGATGATATTCTGATATATTCCAAGAACCCACAAGAACATGCTGAACATCTCAGAGTAGTGTTGGGCCGTCTGAGAGACCATGAGCTATATGCAAAGTTCAGTAAATGTGAGTTCTGGCTAGACCGAGTTCCATTTCTAGGTCATGTGTTATCAGCTGAAGGTGTAGCTGTGAATCCAGACAAGGTACAGGAAATCCTTGAATGGAAGTCCCCCAGAACCGTTCATCAAGTTCACAGTTTTCTGGGTATGGCAGGTTATTACCGCAGGTTTATTCCAGACTTCTCCAAAATTGCCAAACCCATCACTGAGTTGTTAAAGAATGAAGTCAAGTTTGGCTGGTCAGATAAATGTGAAGAAGCTTTTCAGAAATTTAAGAAATTTTTGACTACGGCTCCAGTCTTAGCCCAACCCAATATTGAGAAACCGTTCGATGTATACTGTGATGCTTCTGGTATCGGGATTGGTTGTGTTTTGATGCAAGAGGGCAGAGTAATAGCGTATGCATCTAGGCAGTTGAAGCGTCATGAAGAACACTATCCAACTCATGATTTGGAGTTAGCAGCCGTTGTCCATGCCCTAAAGATTTGGCGTCATTACCTCTTGGGCAACACATGTCACATATACACCGACCACAAGAGTCTGAAATATATTTTCACCCAGTCAGAGCTGAATTTGCGACAACGGAGGTGGTTAGAGTTAATCAAAGATTATGATCTTGAAGTACATTACCATCCCGGAAAGGCAAATGTGGTAGCCGATGCTCTCAGTCAGAAGGTTCATTGTAACTGTACCACTGTCAGACCGTTGGATCTTGCTCTCTGTTCCGAGTTAGAAAAACTGGGTATTCAGATGATCACTCAGGGCAGTTTGTCCAATATATCAGTTCAGTCATCTATCAAAGACCAGATTGTAATTGCTCAGAAAGAAAATAAGGGTATTGTTCACCTCAAAGAGAAAGCCAAGGAAGACAAAGCTTCTTGCTTCCGAGTCGATGGAGCAGGAGTGGTTTGGTTCAAAGACAGACTGGTTGTTCCAAAAAATTCTGAGCTGAGAAAACAAATTCTTGACGAAGCTCATCTTACCCCGTTTGCGATTCATCCGGGGAGTACAAAAATGTACCAGGATCTTAGGCAAAGATTCTGGTGGACTAAGATGAAGATTGAAATTGAAAAGTATGTAGCCAGATGTGACACTTGCTAGAAAGTCAAAGCCATTCATCTTAAGTCAGCTGGTGCACTGCAGCCATTGCCAATTCCTGCTTGGAAATGGGAAGACATCAGTATGGTCTTTATTGTTGGTTTGCCAAGAACATCCAAGGGCTACGACTCTATTTGGGTTGTAGTAGATCGTCTGACCAAGGTGTCACACTTTATACCAGTCAAGACCGCCTACCCGGTATCAACATATGCCAAGATATACTTTCAGAGAATTATGAGTTTGCATGGAGTTCTGAAAACTATTGTCTCAGATAGGGGTACTCAGTTTGTTTCAAAATTCTGGGAAAGTCTACATGAGACTCTGGGCACTAAACTCTTACACAGCACGACCTACCATCCACAGACAGGGGGTCCGACTGAAAGAGTAAATCAGATATTAGAAGATATGCTCAGGGCATGTGCTCTTAACTTCCCATTTAAGTGGGATGAGTGCTTACCATTAGCGGAGTTCTCATACAACAATAGCTATCAAGAGAGTATCCGTATGGCACCATTTGAAGCTTTATATGGCAGAAGGTGTCGGACTCCGTTACATTGGTTCGAACCCGGTGAAAGATGGTTCTTTGGTGTCGATCTAGTTCAAGAGACCGAACAGAAAGTCAAACTCATACAAAGTAATCTGAAGATAGCACAATCCCGACAGAAAAGCTATGCAGATAAAAGGCGTAGGCCTTTAACGTTTGCCAAAGGAGATTTTGTGTATCTGAAGGTGTCACCCACCAAGGGTGTTTATCGTTTCGGGGTCAAGGGCAAGCTTGCTCCCCGTTACATCGGACCTTTTCAAGTCCTGGCCAAGTGTGGCAAAGTGGCATACCGTATTCAACTACCAGCTCATCTGTCAGAGGTTCATAATGTGTTTCACATCTCTCAGCTGAAGAAGTGTCTGCGAGTTCCTGACCAAGTGATTGATGTCGAAGGGGTATAGCTTCAGCCTGATATGACCTACTCAGAGTATCCCATCCAAATTCTCGATCAGCGAGATAGAGTGACTCGACAACACACTATCAGGTTCTATAAAGTACAATGGAGTCAGCATTCTGAGGAAGAAGCGACTTGGGAAACCGAAGAATTTTTGATGGAGCAGTTTCCTGAGTTCTATGCAACCATACAATCAGGACAGTGAAAAATGTTGACATATAGAACATGCTCCTAGTTTTTGTAAAAATCTGTAATCTTTATTCCCGTATCCCACAACGTTAGTGGTTGGTTTAGTTTGTGGTGAAATCTCGGGTCGAGATTTCTTTTAGGGGGAAAGGATGTAACACCTCAAGTGTTTACATGAATAAAATGTTGTCATGTCATCATAAGCATTTCATAGCATCATGTGCTAGCTCACCTTGAGATGCATTCACTAAAATGAGTTTAATTCCTAATGTGTGAGCATCTTTGTTTATATGCTTGTGATGCAGCTCAAAAACCTAATTTAGAATGTCATTATGAAGTAACTTGTGTTCATTCCCACTTGACTAAAGTCAGGTAAAGGCATGAATCCAAGTTCAACAATTCAAAAGAAACTAAAATCTATTTAGCTAAAACTGGGAAAAACATTAAATTCCTATATAAGTTAATTAGCCCTTTCTAGTTAACTCAAAATCTGTGCATATTTAGGGGTTGACCCTAAAAGCTTTTTGGTAGATATTGAGGAGAGGTACAACTTTGGTATTCAAAGTTTTCAAATTTTCTGTACAAAACTTCAAGTAATTATGAATTTACACAAACCCTAGAAATGGTTCCCTTTAGACTTTAAACTTGCATTTCAAAAACTATTTGAAATCTGAGTTTGAGATCTACATCAAAGTGGTAGAGAATTTCAAAATGAACATTTCATACATTGACTATTTTTCAAGTGTCAATGCGAAATCAAAAGTAATTTTGCTTTTACTACAAAACCCTAGTTCTGTCCCCTTTTCAAATTTCCAATTTGAAATGGATTTGAACTGTTTTGATCAAATTGACCTATTTCCAGTTGGAATCAGCCATAGGGTGTTAAAGCAAAGTTGTGCAACTTTTCAAACTCTACCTTTTATATATTGGCAAAATTTGAAGTTGTTCAAGAAATTCAAAAGAAATTTTGAAATTCAGTTTGGTCCAAATTTGAAATTGAACTCTATTTCAAAATCCAGGAAGAATTTGACTTTGATTCTTAAAGCAAACATGTAGAACACAAAATTTGGAGCAACTTTTGTTTTAAGAGTTTTTGCCGTGCAGTAAAAAATCTGGAGAAATTAGAAAAGGGGTAAACCTGATCCTGTAGCTACAGGAGGGGGAGTGCACCTGCCGGAGCAGGGCAGGCCACCGCGTGCGCCGCCGCCGTGGCCTGGCCGTCTCCGCGTCGCTCCGCGTGTCCGGCCACGCAGCTACCTTCCTCTCTGCTTCACTCAGCGCGGTGGCAAGTCCTGAGAGCTCCCCCAACCTCCCATCGTCCGCGTCCGCCACCTCCTTTTTTTCTCCTCCTCTGTTTTCCAGTCAAGCTCCGGC
Source organism: Coix lacryma-jobi var. lacryma-jobi (assembly GCA_009763385.1). Lineage (NCBI taxonomy): Eukaryota > Viridiplantae > Streptophyta > Magnoliopsida > Poales > Poaceae > Coix > Coix lacryma-jobi. The sequence continues at coordinate 50,464,547 of CM019828.1, forward strand.
GAGCTCGTTTACCGCCGTCGCTGCGTCGCGGTCCTCTCCATCTCCCAGATAGCTCCACCTAGATCTCTTGCTTCTCCTGAGCTAGCTAACCCAAGCCCTAGAGCTTGCAATCGCCGTCGCCGCAGTCTTCTTCCTCGCTGCCGGCAGGGAGCCGCCGCGGGTACCCTGGTCGTGGTCACGGTAAGCCAGAGTTCCTCCGGTCAAACCGATTAATGTTTTAGCTTCGTGATGTGTTGTGGCTCACGTTCGGCTCGCTTTTGAGGTCTCTACCACCCTGGCTTGAGCAGTCCGCGGAGGTTGCCGCCGGTGCCAGCTTTGTCATCGCCGCCGCCGTCGTCCACCTCGGTCCAGTGCTCCTCGAGTCAAGGTAAGGTGCGCATCGTAGTCGTGATGAGTTCCTATGCGTGTTGCGATCCCTAGTTTAGTCTCTACCGGGTCATCTAGGTCGGTTCGCGTGGCTCGTCGTCGGCGCAAGCGCCGCCATGGCTGCCATCGTGGACCATGTTACTCGGCGTCATCTCCACGTGAGACTGGGTGTGCATCATAGTCGCAGAGAGTGCCTAAGTGCGGTGCTGCTCTTGTTTAGGTCTCTACCGAGCCCTAGAGGCCGGAACGTTGAGTCGCCGCCGCGCTTGACATGGCCGAGCCGCCATGCTCGCCGGCGAGTGCCTTCCGGTGACCTAGAAGCCTAACCGTCTCCTCCAGTGGGTTCGCGGGGTCGAGCTTCGAGGTCTGGTGGCCTTGCCGTCATCGGGGAGTCCACCACCGGCGAGAGAGCCGACGGTCAGCGCGGCCGGCAACCGGTCAAGGCCGGCCGAGCTCTGGTCTGGGCGTGAAGGAGAAGAGCAGAGGCTGACACCTGGGGCCCAGTTGTCAGCGACTCTGGGCCAAAGTTGGGCCGAGCCCAATAGGGTTTAGAAAAGTTTTTCTTTTTCTGAAATGGGTGAATAGTGTTAGGTTTTGTCTTTTTGATATGTTTTTGTCGGAAGCTCCAAAAATTGTGAAAATTTTTGTGTAGCTTTCTCAAGCTGTCTAATATTTATGAAAAATATGAAACTTGAGTTTTGAACAAATTTTGAAAATGGTTTAAATAGGCCTTTTAATTAATAAATGGACTTTGATGATTTTTGTAGGCTTATTCACAATGTCCAAAAATCATGAAACTATTTTTGTCACTGTTTTGAGCTGGAAATGTATCATCACAAAAATTTTGAGCTCTGTTGGAGAAAATAGATTTTATTCTTATTTCTATGCCGTAATTAATTATTTAAATGTTATAATTTGATTTAATTCTGCAGGTTTAAATGGTTGTTCAAAAATTATGATATTTGTTTTACCACTGTTATTTGATATAATATATCTTCTCTAAAAGTTTGAACTAATTTGGGCATAGTTTGCTTCACAACTTAATTTTTGTGCTAATTAAATTGCTTTCTTTATGAATAAGTGATGTTGTTTAACATGAAAACCTAAGTTTCTTTATGGTAGATTTGGGGTTAAGTTAGGTGAATTATCTTGATCTGCTGAGTAAATTATCTTGATCTGCTGCTTGATGCAGGCAAGAGTCACTCCTGTAAACCATGTATATTTATACAAGTTGGTTTTGTTGGTTTGCAACTATACCGTGATGGAAAGTTGTTGCGAGTTAAATATTTATTGTGGCGGAACCGTCCCGATTATAAGAGCTCAAGTACCGTCTTAGTCAAATCCGTCGGACTTCGACTCATACTTGAACCCATATAACCCCGGTAGTCCGGAAATCTCGAAGGATTTCTATCACCGTACAAAATACAGGATCACATTGTTCAAGAATTACATTCACAAAGATACATCACAGAGAAACGGAACCGAATTTAAAGTATCAGAGTGCGAATTTAGAACAGAGTTATTACAATACCGAATTTAAAAGTGCGGAAGCTTAAATAAGTTTGAAACACGACCACTACACATGTGGTCCAAATGAAACATTGTTTGACAAATCCAACTCAACACAACTCACTCTTCCCTTTTTAGATAATGTGCCACTAGGAGTCTCAGACCAGCAAAAGAAAAGGGAAAGCTTCTGGACGACCCTGCCCTGGGCCTACTCCTCATCACCTTCCACCGGGTAGAGGCAGTGCTTACAATAGCCAAAGTAGACCTGGCCATCTGCAACAAATGGGATAAACCCTGAGTACGGGAATTTACTCAGCTAGACTTACCCGTCCAACTAAAAAAAATAAAGGCACCAAGGGTATGCAAGGCCTTTTGGGTGGATCTGAGATCTTTAGTTGCGAAAAGCTCAAATTAAGATAAGTGAGGATTTAATGATATTAATGAGCTGTCATTTTTTAGACCTACTCCTTTTTCTAGGTTTGCACCTGAACTACTGCACACACTTGAGTCTAACAAATAATAATATAACCGTATCCAGTTGACTTATCCATATTTTAGTTGAACCTTTTACACATCACATGGAGTTGTATCGTGGTGAAGCTCGCCATAGTTTCCCACTAACCGGGGGAGACGGCGACTCGAATCGAATTCCAAACCAGCTGGTGAAAGACCTTTAATACCAGCCCACACTTTCCCCGTCGGGTCCATGCATTGGGCAACCGCTCGATGCTTGTTCGTGGTGGTAATCGTCGCGGTTCAAGCACGGACCGCCCAATTGGAACTTGGCGATGGCCTCACGCGGCAGATCGCAATTTCCATACTAGAGGGCGCGACACGGGTCGAAACCGGCCCGAACAGCTTCTAACCGGCTTTGGGGTCGATGATTACGGCACCGACGTATCCGTAAGTAAAAGGGCGCGTTCAAAAATGAACGAGAGCCAACATCGATACAAACCTACACGATCCAACGGACGGACTGCCCCCAAGTTCCAACTTGGTGCCTTGCCTTCCAGCTGACCGTATTTCATTACTACTCAGATTCTTTTCCACGATAGCAAATATAGCCAACCGTGATCCGGTAACTACCCATCACGGTATTACGGGAACATTCTTAACTACTACTTTTATTAAGCAAGCTAAGCAATTCTACATTGTAAATAAATAACAGGATAACAAGGTAGATATTAATCAATAACCAAGGAATAGTAATGCAGCAAGTAGGTTTCATTCCAACTCCTAAACCTAATGCATCACAATATAAAAGGACTCAAGTAATTTTAATTGCAAAGAGTAGGAGGCTTAATATGCTTCGGGGCTTGCCTTGAGAGAAGACTGAGGCCTCGTGGGAGGGGCACTTAGGCAGGTTAGTACCGGCCGCGGGGTCGACTTCCTCGGCTTGATGCAGTTCCGGGATCTCCTGCTCGGCGCTTATCTCCTGCTCCAGGTCTTGCTCCTGAACTATCGATCCTATTGCAATGCGGTTGAAAATAATAAATAAATAATGCGTAGTGTGAGATGGGGTGGTATGAGTGTAAATATTTCTTGCAAACCAACAAAACCAACTTGTTGAACCATTTTTGACATTGAGGTAAACACTTAATTATCTCATAAAACAATTTCATTAATCCACCTATTTCTTATTTAATAATTCAAAAGAAATTTGAGTTTGAAATGCAAGTGCATTTTTCTGGACTCAGAAAAATCCACAAAAATTCGAGAAGGCAAATGGCATCTGCTGGACTTCACTGAATAATTTTCAGCCTGAAATAAAATAGAGAACTGCAGATATAAAAATAACAAATAAACTGCTCAAAAGGTGCTTTGAACTAACTTTTTACACAAAAAGTGTTCAACAGCAAATTTCATAATTTTCCCAGCTTCAAGTACTCATAAACATTCTACTGCAGAAAATATACTGTCAGATCATAAATATACAAGCCTACACAAAATAAACAATTCTATTCCAAATTAAACCATTTGAACTACAACCCCACTGAAAAAGGGGCTAAACTCATTTTCATATTTTTCCCAGATTCTACTTCACATTTCATATTTATCAAGGAAGTTTCATGGACAGAAACATTATATTATTTCTTACATGAATTTCCAAAGAAAAACACAGAAAAGTACAGTTGTAAAGCAACTTCAGATTCTTCCGTACAACAGCTCATGCTTAACATTTTTTTTAGCCTGAACATGTCATACAGAGACTACACAATTTTTCCCACATTTTATTTTGACATATAAAACACCTTAATATTTATTCTAAGAAAACAGCCAAAACAAACTTTTAATCATAACAGAAACTTTTTCCACATAAACAGTGTAGTATATATTTTTCAGAGGTGCAAATCATGATAAGAAACCTACACAAATTTTCCCATGAATTATCTCAACCATAAAACACCTATTTTCATTTATCTAAACAAAAGCTCACAAACTGAATTAAATAAAAACAGTAATAAAAACTTTCACCAAAAATACTTTCATATTTTTTCATGATAGATCTACTCATAAACAAGCTAACAAAACTAAAAGTACTTTATTTGGACTTTTAAAACGAGCTACACAAAAATAACAAGCATTTCTAGAAAATAAAACAAAAAGGAAAACATTTGAAATCATCCCGGCTCAAACTGCGTGAACTCGGTCCATGGACCGCGTGTGACTGACGCGCGGGGTCTGCTGGTCAACGGGACCCACCCGTCAGAGAGGGCGAAGCAGGGAAAGGTGTTGACCGGCGAAAGCTCGTCGACGGTGAGGTCGCCGGCGGTGAGGCTAGGCTCGATAGACTCGTCTCGACGAGGCGCATCCAGCGGTGGGGTCGGTTTGGCCAGAGGGTGACCGAAGCGTGCCGACGGCGAGCGGTGGCGGACGGCGGCGGCGGCGACACACGGCTATGCCGTTTCCGGCGGTCGCCGGTGAAATTGGGGAAGGCATAGGCTTACTCGAGCCCTAGGGAGGCTATCGGAGGGCTCGGCTTGGCTCGGGAAGCTCCGAGGAAGCTTGGTCACGCGAGCGGCCATGGCGGACGGTGGCGGGGCTCGGCTAGGCCGTGTCCGGCGGTCGCCGGCCAAATTGGCGCGTGCGCAGTGCTTTGTGAACCCTAGGGAGCTAAGTGAGTGGGTTGGTTTGGCTCGGATGGCTCCAGGGGAGCTTGGCCTCGTGCATGGCCGCGGCGGCGCCCATGGCGTTCGGCCAGAGAGATGGAGTGAGATAGCGAGCGGTAGCGTTGAGATGGATAGGTGTTCTCACCTTGCCTTGGCTCGGTGAAGCTCGAGGACGAAGGAGAGGAGCAGAGGAGCTTCGGTCGGGGAAGAACAGCCACGAGCTCCGGACGGCGCTGATGGCATTCGCGGCGGGGCTCCTCGGACTCCGACGTCAGCGAGGCTCGGCGGGTGGTGCGGAGGTGCGCACCGTGTGGTCTGGATGATGGTGGGGTGGTGGCCGAGGTTAATCGGTCGGTGGTGGCTCGGCTAGGGCGGAACGGGGGTGCGGTTCTTCGGTGTCGAACGACGGCGAGCAGTGAAGTGCTCGGCGTGTTCGCGGGAGAGGAGAGGGAGAGGGAGCAGGCGGGGGTGTGCGAAATGAGAGTGAGAGAGAGCGGAGAGAGGGAGGCGCTCGGGTTTTGGTCCCGGTGGAGCGGCGGACGGCCAATCGCGGCGGGGGCCACGGCGGCGCGGCGGGCGAGGCAGGACGCGGTCGACGAGGGGCTCGGCAGGCGAGGCGAGCGCGGAGTGGGCGAAGCCGATCGCTTGCGTGATCGTGTGGAGAAGGATCGGAGAGGGAGTGGCCGCGCGAGATTTTTTGCAGAGATCGCCGGCCACGCGGCGCTTGCAGCCGGCGTACGGCGCGGTGTGTCAGCGGCGGCAGCGCGCCGTCCGTGGGCGGGCGCGCGCGCGGTCGAGCGGGCGAGCGCTGGGCCGGCGCGGTGAGCTGGGCCGAAAGGCTGGTTGGGCCAAAAGTGAGGGCGCGGGAAAAACCGTTTTCCTTTTTCTTTTTCCAAAAACTTTCAAACTTTGACCATTCAAAAACAGTTTCAAAAACTCCAAACCAAGCTTTGACCCAAATATAAAAGTTGCTCAAAATAATTTTCTCTACAACTTTCATATAAGACACTTTTTCTGAAAACCATTTTTACAATCTCCTTATAATTAAAGCCAATTTTGAAACATAAAACATTTTGCTTAATTCATTTTTATTTCACAAACTATTTTGAACTAGGTCAAAATATCAACATGAAAAGCACTCTACTCATTATTCTCTATTTTATAAAACTATTTGCCAAAACAGAAATCCACTTTAATCATCAAGTCAAATAGAAATCCAAAATCCAGATAAATAAACAAAAGGCAAAAAGCACTCATGTGCACATGAAATGATGCAATGCATTACTTATGCTCTTTAGTAGCTAATGGGGTTCCTAATGCAGTGCTTGACACTAGGGTGTCACATTTATAACTTAGTAAATTTCCATCTTTACCATGATCATGACATGAGCATCTCATTAAGCATGCACTCCTTTATCGTGTAGTTTCCGAAGGGGTCGATTCTCCAGACGAGGTTGGTCCAGAGAGTTTGGAGTGTCCTGTTGATCCGGAATATCAGGAGTTCCAGACTCTTTTAGTCAACGAAGGTAAGCCCCGGTTCATTTAACCATTTCCTTAGATTTACAATTACACTTACTTCTGATAACCTGATGCATTAGATGTTTATCAAATAAATGCTTTAAACCTGTTGATGCATGATCAACCTTGTTATCGATATATCAGTCCTTGATACCTGCTTTATGCAAATGATAGAAATGCTTAGCCTTGCTTTATGAAGCTTTTGATAAATGTTTTCGATACTTATCGTTTTGGAATGATAATGAGAAAGAAGGATGGTTAAGACCAGACGGGCACATGCATCGACCCTTGGATCGATGTATGGTGACCCGGATGTGTCAGTTTAGGGTTAACCGTTGTTGGCCTGCTAGATTGAGAAACTGTGAAGTACCGATCATATGCTACGGTAAGCCCTACCTTGGTGGTTCTTAAATGAGAACGACTAATCGCGCACTGGGAGTGGAGAGATGGCGAGTGTACTAGTTACCCTCGTGGGTTAAAGTCCCGGATTGGAGGTGTACAAGTACTCTCGGGTGGCGCGGACCCGGTCTTGTTTGGAGGATCCGAGGTTGGGGTTGGTATATGTGTGATCATGGGTCTACATATATCGTATGATCGTGGAAAACTCCCAGATCTGGTTGAATCGGTTCAAATCGTCGTGCTCCTCGGTTAAGGAGATTCAATCTTCTGACCCGCACCGTAGAATGAAAACGAAACTGGTTTAAGAAAGAATGATAATGATCTTTCATTAATGTTCACTTTCAATTCTTACTATGTACCTAAATGATTAAATAAAAATTTGGATCTATGATTTCTCTAGTAAGCTTTTATGCAAATGAAAAGTACTGTTGAGCCATCCCAAGCCAGCATACCTGTTCCTTCTCTTCTCATGTCGGGTAAGCCTTGTTGAGTACCTTTGTACTCAGGGTTTGTTAACCCCTGTTGCAGGTGACGTTCACGAGCAGCCTTGCTTTGAGGCTTGTTGCGTGACCGTCATTGAGGAGGACGTGTCCGGGGAGGAGTAATGCAACCCTTAGGCGGGGTTGTTTGTGTGAAATATAGTTTTATTAATGTTGCTTCCACTATCTTGGGTGAAGTTTGAAACTATGGTTTGTAATAACTACGCGAGTTGGAACAACTGGTTTGTAAAACTTATGGTGTAATACTTCCGCACTTTTATCTCTGATGTATATTATTTGTGAAATGTTGTAATACTGCCTTGACTCTTGCAATGATCCTGGGAGTGTAAGAAAACGTGGATGAGTCGGGTTACCCGATGACACGTGATGGGTCTTTTGGGTTATGGGGCACAGTGTATGACTGTCTAAGGTCTGTTGGACAAGGACAGGTACACGTGGGCCCTAATAATTCAGGAGGTTCCGTCACAAAGCGCCCTGGAGAGCTTTTACACATGGACCTTCTTGGTCCGGCTCGGGTGAGCTCAGTTGGTGGGAAGTGGTATGTGCTTGTTGTTGTTGACGATTTTTCGAGATATTCGTGGGTCTTCTTTTTGACTGAGAAGACTGAGACTTTGTCTTTTGCTCGCAATCTGATCTTGCATCTTCAGAACGAGTTCCCTATGAACTCGATGCGAGCTATTCGTAGTGATAATGGTTCCGAATTTAAGAACTAGGATTTTGAGTAGTTTTGTAACTCTTTGGGTTTGGAGCATCAGTTTTCTCCCCCCTACACACCGCCACAAAATGGTGTTGTAGAGAGGAAGAATCAGACCCTTGTTGAGATGGCCAGGACGATGCTTGATGAGCATAGGACTCCTAGGCGATATTGGGCCGAAGCTATGAACACTGCATGCTATATTTCCAATCGCATTTTTCTTCGAGCGTTCTTGAAAAAGACTTCTTATGAGTTGCATTTTGGAAGACAGCCCACAGTGAGTTATTTTAGAGTTTTCGGTTGCCACTGTTTTATACTCAAGAAAGGCAACCTAGATAAATTTGAGTCTCGTTCTTTTGACAGTGTATTTTTGGGTTATGGCACTCATACTCGCGCATATCGTGTACTTAACCTTGATACTAACCAAGTCATGGAGACATCCGATGTCACCTTCGACGAGACCATGGTTTGTCCTTCTTCTCGTTTTGAGTGTGCAGGTGATCATGAGGTTGAAGAACCTATTTTTTATGACGAGGATGAGAGTGCTGAAGGGATGGATGATCCAGCACCACCTCCACCTGCTATGCCGTAAGGAGTGGCCTCTACTACCTCGACTCACGGCCCCGACCCTTCTTCCTCGACGACTTGGGGGTCGTGGGATCCGTCACCTCGAGCTGTACCTTTTGTACCCGAGGAGGCACCAGCTGCTGTTGAGGGGGAGGTTTCTTCAGCCCGGGAGGCGCCTCGACACATTCAGCGCCAACACCCGCCTCAACAGATGATCGATAGCATCGATGAACATGTCACTCGGTCCAGGTCTCAACAAATCTCTCACTTTGCTCATTCTGCATTTGTTGCTGATTTTGAACCCCGAGATGTTGGACACGCTTTATCTGATCCAGATTGGGTTAATGCCATGCATGAGGAGTTAGAAAATTTTGAAAGAAATCGGGTTTGGGTTTTAGTTCCACCTCCTCCAGACTGTAATCCTATTGGGACAACATCGGTTTTCAAAAACAAACAAGGAGAGGATGGCCACATTGTGAGGAACAAGGCCAGACTTGTAGCCCAGGGGTATAGTCAGAAGGAGGGGATAGACTATGAGGAGACTTTTGCTCCTGTAGCTCTTTTGGAGGCAATTAGGATACTCCTGGTTTTTGCAGCATCCAAAGGGTTTAAACTTTTTCAAATGGATGTCAAGAGTGCCTTCTTAAACGGCTACATAGAAGAAGAGGTGTATGTGAAACAACCCTTCGGTTTTGAAAATCCCAAGTTTCCAAACCATGTTTTTAAACTTCACAAAGCTTTATATGGTTTCAAACAAACCCCTAGAGCCTAGTATGATAGATTGAAAACCTTTTTGCTAGCTAAGGGTTTTAAAATGGGATGTGTGGATAAAACGCTTTTTCTCCGCAAGCAAGGCAAATACACTCTCTTGGTCCAGATTTACGTGGATGATATCATTTTCGGTGGTTCTTCTCACGCTTTGGTTGCCAAGTTTGAAGATCTTATGAGCAGGGAGTTTGAGATGAGCATGATGGGCGAGTTGACATTTTTCCTCGGGTTGCAAATCAAGCAATCCTGAGAGGGGACGTTCGTGCACCAGGGCAAGTATACCAAGGACATATTGAAGAAGTTCGATATTGGTGAGGCCAAGCCTCTTCCAACACCCATGTCGACCACGACGGCCCTGGATGCGGACGAGGATGGAGAAGCTGTGGACCAGAAGGAGTACCGAAGCATGATTGGGTCATTGTTGTACCTGACGGTGACACGCTGTTGACATCTATTAGCTATCATTATTTACCGTCAACAATACTTGAATAAATGTCAAAAAGGATTGCCAACTTAGAAATAGGAGGTTTAAACTAACAAATTCCACGAGTTTTGGTGATTCTACATTTTCCAGGGATTAAACAGAAAAACCAACGATATCGCTTCCCCAAGAAGGAACCCGACGCAGATTTCTTCACCGCCACGTCGGGATATCTCTAGAAGACTCCAAAGGACACCACAAGACACCACGAGAAAGGACACCACAGGAGGCTTACCTGTGGGACCGACCGGTCCCACAGGGCCCACCGGTCAGTCGGCCACGGAGGCCCCGTGCTTTCATCTTCTGCAAGCTACTTCCACCGACCTCCAGGATGCATCTCGACCGTACCTCAAGTCGGTTTGATCCAACGATCACGATTCCTCGCCCAGGGCTATATAACCAGACCCCTGACCCCCATCAGATCATCAGGCAGATCAAGATCAAAAGACAAGACAGAAATTAGGGTTTCTAGAGAGAAGAGTTAGAGCTCTACATCAAGATTAGACTTTAGTCTAGTTAGATTCAGTTAGAGGCAGGCGACTTCGTCGGCATATCCGGCTAGAAGCTTCGTCTGAGTCTCCGGATCATTGTCGAAGACTCGGTAATTTGTATCTTTATTTGACTTTATGCTACTTTAATATATTTCAGTTTATTCAGTTTTGGAGTTTATTCTAGTTGTATATTTAATATAGATCTGATTATGATAGAGTTTATGATCATGTTCCTAAAGTACTTAGCTTTATTCCGGATAGAGTTAAGTGGTCAAACTGGTGTAAATATGGTGTTTAGGCTAAGTTTACCTGCGAATACATCCTATGCTCCGGGTCGAGAGGTAGATCGCAGGAGTGACAGTCCTGTTGAGTCCTTTGTAGTCCTCCCTCCGAGTGTAGATCTTAGTAGGACGCGGTTGCAAGTTAGAATTCATTACTTTGTTCTTAATTCTAATTTAGTAATGTCCCTTGATCATGGATGATAGATTAATTAGCTATAAATGATTGTATATTAACTAGAGTAATCCCTAGGCTTAGTAAATGTGAAGTAACTTAGGATTCGAATCTCTTAACTAATCACCTGACTCTCTGCTTGATCTATGTAGTTCGCTCTGTCTCTAGAATTCCCGCTGTTATCATTATCATCATTATTTATCTTTACCTTGTCTTACCCCTATTTAGACATGTGAGTAGTGAATGAATGAATGAATAATAATCTCTGCTACCTTTGAATCATATTTAATTAACTAGTTCCCAGCTTTGTTACTATCTTCGGTGAAATATAAATAACGATACCTAGATAACCTGGGTGAAATGCTGCTACAACAGGTATATTTATCTGTGCGCTTGCGGATAAATATTTGTTTATATCTTTTGAGCTAGTGTCACATATAATTTACATTTCTAGTATCATGTTGGGGATGACAACTTGACATTAAGTGATGCTAGGAGTGTCCTGTACATTTCTGAAGGCTTTTGCTGGAATCAGTTCATTAAAGTTTATTATGAGCAATTGCATTAAGAAGTGTCAACAAGCATTTCTGGCGCCGTTGCCGGGGAGATCTATCTAAGTAACGGAAGCCATCGGGAACTAAATAAAACTTATTAGGAATTCACCAATGGAGATTATTTATTCATTCATTCACTTGTACCTCTGTCTTGGCAGGCTTACCCTTGCCTTTCTTTGTTTATATCATATACAGGGTAACACAGGATCTAGTTGTAACACATCACTTTCAAATCAGAAATCAACTTGATCGTGTGAAAGATCTACATCAGTAGTCAAGCCATGGCTAACAAGACTCTGCTGGAGTTCGCTACTCCAAGTGTCAGGAACATTCGCACCGGACCCACACTCCGAACGAACAACCTTGAGTTCGAACTCAAGCCAAGTCTTATCAACATGGTGCAAGCTACTACATTTGATGGAAAGGAAGAAGAAGATGCAACTGCTCATCTACAAGATTTCTTGGAGATTGGAAGCACCATCATCATCAAGGACGTTCCCCAGGACATTGTACTTCTTCGTCTTTTTCCCTTCTCGCTGAAAGGAAAAGCGAAGCAGTGGTTCTATTCAAACATGGACAACATCAAGACATGGGAGAAGTGTTCAGAGACCTTTCTATCAAGATTTTTCCCAATTAGCAAAGTCAATAACTTAAGGGGAAAGATTTACAACTTTCAGTAGCAAAAAGGAGAAACCATTCCAGAAACATGGGAGCGTTTTCAGGAACAAATCTTAAGATGCCCACATCATGGAATAGGGAATGAATTGCTCATGCAACTATTTTATCACGGATTATTACCAAGAACACGAGAGCAACTTGGTGCCACTGCTGAAGGGTCATTTATGTCACTCGCTTTTGGAAAAGCAGAATGTCTAATGGATAAGATAGCTGAGAATCAAAGTTGGAAACAAGTTACTACTCAACGCTATCACCAAATTGAAGAAGTTCCAGAAGAAGTGTGTGCACTATCAACTAAGATGGATGTACTTCTGGATCGACTCATTCAGAGAGCCAACTACAAGGAAGGACGTCAAGCTATTCAAGACGCGTTTGATGCTCAAACTAGAAGTGGAGAGTATTTGGGAATAGAATTTCCCGAAGATCAGGAAGAAGCTAACATCATCAACAACTCCACCACTCTACACAAGCAAGGATTGCGTCAACAACAACCTACCAAACCAGATAAGTACACCAGTAATTTCAGTTCTTCCAACTCTAAGCAACCTACTTTAAGAGATTTAGTTTTAGAACAAGCCAGGATAAATGATAATATTACTAAAAGGCTTGCTTTAAATGATAAGACTCTTGAAAACATAAATGCTAAGATGGATGAATTTTCTTCTGCCATTAAAGATCAACTCAATTATAATAAAAGAATAGAAACTCAAATATCACAATTGGTTGTTGTTTTGCCTGTTACCACTAACCATGAGCATATTAAGGGGATCACCACTAGACATGGGAGAACCACTCGAGATCCGCCATACCCAGAAGGAGCACAAAGAAGACAGACAGCACTAGTAACACCTCCAAGGGCAGAAGAAAGAGATGATGAAGTTCAAGAAACTCAAGTACAAAATGAAGAAAGACCAATAGATTTTCAAGACACCAACATTCTACCATTCCCACGCAGAAATCGAAACACAAAGCTAGATGCACAGTTCAGTAAGTTTGTTGAAGTAATTCAGAAGCTATATATCAATATTCCTCTGCTAGATGCATTACAGGTACCTACCTATGCCAAGTATGTGAGGGATATACTTAACAACAAACGACCACTACCAACTACTGAAGTAATCGAGCTAACAGAAGAATGTAGTGCGGCCATCCTTAATCAAATACCAGAAAAGAAGAAGGACCCAGGTTGCCCCACTATTGAATGTTCAATTGGAAATCAACGGTTTAGCAATGCACTGTGCGATCTTGGAGCTAGTGTTAGTGTGATGCCCGCATCAGTCTACTATAAACTCAATCATTCAGCACTTGTGTCAACACCAATGTGTCTTCAGCTAGCTGATCAATCACTCAGATACCCTATAGGAATTGCTGAGAACATCCCAGTCAAGATTAGAGAGTTCTTCGTACCAGTAGACTTCGTGGTACTAGAAATGCACCCAGATTCAAAAGTGTCACTCATTCTCGAAAGACCATTTTTGAGCACCGCTAAGGCCCATATTGATGTCGGAGCCGGAGAAATCAAATTCACCATAAATGGAAAGGAAGAAAAGTTCTCATTCAAACCGCGGCCCGAACAATGCTCAACTCTAGTAGAAACGAAACTACTGTCTCCAGAAGTGGAGACCCATCAAGAAGAATGAAAAAGACTGGAGAGTCCAATTCGGTGGACTTTAAACCCCGAACCTTCGCCGGAGGTAACTCGGTAGTTATCAGCATTTACTTTTTGCACATTCATATTTATTTTCTCATGCATAGAAAAAAATAAAATAAAAATTTATTTACATCACTGCATCATAAAAATCAGCCCCATGTAATTAATATTTACGAATCCCGTAAGTATTATTTACTACAACAACAAAAATATATAAGAATTTCATCATTAGAATCCTCATTTTCTATAGTTTCATAAAAGCAATTTTCTTTATACTTGCATTGTACAAATACGGGAGTCATACTGACCCACAGACACCTGGGACCCACCTCATATGATATCATATTATCACATGCACTCACAACCACTCATCCCACCTACCACCACATGCAACCGCCGGCATATACTCCAAAGAGTGGGAACTTGAGCAAGGTAGGTAAGGGAGCAAGGTGGAAGGAAGTGGGCCCCATAGGGGATCGGTCAGTCCCACCACTAGACCGACCAGCCACCTCCCTTCTCCCCTATAAAAAGGCAAGCTTTCTTCACACTCTTCACACACTCCACTCTCCAGAAACACTAGCCTCACTTCAAAATTCAGAATTCCAATTTCGATTTCACTTAGCACTTCATTTTGAGTAGTTTCTGAGTGAGACGAGATATGAGAGTAGGGAGGAGGAAGGTCTAAGCAAATAGCAAGTAGGAAGCTCTAGCAAAGGGAAAGTGGGAACAAGCAATCAATAAGAGAGGGGAAGTGCTGCCCAATTAGTTAATAAACTAGGAGAAGTTGAAATAAAATTATCAACTTGAACGACTGACTCCTGGACTACTAACTATTGGACCGCTAACTTTCTGACATCTATTTCCTCTAACCCTCACTTGTTCCACTAGTTTTGTTTGTGTGTTCTCTTGTTGTGCAGTCAAGATGAGCAACTTCTTAAGAAAGGCGAAGAACACGCTCACTTTCCGATCAACGAGAAGCCGTTCGAGAGCTGGCTCATCACAAGGAGGCTCGGACATGGATACGTCATCCCTGCCTCGATCCTCTACCACAAGCCGGTCCGAGCCACGTGATCTTCTTCATGAAAGGCACATCAAGCTCCAAATAGCCTACGAGAAGGACCTATTCAGGCATTACCGCGATAAAGAGTACACTCACACCCCCACCTTTGATTCACAATTTCTTCGAGACACAGGTATGGACTCTGAGTTCGATCTAGTCTTCCATAACATTGGGTGGGAGAACACTTGGGAGCTCTCCGAAGAAGGTTGTAGATTGCTCACTCTAGAATTTCTTTGCACTCTCTCTTCGGATGACATGTATGTCTATTTTAGGTTGTACAATGAACCTTTCACCCTCACTTGGAAATAGTTCAGCCTAAATCTGGGCTTTCCTGAAACCTGCACTGTAGATTTAGATGTAGCCTTAAGAAACTTTGACAGAAATAGCTTCTGGGAGGACATCACTCGTAAGAAAACAGACCATCACCCTTGCACCAATGATATACACAACCCCACATTAAGGGTGATGCACAAGTGGCTAGGCTTTACTCTCTTTCCTAGGCAAGAAGGTCGTATTGTTAGAACTGAGGTGTTAAAGATTATGTATGCTATGGTTAAGAAAACTAAAATTTCACCTGTAAAACTCCTGGTAGAATACTGGCCTTATATTCATAGTCTACAAGGCCCTATATCCATCACCTCTTGGGTTACTCGTCTTGCTAGAAATCTAAGCTTAAATGGAAACATCATGTACATCTCCACTCTATGACCAGTCGTAGGTTTCTACTTCTTCAGCCAAGCACATCTTATTAAGAAAATAAATAACAAACTCTATATGCAATATAAAGGATATGCAAATGAATATGAGTTGCCAAACAGATCACTTGGTCTGTATGTCGTGGAAACCTTTTTGCTTAACCTGCAGAGACCCGACGCGGGAGTAGGAAGAAGCCCCTCCGCAAGATTCACTAGAAACGCTGCCCCGAGATATCAAGGAGAAGACACTACACCAGCCGGACCAGCCTATACTCACTATCAAGGATTCAAACGAGCTGAACCATCTTCATCACAGCATCAAGCCTGGGAAGATGCTACTACCTATGAGCCACATACACCACAAGATTCATGGGGCAAGGAAATTTTTGCAACTACACTCCACCTCATCGCGAAGAGGATACGATGTATGACTTCCAGGGAGGACGAATGTCTTTCTCTGGGAGAGGTGTTCATGACGCCACTCATCATCCATACTCTTACCATGCCACCCATGGTTACCCAGAATACCAGCCACACCACCAGTTCCCGTACCACAAAGATCCCTACTTTCAGGGCATCGACACTCGTCTTACTCATCTTGAGACGGGTCAAGAAGATATGCGCCACACTCTTGAAGAGATACATCATCAAGGCGCCCAGACAGATCAGAATTTCTGCTACCTCTTCGGGCAGATGGGAATCAATCCACCTCAGCCACCACCACCGTATGAATAAAACTAGCTTGGGGGAGGACCCCCTATTCGCAAGGTAAGTATGTTGTACCCCTTTGTTTGTTTATATTCAGTATTACTAGTTAGTTTAGTATTTTTTAAATAAAATAATCTTGAAGTAGAATATAAGAAAAAGAAACTGCCTTACATAGCCTCAACTACGAGACATTTCCTTTCAAACTTTCAATTAAAAATTTCTTATAATCTTAACCAAAAGTTTGGATAGTTGAGAATTAGAAACAAAAAGGTTTAAGCTGCTGTTTATCTTGTTCTGACTTTCAATGAATCTCCGGAATTTTAATTTTGAAAACCTCAAATATATGATGAGAACCTGTATGGCATAATAACGAAAGCCTGGTAATAAAAGATTCATACTTTAAGGCTGACTACTCTGTTTAAGTTTTTAGCTAAGGAAGAGAGGTTTATCATGCTCTAAAGATCAAGTTTCTATAAAAGTAAAAGATTCACTCTTCCGATGTAGTATTGTGTTAGAGGCATGGGCTATGCAAAAATATGATAAGGAGGAAAGAAAAAGGGACAAGTGTCCGACTACCTCAGAAAAAAGAAAAGAAAAGAAAAATGTATGACAAAAATGTGGAAAGAAAAAGAATGATAGCCCATGGTTCCTCTAATTACAATATGCCAGTAAGAGTTGACAATTTCAAAAAAAAGGTTTTAAACGCTTGATCTAAGAGTATGACATTTCTCTCCCTAAGCCCAGAACTTCGACTTAGTAAGGTATGTTTTTAATTCTAAATATATATATGAAAAATGTGATACAAAAATTCTCTGAGCTTTTATTATGAAAACCTTGCAAAACTCCGGAGAAAAGTTGGAATGAGGAATTTGAGACATAGTGCTTGACCTGATTGCTTCTAACTTTCAATTATTCTGAACTAAGGTAAAAGATTGGCGAAGGGAACATGTAAAACAGATTTTCAAACCCTTCTCAAGAAAGTTTCTAGTTGATGGCTTGTGTTTTACTCTCAGAACCCTATGTTTGCTAAGGGACTAGCAAAAGTTTAGCTTGGGGGAGTTTGTTGACATCTATTAACTATCATTATTTACCGTCAACAATACATGAATAAATGTCAAAAAGGATTGCCAACTTAGAAATAGGAGGTTTAAACTAACAAATTCCATGAGTTTTGGTGATTCTACATTTTCCAGGGATTAAACAGAAAAACCAACGATATCGCTTCCCCAAGAAGGAACCGACGCAGATATCTTCACCGCCACGTCGGGATATCTCTAGAAGACTCCAAAGGACACCACAAGACACCACGAGAAAGGACACCACAGGAGGCTTACCTGTGGGACCGACCGGTCCCAAAGGGCCCACCAGTCCCACAGGGCCCACCGGTCCCACAGGGCCCACCGGTCGGTCGGCCACGGAGGCCCCGCGCTTTCGTCTTCTGCAAGCTACTTCCACCGACCTCCAGGATGCATCTCGACCGTACCTCAAGTCAGTTTGATCCAACGATCACGATTCCTTGCCCAGGGCTATATAACCAGACCCCTGACCCCCATCAGATCATCAGGCAGATCAAGATCAGAAGAAAAGACAGAAATTAGGGTTTCTAGAGAGAAGAGTTAGAGCTCTACATCAAGATTAGAGTTTAGTCTAGTTAGATTCAAGTAGAGGCAGGCGACTTCGTCGGCATATCTGGCTAGAAGCTTCGTCTGAGTCTCCGGATCATTGTCGAAGACTCGGTAATTTGTATCTTTATTTGACTTTATGCTACTTTAATTTATTTCAGTTTATTCAGTTTTGGAGTTTATTCTAGTTGTATATTTAATATAGATCTGATTATGATAGATTTTATGATCATGTTCATAAAGTACTTAGCTTTATTCCGGATAGAGTTAAGTGGTCAAACTGGTGTAAACATGGTGTTTAGGCTAAGTTTACCTGCGAATACATCCTATGCTCCGGGTCGAGAGGTAGATCGCAGGAGTGACAGTTCTGTTGAGTCCTTTGTAGTCCTCCCTCCGAGTGTAGATCTTAGTAGGACGCGGTTGCAAGTTAGAATTCATTACTTTGTTCTTAATTCTAATTTAGTAATGTCCCTTGATCATGGATGATAGATTAATTAGCTATAAATGATTGTATATTAACTAGAGTAATCCCTAGGCTTAGTAAATGTGAAGTAACTTAGGATTCGAATCTCTTAACTAATCACCTGACTCTCTGCTTGATCTATGTAGTTCGCTCTATCTCTAGAATTCCCGCTGTTATCATTATCATCATTATTTATCTTTACCTTGTCTTACCCGTATTTAGACATGTGAGTAGTGAATGAATGAATGAATAATAATCTCTGCTACCTATGAATCATATTTAATTAACTAGTTCCCAGCTTCGTTACTATCTTCGGTGAAATATAAATAACGATACCTAGATAACCTGGGTGAAATGCTGCTACAACAGGTATATTTATCTGTGCGCTTGCGGATAAATATTTGTTTATATCTTTTGAGCTAGTGTAACATATAATTTACATTTCTAGTATCATGTTGGGGATGACAACTTGACATTAAGTGATGCTAGGAGTGTCCTGTACATTTCTGAAGGCTTTTGTTGGAATCAGTTCATTAAAGATTATTATGAGCAATTGCATTAAGAAGTGTCAACACACGCCCGGACATTCAGTTCGCGGTGTGTCTTTGCGCGCGCTTTCAGGCTTCGCCGCGCACCTCTCACCGTCAGGCAGTCAAGCGCATTATGAGGTACCTTCGTTTAACTCCAGAGTTTGGGATTTGGTATTATGCTTCCTCCACCCTGTCTCTTTGCGGTTATTCTGATGCCGATTTTGCTGGTTGCCGACTTGATCGCAAGTCCACTTCTGGGACTTGTCAGTTTATTGGTTCTTCTCTTGTATCTTGGTCTTCTCGCAAGCAGTCTAGTGTCGCCCAGTCTACCACAGAGGCTGAGTATGTTGCTGCGGCTAGCTGCTGTTCCCAGTTGCTTTGGATGATGGACACTTTACGTGATTTTGGTCTGAGCTTTTCTCGCATGCCTTTACTTTGTGACAACACGAGTGCTATTAGCATTGCTAAGAACCCCGTGCTGCATTCTAAGACCAAACACATTGATGTGCGCTTTCATTTTCTGCGAGACCATTATGAGAAGGGTGATATCGACCTTCGCCATGTCGATACTCATCATCAGTTGGCTGATATTCTTACCAAGCCTTTGGACCAATCAACCTTTAATAGGTTGAGAGGTGAGCTTGGTGTGTGTTTCCCCTTTTAGATGGGGGAAACATGTAGGCTATTTGTATCATAGACTGACTCCTTCTTTTTCTATTTTGTTTTCGTTTTTGGGTAGGTTAGTCTTTGTATTTCATCATGCATCTTTACTTTCTGAGCTTCATGTATATAATCTTTAGAATGTGATTATGCTTTATCTAGTATGCTCCAATGCTATATGATGATGCTTGTAGATTATGCTCTTTCTGATCACTAATACATGTTGTGAGTTGAACTATTTTATGAATGGTGAATA
This sequence comes from Coix lacryma-jobi var. lacryma-jobi, assembly GCA_009763385.1. NCBI lineage: Eukaryota > Viridiplantae > Streptophyta > Magnoliopsida > Poales > Poaceae > Coix > Coix lacryma-jobi. The sequence continues at coordinate 50,484,280 of CM019828.1, forward strand.
TGCTTAATAAACTTAAAATCTGAATTTGTTCACCATTGAGATTGGCAACTAGCATGTGTAGAATGTGTTGAAACCACTTGTGCTTTTCATATATGCTAGGTTGCTATGTCTCTAGTTCTGAGTCATTCACTTACTTGGTATGCTCATATTCTGATATAAAATTGGACCAAGTTTTAAGTGAATTGAAAAGATCGAGATGGGATTGCTTGTCAGCACATCACGGTATCGAGACTGTTTCTCATTGCACATTGAGTTAAACTTGAGCCATGTAGTGTATGACCGAAACCGACGCTTTAAGCTTCTGATTGCTTCTGCATAGGCTTAGCCCGGTTGAAAAGTAAGGCAATGGCAAGCTTTGAACCTCTCGCAGTCACATGCTGAATTCTAAACTTGTGTAATTTCACCGCTGCAACTCCGATTAAAATCTGAAATCACAAGTATATGTTTCATTCTGCAGCATGATGATTGAACCTTGCTAGGGGTAATTCACCTTGTATACATGTTTAGCACTTGTTTGACTTCCTGTCTATACATGTTTAGTGCTATTTTGATGGTGAATATCTTTTGCCTAAAACTGCTCACTTTGCTCATATGTTCATATTTTGTATTTAGTGATCAGTTTGAGCCTTTGCTGGCATGTTTGCTTATTATTGAGTCATTGGAGTTATACTTTGTAGTGCATCTTTTCATTCTATCGACTATATTCCTAAAGCTGCTAACTTGCATCTTTGACTTATATGCATTTTGGAAGGGGGAGTGATTTCCTTGATAGTGCATTATCAACTAAGGGGGAGAAATTCTGGTCACAAGGGGGAGAAATGTCAAATCATTATCCTAGTTGTGTGCACTATTTGAGGGGGAGTTTGGAGTTTGCTCATTTGATGAATTTTGAATTTTTTATTTGGTATGGAGCATTTTTCCAATTGGTTTGGAGCAATTTTATGCTAGTTGTGTTGAGCCTCTGTGCCTCTATCTTGAGGGACTAGCAGTTTTGCTTTGTGAGGGTGTTTCTCATTTGGTATCGAACTCTTTTGCTTTTCAGTTGGCATTCCTTCAGTTGGTATCGAGCTTTCTCGCTAGCAGTGTTGAGCCCGTTCTGCCTCTTCTTGAGGGCTAGCTCTATTTTTCTTGATTGTCAACTGATATTTCAATTGGTGTCGAGCTTTCCTGCTAGTGGTGTTGAGCCTGCTCTACCTCTTCTTGAGGGCTAGCTTTGCTTTGCTTGGTTGCGTCGAGCCGTTTCCCATGTCTTTGGGGACCAAGCTGTCTTGCTCTTTCCACTTGACCTTTTTTTCGGCTTTGCTATGCTTTTGGGTAATTTGGTCGAGGTCTCTTTGCGTCCTCTTCTTTCTTCTACTTCATTATGATTTGTGTTGGTAGTTGACAATGCACTCATCAAGGGGGAGATTGCAGATACATGGGTGTATGCCGAGTCTCGAGTGATGAGTGATTGTCAACGGGTTTGATGCGCATGTTCTTTGGCTTGTGTTGTGCAGGTGTCGAGCACGGAGACAGTGATCGAGGGCAAGGTGAAGGTCAAGTAGAGACGTGTCATGCCGACAGACCGGGAGCGGTGAAGGGCGGACGTGAGGCTTGGACTGAGGGACCGGTGGCCTAAGGATCAGCTGTGGTGGCTGACAGCCTGGGACAACGACGAGCGAAGACTTGCGGGGCACAATGTTGCTCGGGTCGAGGACCTGGGGACATGTGTCAGTGGATGGGGTGCACGGGCGGTGCATCCCCTCTACGGCGTCGGTTTGATGGTTGAGCCACAGAAAAACCATCGGGAGGACGGTTTCCAGGTTTGGGCCACAAAACCTGGGTGCTGCGGGTTTGCCGAGTTTGGGCCACAAAACTTGGGTTGAGGATGGTTTCCAGGTTTGGGCCTCAAAACCTGGGCACTGGCGGGTTTCTGAGTTTGGGCCACAAAACTCAAGCGATGGACGGCTGGTTTCCTGGTTTGGGCGTCAAAACCGGGGGTTGATCGTGAAGGCTGGTTTCCCAGTTTGGGCCTCAAAACCGGGGGCGAAGTCCGTGAAAAGGACAAGCAGAGCGGTGGCGGCACGCGACGACAATCGGTGAGGTTGCGTCGAGGCAACGCTACCAGTTGTGCGGGCGTGGCCGTCAGATCAACATGTTCCTCGAGTTGGTCTAGAATAACCTTAGGGTTTAGCTGGTTCGCTCTGTAAATAACTAGGGGTAGAGTGGGAATTAGAATTAGGATAAGTAGGGGGAGACACCCACCTCCCAAATCATCTCAGTCATTTTGCTCTTTGCCTTCTAGGGTTTTCCTGCTCTCCCAATCCCCTGCTGTAGTGAACTGAGATCCACAGAGAAGACAATCATACCTCTGTGTTCATGAGATTTTGAGGAAGTGAGACCGTAATCTCACTATTATAGCGTGTGGTAGCAACACGGTTGCAAATTTGTGGTTGTGATTCGTGTTTTGGTATTGTTCTTCGCGGGTTGCTTTTTTCCACGATTTTCCCGGTGATCGATCTCTTTACTCATTGCATCTTTTGCGATTCTATTTGAACAGAGATGTTCTAGATCGTGAGGCACTTCTTTCCACCGAAGGAATTGACCTCTAACCTCACGAGCTAGTAGATCGGTTAATTTTCGTTTCGAATTGAGTTTTGCTCTCTTTGCCTCGATTTTCTTCGATTCATCAATTTGGAGATAGGTTCGAGCCGTGATCTCGTAGGAGTAGCTCACTATACTCCTCGTGACTCCTCTCACCAAGTTTGAACCCTAGTGGTTTCGTTTTGGGTGAGATCGAGTTGAATCGGTGGACGAACGGAGCCGTTTCGGGGTGACCGGACGCTTGCATCGGGCTGACCGGACGCTCGGTCCTGAGTCCGGTCATTGAAGGTTTGTTCAGTCTTTGTTCTGTGACTTGACCGGACGCTTGCTTGATCACTGACTGGACGCAACTCGCTTACTGTTCATTGCTTGTTTGCCAACTGACCGGACGCTAGGCACCTTGACCGGATGCTCGCCACTAGTGAGTCCGGTCAGGAACAGAGAGGGTCCAGAACCATTTTCGACAGACCGGACGCGTCCGGGGCCTGTTGATCGGACGCTCCAGTGAGTCCGGTCAGGTGTGTTTTGCGCGTTTTCGTCCGCAGTTTGTTCATCCGTTGTCGGTTTTGTTTTCCGGCTATTGCGTTGGGTTTCTAGAGTTGTGTAGTGTATCGCTGTGCTTCTCGGAAGCATCCACCCTACATCTAGGGTCGTGGACACTACTTAAGCTCTAGGTTTGCTTTTGGTGTGATTCTCGGGACAGTGGCAACAAGTTTCTGAAAAGAAATTTTGAAGCTCCCATTCACCCCCCCTCTGGTCGCTTTCTGGTAGCACTTTCGGTCCTTCACGTGGATAGCCCCGGGCCTTCCCCACGCGCAAGTGGGTCTCCGGTTAAGCCTCGCAAGGCACAACCTCTCCCGGATGCTCCCCGCCGTCTTCACTATCAAGATTTCGGCTGAACCGCCGCGGGCTTTGTTCCCTTCGGTACACGGTGGCGGCCACACCACAAACACGGTTGGTGTGGTCTCGCAAGACTCCAAGCCCCTCCGAAGTACAACAACGGTGCGCGCAAGCACCAATAGATAAGAGGTGTTCAAACCTCACTAAACACTAGGTGGCGACAGAGTCCGATGCTCCATTAATGGCTAGTTGCAAGCCTGGCATTGAGTCACATCGGACTCTGACCAACATCCGATGTGGCGACACCTGACGCGTCCGATGTCTTCAGAGCCTCTCTGGAACCTCTCTGCATAGGCATCGGACTCTGGGACTGTAGCGTCCGATGCGTCCCTGTAGCGTCCGATGTAACGCTGTGCACGATGCACAGTGTTACCATCACGTCCGATGTGGCACCATCGACGCGTCTGATGCTTCTGCTGGCGCCAACCCGAGCTAGGGTTTACCATCTGTGCGTTTGACGCTTTTGAGCCAGCGTCCGATGCAGCGTCCGATGTCCCTGTTTCTTCGTTTCTTCGTGATTTATTGCGCTGTCTTGGTTCCATTCTTTTGCCTTGGTCTTTGCTTGATCTTTGTGAGTCTTCTACTGAGCTTCCAATGTCTTACTTGATGTGTTGATCATCGGATCACCACGTCGCCTTAGTCCAAGTCACATTTGCACCCTATTGAACTACAAAATAAACACTTGCAAACGCATTAGTCCAATATGGCTGTGTTGTTCATCAAACACCAAAATCCTAAGTTAAATGGGCCAGGTCCATTTTCCCTACAGTCGCCTTGGGCTGCTCCTGTGATATTTGTGGAGAAGAAGGATGGGACCAAAAGGCTATGTGTGGATTATAGAGGACTTAATCAGGTGACAATCAAGAACAAATATCCATTGCCTCGTATTGATGCATTGTTTGATTAGTTGAAGGGTGCCAAAGTTTTCTCCAAAATTGATTTGCAATCTGGATATCACCAATTGAGGATTAAGGAAGAAGATATTGAGAAGACGACTTTTAGCACAAGGTACGAGCATTTTGAGTATGTAGTTATGTCTTTTGGACTAACAAATGCTCCTGCTGTTTTCATGGAGGCCATGAACAGGATGTTGCACCAATACTTGGATGTATTTGTCGTGGTATTCATTTATGACATCTTGGTTTATTCAAAAATGAAGGAAGAGCATGAGATGCATTTGAGTCTAGTGTTGGATAAGCTAAGGGAGTGCAAATATTATGCCAAGTTGAAGAAGTGTGCATTTTGGCTTTCTGAGGTTTCTTTTCTTGGTCATGTTATTAATCAGGATGGAATTACTGTCGATCCCAAGAATGTTGCTTCTGTGGTCGAGTGGGAGAGACCGACTACTGTCATAGATGTTCGCAGTTTTCTTGGTCTTGCTAGATAGTATCATCGTTTTGTCCAGAATTTTTCAACTATTGCAAAGCCCATGACAAAGTTAACTATGAAAGGTTCCCCTCTTGTTTGGACTGCTGAGTGTGAGGCATGTTTTCGAACTTTAAAGGAGAAATTGGTAAATGCTCCTATCTTGGTTTTGCCCGAGAGTGGCAAGCATTTTACAGTATATACGGATGCCTCTCGAATTGGCCTTGGATGTGTGCTTATGCAAAAAGGTAGGTGTTGATGGTCTTTAAACACTTGTTTTACCATCAACATTTTACCCTAAAATTTACCAAAAAAGCATGAAATGTAGTCAAATAGGTTTCAAACTAACCGAATTCCACATGTCCATAGATTTTGATTTGAATGCAGGATTTGAACCAAATTTGGATATTTTAACCACCAAAGGCCGAGCCCACTCAGCAGGGCCCAATTGGGCCTCAGGGGGGTGGCGCCCGCCACCCCTAGGTGGCGCCTGCCACTTGAGTTGGCCCAACTTTCCCCCCTGCCACGTCACTGATCCGTGTGACCACCCCAGGGCCAAATCTTGGCCCTTGGTCACTAGGTCAGTGGCATCGGAGAGCTCAGGAGGGGAGTGGTGTGGATCATGACCGAATGACGGTTATCTGTACATGCAACCAACCTTGGAACCGCCTCTCTGGAGCTCCTGGATGCCGTTGAAGCAATGACGGTGCATCCAACGGTGAGGGGGGTGGCGGCCGCCACCTAGGGCTGGCACCCGCCACTAGGGTTTGCCCTAGGTCGGCTGGCTGCCCCCTATAAGTACCCCCCTCACTCCACAAGGCTATAAATACCCCCTGGAGGCGTCACTTCATTTAAAGCAAGTGGCAATCAAGCAAGAAAGCAAGAGAAGCAAGTGAGAGCTAGGTTAGAAGCTCAGAGAGCTTAGGCAAGTAGGATAGCTAGTAGAGAGAGCATAGCTCTAGTGCCCTCACTGTAGTGCGGCTCTTAGTTTAGCACAGCTCAGCCCTGACCAGTGGTATAGTAGCGTAGAGCTTGCTAAGAGAGAAGCGGGTGCGAGTGACTGGCATCGGAGGTCGGTTGATTTCCCGGTGTCTCTGGTCCGGTTTGCCCTCTTATATCTCAGGTACACTTATCATTATTCCAGTATTACTTTAGTATTACTTTCAGTATTCCTTTATCAAGAGCCTTGAGTGTGACCTAGCTATCCTACAGTCCAATTCACTTAGCCATAGTAGTTAATCTCTAGTGTGCTTAGTGTTTGATCTTTGCCAATAGGTTGCTCAGTTAGTTTAGTGTTTATCTTATTAAGTCAAGTATTTGCTCTGACGTCCGCAAGGGTGTCTCTATTCAAAGCTAGGGTAGAGATAGTTAGAATATAATTAAGCGTGGTGCTTAGTTATAGACTTACCTTCAGATACGGCTGGACCCCCGGATAGCTGTGGTAGCAAGCAGGTGGTGACAGCCCTGTGCGCCTTGAATTCCACCACATAGTTGGCCCAGTTTAACAGTAAGGCTCATTGTGCTAGCGTTCAACCTAAGTCAGTGGTAAAGGCTAGTACGCCTCGGTACTTGACAAGATAGAAATAAAACTATACTTAACTTGGTTGCTTTATTGACATTTGCCTATCTTGCTTCGTAGTTATCTTGCTTCGTAGTTATCTAGGAGTAGTTATTAGTTACTAGTTAGTTATATTAGTTACCCCCTATCTATCTAGTTATCCACCTTACCTTAGTCATTTCATTCATCCTTACCTATCCATCCATATATTCTTTCTAGCCTCTCATCCTCTCATCCCTTTCATCTCCTCTCTCCTTTTCCCTTTTCTTATTCTTCGACTCTCATCTCCTCCTTGACTCGACTCATACACCACCCTAGCCTTCCCTTGGGATCAAATAAATCAACACCTGGTACTCCCAGGCGAAGTGCTACTATGATAGTTCTGTGCGCTTGCAGAATCTCCTCCTGGTAGATTGCATTCTCGCTAGCCAGCTCCTACTAGTGTCGGGAATGACAACCCCATTTGACATTAGTACATAGCTGCTTTAGCTTCACTCCTTTAGGTATAGTGACTGGACTTTCTTCAAGCATTTTTGGCGCCATTGCCAGGGATAGACTCCATAGTCTACTCCTAGTAACGACGTTAGCAAGTGTCAACAAGCATTTCTGGGCCGTTACCGGGGATAGTTGCCTAGCTCTATCTTTACTGAAGTTAAGAACTACCAACAGTAGGGTGATTGCTTATGCTTCTAGACAGTTGAGGAGGCATGAGGTGAATTATCCTACACATGATTTTGAGTTAGCTGCGGTGATTTTTGCATTGAAGATTTGGAGGCATTACCTTTATAGTGAGTCTTGTGATATCTTTACAGACTATCAGAGTCTCAAGTATATATTTACTCAAAAGGAGTTGAACTTGAGATAGAGGAGGTGGCTAGAGTTAATTAAAGATTATGATTTGACTATTCAATACCATCCTAGGAAGGCAAAAGTTGTTGCAGATGCTCTTAGTAGGACAGGTGTTCCTAAAGCTTGCATGACGTTGATTGGTGACTTGGACCGCATGGGTATTTCCCTTTGCTATGCTGGCGTTGCACGTGAGGAGACAACTCTTGATTCAGTCATCACTTCGTGAGAAAGTGAGAGTGGCTCAGTTGCAAGATTACTTACTCCAGGCTATTCGCAAGCGTATTGAATCAAGGAAACCTTGTGAGTTTAGTATGGAGGACGATGGCACTATTTATTTTAGAGGTCGTTTATGTGTGCCACATAAAGAGGAGGTGAAGATGGATATTTTGAGGGAAGCTCATCGCTCTCCATATACGGTGCATCCAAGTGAGACAAAGATGTATCGCGATCTAAAGCAGGGCTTTTGGTGGAAGCGGATGAAAGTTGATATTGCTAAGTATGTAGCTTCGTGTGGTATTTGTCAGAAGGTGAAGGTTGAGCATCAGAGGCCTGCTGGGCTACTGAAGTCATTGGAGATTCCCGAGTGGAAATGGGAGAATATTACACTGGACTTTGTAGTTGGATTGCCTTGTTCGCCTAGGGGCAAAGATGTTATTTGGGTTGTCATTGATAGGCTTACCAAAGTGGCTCACTTCATCCCTATGAAAACAACTAATTTAGCTGTAGATTTGGTTCCGTTGTATATTAAGGAGATCGTGAGGTTGCATGGTGTGCCCAAGTCTATTGTTTCAGATAGGGATTCTAAGTTTGTGTCCAATTTCTAGCAAAGATTGCATAGTGCTTTGGGCACGAAACTTGATATGAGTACAGCCTTCCATCCTCAGACAGATGGTTAGTCTGAGCGTACCATTCAAACCTTGGAGGATATGTTGCGTGCATGTGTGCTTTCATGGAAAAGAAGTTGGGAGGATCACTTGCCTTTGGCAGAGTTTGCTTATAATAACAATTATTATGCTAGTATTCAGATGGATCCATATGAAGCGTTGTATGGGCGTAGGTGTATATCTCCACTTTGTTGGGATGTGGTTGGTGAGCGCTCCTTAGTTGGTCCGGATTGGGTACAACAGACTCATGATAAAGTCCATGATATTCGACAAAACTTGTTGATTGCTCAAAGTTGACAGAAGAGTTATGCGGATGTTAGATGGAGAGCTTTGGAGTTTGCAGTAGGAGATGAGGTGTTCTTGAAGGTTTCACCAGCGAAAGGTATTGTTCGTTTTGGTACCAAAGGGAAGCTTAGCCCAAGGTACATCGGACCATATGTGATTATCGCTCGTGTCGATGCATTAGCATATCAGTTGCAGTTGCCGGAGTCCATGGCTGGAGTGCACCTGGTGTTTCATGTCTCTATGTTGAGGAAATACTTGAAAGACTCGGATCAGATGATGGAAGCTGAGACAGTTGAAATAGAAGAAGACTTGACAGTTAAATATCGCCTGATGCAAATATTAGAGTTCTCTGGTGTGATGCGTAATCGGACTATCAAGTACGTCAAGGTTTTATGGACAAATCAAACAGAACAAGAAGCCACATGGGAGTTAGAGAATCATATGCGCAAGGAGTATGCAGAGCTCTTTGAATCTGGTGAGTGGTGTTTTTTTAAGCATGCAGTTTCTTTTTTTAGTAGTTCTATTGGATGAATTCGGGGATGAATTCCCTAAAGGAGGGAGAATGTAATACCCTCAGAATGAAAGCCATAAATATGAATTTTATTATAGATCAAGTGTTTTATCGGGCAAAGGTTGATTGACTTTTAATGAGAGACCAAAAATTTAAATTTTTGATCCATTATTCGGAAGGACGACTAGAGACCACAGATGCCTAGGGCTCGTCAAATACTTTTTATTTGACTACTTATTTGTATTAATCGGACATTGGAGGGATAAGTTATGTTAATTGCTAGATTTAAAAATAATAATTAAATAAAAAAGATCATGTAGGGAACCTTACCTGGCTGAAAAACCACCGTGACCTTTTGTCTTCTGCCGTGGGGGAAACAGAGTAGAGAAAAGAGAGAGAAGAGAGAAGGTGAAAGAATAGAGGGGTTAGGGTTTCTGTAAGGTGTAAGGCGGGGAGGGCGGGTACCAGCGGCTAGGGCTAGCCCTAGGACTGCCGAGCAGGGGGCAGGGGCGGCGGCGCCCTGCTGTTGCTGCTGCTGCACGTGCGCGAGAGGAGGGACAGGTGCGGCGGCTAGGGTTTGGGAGCTAGAGAGCGGAGAACTAGAATAAGCCTTTCGGCCTTTTTCTTATTAATCTCAAAGGGGTACAATGCCTCTATATTTATAGTCCAGAGAAGACTTGCATCTGAAGTAAATTCTATCTATTTTCTTATTCTACCCCTATCCTAATCTATTTCTAATTGGATCCTTTTGCGACGCCGACGCCGACGGCGCCTCCCTGTGCGCCGACTGCAGGGCAGCAGCGGCCTGGGTGAGTCGGGCGCCAGCCCATGGGCCCAATAGGTGCCCTGCTGGCTCGTCTAGTCCACTAGGTGCCATTAGGCGTATGACAGTTTACCGCCGCCACTGTCGTCTGCCTCTGTCGTTGTCGTCCGTGGCGCCGTTCCTTCTTGAGTTTTTGGTTAGGCATCATCTTCTCTTCTTGTTTTTGCCCTTAAACTTCTTGTTTCTCTCGCTGTTCATGATGGATACATCATATTCGTCGTAGATCGGAACGATGGGACGGTCCTAACGGCGTAGATCGTTGTGAGGAGGGGAAGAGAGGAGTAGATAGCCAGAGGAAGGTCATCGTTCTCGCTGTGGTTTTCATTGGTGAGATGCTAAACCCTAATCCTCTTTTTTTGAATCAAGTTTTGTGGATCGAATCATCTTTTTAGAGGAGGTTTGGATGGAGTAATTCCCGAAATTCTTGAAATCAATTTTCATCCATGTTCTAAATTTCTATCAGACAACCAGTTTTGTTCGTTGTTGTTTTATGGTACATTAGTGGCCTTATTAATTTTTTCAGACCGTGGACAAAGTTTTAGAGGACTTCATTAGCTTTCTTTTGACTCCAGGATCACCTTCATAGCCTCTGTATTTTGGGAGATATGATCGTTTCAAGTAGATGGTTTTGCAGAAACAAGAATCTGGACAGATTTAGATATAATCGGTTTTTGGACCTTTTAACGGAGGAATCTGAATTTACTATCTGAATAAGAGTTGTAGTGTTTTTCATAATCTTTCCAGATTGTTATAGATCATATTTTTGGATGAGTATATCTACAGTTATGAATTTTATAAATTTGCTGTCCTGTGTTGATCATTGGTGAAGTTCAGTTATGTTAAAAGGATGATTAGGCTATTTTAAAGGTCCCAAATGCTAAAAATTTATATATCAAAGTTGTAGATAATAAATATCTTCTGGTAGATTTTGAGAATTTTTGGATGTATGGTTTTACGTATATGAAAAAGAGAAGTAACAGTTCTGCTGTCATGATCGGTAGCGAAACCGGTATACGTTGGAACGGCGGGATTTGGGACGCTTTAATGTGTAATTTGTTGTTGATTTATTTGTATGATTATGTTGGTTCTAAGTTTTGCTTGTGGTCAGGTGGTACACCTTCGGAGTGTGCTTAGTTCTTGTTCTTGATCTTCGGTAAAGGCGAGTAAACGTGGCATCGTGGTCCACATGCTTTAACTTTGTTGAATCTGAACTCATAAGTTATTCCCTTTTTAGAGTATGAAATTTTATATGTTGTGGTAATAATGTTGATTAATGAAGTTACTGAAATGCATACATAACCACTTTACATTTGCACTCTTCCCGTTGATATGCATTTGAAGAAACCAGACCCAAATTGCTGCGGTAAGTACCGGTACAGCAACGCACGTTGATGAGCAATGTGGTTGCAGCCCCCACTCCCTGTTCCTGGGATGTGTGGGTAGAAGTGAAGTCATACATTGCATTGCATCATTCGTATTCGCATTGCATTGCATTGAATTGCACCATTTGCAGATGTATTTTAAAGTGTACATTTATATTTCTATGATATGAAGATACCGATGTTCTTTTATATTGATGTACCCATTATAATGATGAATCTTTAATTATGCTATTTAAATTTGTTGTTTAATCAAACTGTGATTTGAATAACTTAGTTAAAGCAGTTTGTTTGCTGAGCTTTTCCATAAACCTCACACGTTGCTATTTCCCCTCTCGGGTGTTTGAGCTCAGAAGATGCATGCTTGGGATGGGAGTAGCGGCACTTGTGCACATAACTTATGAAATCATACATATTTTGGGACACTTATGTTGTAATAACAACATTAATAATGATGGTTTAGTTGGATGTATCATTGTGCTTTTATATCAAAGCTTGGATATGGTTTGTTTGAGTTATGTTAGTTTGTGAGCAGTAAAGACTTTCATATTTCTTAATCCATATGACATTATTTGCTTCCGCGTACTCTGTTTTTGTGATTGTTTTTCTGGTTTGGTGTGGTAATACTCCAGAAGGTTTCGTTGTTTTCTTCTAGGGTGTTACATGAATGTGAAGATTTGTTCCCGGAAACAATGGCTAGAGGTAAAATTTTGGAACAAAATCCATTTTGGCCAAAAATTTGTGGTGGGCATGTGTTGACACCATAATTTGGCAATGGAATTTTGCCATGAATCTGTAGGAAGGAGGCACAAAAACGACTGATTTTCCCCAAATCGGCTATTTAGAATGGCATTGGTGTGATGTCACCAAGAAGTTGGCCAATATCAAAGGAAGACTCGTGCCAAATGCGAGAAGAGCAAGGAACGTGTCGGACTCCACCAGAAATGAAAAATTGGAGCCCAAGTTATCATTTGTTTTGTTTTCCTATTTTGTAACTAGTCTTGTTTGATTAGGATTCGTGTCAAAACCTTGGGTATACATATTGAACCCTGGCAATTGTTTGTGGAGTGTGTTGACACTCAAAAGTGTCAGAAGTATATAATGAGGCTGGAAGACGTATTCGGTTCATAATATTTGAAGACGAATTCATCTTTCAATACTTTGTATTTAAAGAGTTGGATATTCTAAGTGAAATTGGTCTCTTCGCTGGATTTATTTACTATTGTATGTATATTCCGACCAGTTACAAGACTTCCGACCAGGTGACATTGGTCGGAAGCATTAAGATGAAGATGAATGCCAATTCGTGATCATTAAGGTGTCAATTTGAAGATCTTTTCTCTGATTAGTCGGTTTGGGCTATTGTCTGCTGCGTTAAGGCCCATTAAACCGGTTTAATCGGTTTGAGGATCGGTCGAATCGAGTTTACCTTTTCTAGTCCAGATTGGACTCTTGGATTTCATGTGTTGATGGAATCCGGATGGGAAACTTGGAGATTGTAATCTGGAGATGTTTCCTATTGGGATAAGACCAACCCCCTCTATATATATGAGAGGTTTATGACCGATTGAGGCATCCAACCCTAATTGATCAAAATCAATCTACTATACCCTTTACCCCTTTTTCTCTCTATATTGTTGTTCGACGCGTCTCCCGGCGAGATTCGGCGGCGCTCTAGGTGGCCTTGCTGGTCCTAGGGCAACGTCTACGTGCTTCTCTCTGATGGGTCTTCCCGGAAGGAGTTCTAGAGTTATCAACACAAGGGATCACACCCTAAATTGATCTAAACCGGTCTCTAGATCGGTTTTCATCAGTTTAGCCAGGTTCCTTACTGTCTCAGGTTGGTTCGCAACCTCTTCGGGCGTTCTAGCCCTGCTGGTGTTTGATTCGGATCACTTCCAACGTCAACACACTTTTTGGCGACTCCGCTGGGGAAGATCGAGCAGAATCAGATCTCATCTATGTTGACGGTATTATTATCATTGTTTTGCATTATCAAACCCTTCAACAAAGTGTCATCCTTGAAAGTAAATGAGCATAACATGACCTTATTTTATACAAATAACTTGGTTCCACATGTACATGGACTTCTAAAGCATGCAGGTGAAATATTAGAGGAAGTGGAACCAATGGAGGCACACATTAGAGTCAGCCGACCCTAGGGGGGTCGCCCGACCCCCTATGGCCCCACTTGGCCCTCACTCATGATAACAAGCCTCCATGATCCTCTCAACAAACTCCCAAGAAACATCAACCATTGGATCAAAGTGTGTTTCCTCTGGACGGCTCAGAATCAAGGCACACGGATTGAATGGCCCACAAGGTGAAGCACCGACGTGACCAAGGGCTCCCACCACTTCATACCCACACTAGAGGAGATGTAGAGGGCCCACAAGCAAGGGGGATGGCCCTACCAGTCATTGGGGGGTCGGCCGACCCCCCTTTGGTGACTAAAGGAGCCCATATCCACCCACCGACCTTGGTGCATGGAGGCATGCATCCAAGTGATCTTGGCCATCCAATTTATGGCGGTTTTCATCCAAGGAAGGAGAAGCTACGTCACACGGATCACTGACGTGGCACATTGAGTGGTTCTCATTCATCCCCTAGGACTATAAATACCCCCTCACCCCTCTCATTCTAAACACACCACAAGGAGGAGCTCTCCACTCTCTCTCAAGATGTAGTACTAGTAGTAGTGCTTGGAGTTAGAGTGAGTCTCTGGTCTTCAGCTCTAGTCTTCTGGGAGGTCTGGTATGGTTCTTGTATTCCTTTCTTTCCTTGTAAGACTTGAGTTATTTTATATAGTTATCTTCTCTACTTTGCCTTAGTACTTTACTTTATTGCAACATGACTAGTTATGTTGTAGTGGTTGTTAGCATTGTCATAGTTATGTGATAGCGAGATAATGGTAGTATACCTTTGCGCTGGTTCACCGCCCTTAATCCGGTGCTCTAATCAATTCCACCGGATGTCGGATTAGAGTAGTGAGATGTAGTGTAGACATGGTGTCTAGACTATACGCTTGCCTGTGTCTGCGGCTTACTCCACGGTTTGTTTGTGGTACCTAGTAGGGTTGACATACCTATCTAGGCTTTGATTCCACCACGTGCGGGCAAGTTATTAAAACATAGGTCTTCTTGTGCTAGGTGGCTTAGCACTCTTCTCATCCCTTTCTGTTGCTAAGTGGCTTAGTGACACGAAGTGCAATTGTGTATGAACTTTGATCTTGCTTGATATACCTTGTCTTGCTAAGTTAGAACCATGCAAGTAGAGATAGATCTCTAGAAACCTTAGGCTCGCTCGTTGTTCTCCTCGCTCGCTAGACTACTCTTTTATCTTTGGGACCTCTCCTGTGTGTCATTGCTCTTATCATATATATCACTTACCCCCACTCTGGTTTAGTTGGTATATTAGTTAGTGGATATATGATAGTTAGTTATCACATTCTTTAACCATTGCTTCCCTGTGGATAAATACGATACTCTGGAATACTCCTGGGTGAAATGCTACAGCGATATGTTCTGTGCGCTTGTGGAATTATCCAATAGACATAAGAAATACTAGCAAACATTTCTAGCACCGTTGCTGGGGATAGATTCAAACTCTATTCTTAGTAGCGATGCTAAGAAGTCAACAAGCATTTCTAGCGCCGTTGCCGGGGAAGCAATTGGCAAAAGATTTTGATACTAACTTTGATGTCTACTAATCTATGTTACCACTAGCTATTGTGGGATTACCATTGTTTTGTTGAGTGTTGAATAAACAGGACATCAACCGTCTCGACCTTCCGGTGTTTTTCCACAAGATAAAAAAGGAAAAAAATCAAGGAGCCTAGGATGCTTGATCACTCATGAACCATCAACACCTCGGCCTTGCCATCTCACAGGTGAGTATATGTATACATTCTAACCCTATGTAGAAATGAAGAGAAGGTCACTGTCTAAGACAAAATGAAATCATCATGTGACGGAACAAAAGCACTCGCAATGATGTCTCAGATTGTAGGAGTCTTTCAAGGTATGTGAGACCCTACCGGCAGGCAACCTGGAGTTATCTTTTTATTTATTTCATACCACTGCATGTTTGCTTGAATCATCATATATTTCTATTGCTTCTTTGGCTATGCCTACAAATTCATGCATATCATTCATTTAAATTGATTATATTTCCTTTCCAAAACCATAACAACATGTTTGTTTAATTGCATTCATCCATCTCATTTTCATTTTTGCATAAAAATAAAAAAAAGAAAAAAATGATCGTATGTTTCACCTTCTATGCTCGCATGTCCTTTTTGAATAAATCTTGTGTAGTCCTCTTGTTTCCTTTTTCTATTATGTGTATGCTTTGTTTGGGATTACTTCGCGAGTATACTCCCAAAGACTTTTAAATTAAGCATGGTGCTTAGGTTAAATCGCCTTCCTTAATCAAATAAGACATTGTGTCCAATTTGATTAATGAACTAAAAATTACTTGTATAGAATTTGGATGTACATTTGGACTAACCCCTACAACAAAACTTCATAATTTCGATGGGTAAGTCATGAGATCATTCTTGGGACAAAGCAAGGATTGAGCAATGAAACAAACAATGGAGAAAAAGATCTACCATGCTTGACAAAGGAAGGGCAAATGAAATCTTCCAAATCCTTATCTCTCGGATTGGAATCAATGGAGAAAGCCCTACTCGTTGGCTCTAAAAACCAAGAGCCCTCGCCGATAGGTAATTTGGTTTGTATCCGCATTTCATTCTCCATTGATCACATCTTTTTCCTTTTCATTTTGATCTTCATGTTTGAATTTTCAAGAACCCAACTTCCTTTCCTGCATAAAACTTTGAGAAATGCTATCACAAAGATTTTGAGAGTTTTTGGCTACATGGTGGGGTCGCCTGACCCCCATTGCACCCATTCAGTGCACCTCTTGCTTTTTTGTGACACAATCCTTATGGTGGGAGCATGGTGCAAGTTTGGAAGTGATAGGGGTGGCAGCTTGGTCGGTCGACCCCATATCCTTGCCATTTCTTGTCACACTTCACCCATGTGATCTTGTCTAGAATTAGGCTGGTTTTGCACTTAAATTTGTGGGAGAATCAGGAAGAGGGGGGTCGGTCGACCTCCCTATGACTCCTCCAACACGTCTCCCATTGTGGCTATGAAAGAGCATGCTTGGTATCTCATTTTTCATTGCATCAATTCTCTAAATTTTCCTCTTGCTCTTGAGCCATCTCTCTCTCTCTCTCTCTCTCAAGTTTTAAGTGCTAGTTTCTCTTGAGTTTGTGAAAGGAAAAGAGAAAAAGTATTTGGCATCTTTTGGTTTCCATTTGCCGAGCTTGATTTGACCTCTCATGATTCACCAAGAATGTCTATGGAGGTTTCAAAACCCACAGCATTGATGTGGGGCATCAACCACGACCCACAAGAAGAACCAACTCGGATGCTAACCGCTAACGTTAATCATCTGCTTCCAAGTTGTGTTTTCTTTCTCCCTTGTTGCAAGAATCATGATATACTCAAGAAGGTGCAACATGTGGCAAGAAAAAGTCCATCAAGATGTATGAAGAGTGTCTCACAAGGCTCACACATGGAGCATCAACTCATGACATCAAGGTATGATGCTTAGGCTTAACCAAGAATGTTGCAAATGAAGGTTCTGCCATGTGCACTCACATGCATGTGTGACCTGAACCCTCTACACAAGCCAGGTATGGATAATGACTTTGAAAATGGATTAAGAATCTTTCTATCATACTAAAACTGGGCAACTTAATTATGAATATCACCACTCCATTGACATTCATGATCCTACCTTGTATCTCATGCTTTGTTGGGTGCTCATGATCTATGCCTAAAGATGTGTGAGAACCTTAGAGCTTCTTGTTCTCTATCCTTGCAAGTTATGCCTTTGTGCTCTATGTACCTACACCTAGAAGGTTGACAATTTAAAGACACTTTATTCACACATGCTTAAAATGGACCAAACTAGTCTTTGTTTATGCTTCACCATGATTGTATAACCAAACAACCACTCCCGTGTGAGAGGTATTGGTTGTATAAATCATGGGGACTAACCATTGACATGGAGAGTGTGGAAAGGTGTACAAGTGCATGTATGGTGATAGAAGTAAGGCCATGGTGCAATCCAAGTCATAACATCAACACCATGTCACATTGAAAAGAGCAAGCTTGGGGGAGGAGCCCCTCCCCCACTAACTATGGCAACACAAGAGCATTGACGAGAACAAGCTTGGGGGAGGAGCCCCTCCCCTTCCAAGGTAAGTATTCTTATCCCTTTAGTTTTGTTTTATTACAACTACAAAAATTTGAATAAAAGAATAAACAGACCTCCTGTTGATATTGCTTCGTGAACATCCCATTCTTCCTATCGTGAAAATGATGAATAGTTGCTATACTCATCCTCCCTAATGAAGCAACAAACTAAGCTTAACAAACTTTCATGAAGCTGTGACGTAACAATTGTGCCTAAACTTAATAATGTTTGAGGTTCTGCTGGTGTGTTGCCACCAGTAGAGCCCCTGCACTTGATGCTTTCTTTGTCTTAGTTTTTAGAACACCCTAGAAGTTAAGTTTGGGGGTCGATCGACCCTCAAATTAATCTTCTAAAGATTCTAAACCTGCCATGGTGATGCTCATTGCAAAGCAAGGCTGCACGTCAAATTTGGTCCTTAACGGCCACATTTGAGTGTCGAGCGACAACCCCATGAGCACACCACCAAAAAGCACCAGTGCAGAAGGCGTCTTTGGAGGTGGGAACACACACAACAAGCACCAACATGGCCAGAGGCTCCAAAGTGCGGTCGACCGACCCCACTATGGACCTCTAGGCCCACCAGCCAGCCTCCACTACACTCTACACATATGCTGACTGGTTTGCAACATTCCTTCTGTTAACACTGAATTTTGGTCAACATTGAGAAGATGACAGGTGGACCCAACGAGCAGTGAGAAGAGCATTTGGCAGACGGCCAAGTGGTCGGTTAATTTTTGGAATTTCGGTAACTACCTGTGCGGTCGGCTATTTTACAAGGGGGTGACTACGTTCGGGAAATAGATATGGTAGGAGAAGCCGATCACGAGGATAATAGACCATGGTCGTGACAGATTAAACGAGTATTCGAGAATCAGGGGGGTCTGATCTCATTGGCCAGGAGTTGGATTTGGTGGCGTTGTGATGTGGCAAGCAAGCAAAGAAGGCAATTTAAATATAGATATATATAAAGCATGCATGTCTCGACGTCCAGTTCTATATTTAGCATGAATGGCTTCACGATGAAGGGAAGGCTAGAAGACGGCGTACATGTTCAACGGCCCTACATGTTCGGCTATACATACACGTATACGTAATTAGCCAATTACAACTAGCCGGGCATGAACCGTACAGCCAGCTTGAAGACTAGTTCAATGGAAATATTATTAGCCATTTGACGATTGATAATGAAAAGAAAATAGGAAAGAAATCATTGGTTTGTGGTGGAAGGGGCAAGTGCAAAACGTATATGGCCGGAGCTATTTCCGTGTGAAACAAGCAAGGGACCAGATTCGAAGGATTGGTCAGCAATTACGATATCACGTATCCATCTAGGATCCTTACGTACGTACGTAAGCTTTATTGTAGATGTTATTAGGTAAGTCCCTTCAGGACTCTTATCTGCCCAGGGTATAAATATAAACCCTTGGCTATTGTAAAAAGTGTTCACAACCATATCAATACAAACTGGCCCCGTGCCACTTTCGAGTCCTTAGTCGTGTCGTCGAGTTCTTCGAGAGGAATCATCGATCCATCGACCTCCGTAAGTCCCGGCAACCTTGTTATCATGTCTAGTATCATGCGGTGGATTTAGATATGATGCAAGTAGTCTTGTTTGTTTCCAAAGGTCGTGCGGCGGATCTTTGTTAATAATCAAGAAGTCTTTGCTTATGCTTTGCTTATGGGCAAATACCATGCGGCAGGCGTTTATTCATATGTTTAGCAAAAGCAAGATAGTTATCGGCTCTATTAGATTTGGGAGATCTAATAGATTCATCAAGTTATCATGTGTTATATGTTTTAATTAATTCTGTAACACTCTTTTGCCCAATCTAGATTGATCTTTGTTCGGCCTTCCTTTACAAGTTTATTCACGCTCCAATAATCATTGTTTTCTCATGATATCTCTTATAAATTACATGATTATGATGGCTGAATCAATTTCTAATCTAGATTGTTACATGTTGTGGGTTCATGCATATCAATTATGTTCGAGCCTAGATAAAACTAGGTATCGTGCGGCAGATGCAGGTTTTAGATTGGTTTGATCATGTTTGTTTCTATGTTCATTCCTCATGGACCCCAACTCGGCTAGTTTGCCGAGCTTAGTTACACATTAATTCATATTTTGTATTTTACTCGTCCAAGCATATCTTTTTCATGTATGTGTGTTTGGCAACTCGCTGTTTGCATATGTTTATGTTTAGAGTTAGCCGAATGACCTTTACACCTGTTAGCAGACAGCTTCTATAGCTGTATGCCGTCATGAATGGCTTCAAGGCCGTAAATATGGAACTATCTGGTCTCACCCGACATGTTCCAGTTTTATTCTCACAGTTTTATCCCTTGTTGGTTTTCAGGTCAAACCGACTGGCACGTCTCCGGATTTCAAACCGTCCGGGCACCCGATTGAAGTCACGCTTTCGAGCTTGCTGTGTGTGAGGCACGGTGCACCACATTTTGCGCCAACACCTTCCATCTCTTTGTTACATTTCTTTTATCATCTTCATGATTCATCTTGCAAAATGATAACAAGAAGAGCCACATCAAAATAAAATAAAATTTGAAAAGTGACATGGTTCATGACATTTTAAAAGGTAGAAGCGTCATAAAGTTTATTTCTTGCATAATACTTATGCTTGTGGGAAACATATCTTGATAGGAAAATCATATTGACTAAGTTGTTGAAAAATGTGATATAGTTCTTGGCTCACTATTCATACCTTTTCTAGTCAAGGTGCTTGGAGATTAATTTTTGAAAATGTCATAAAACCATAGTGTCACTTACTCCTCAATAGTGAGAAATTCCTACCAAAGCCATATGATGATCTTAAATGTCCAAACCCTTCTAAATATGCTACTTGTACCTGTGTTGAGTTGGTCAAACGTTGTTGACCCTTGTTGAGAATTTATCATGTTCCCAAGCTCAAGATCATGTACACTCCACATATAAATGCTACTTCTACACTGGAAGTATGTAGAAACATGTCTTTCTGAAGGACCGAGAATGCAATAGCAAGGCGGCCAGAGGGGGGGGGGGTGAATGGGAGCTCAAAAATTTCTCTCGAAACTTTGACCTTTTGTCCCCAAAATCAACCCCAAAAGCTTTGATCGAAATCGTGATGCCCACGACCCTTGGAAGAGGGTGGATGATCCCTAGGATCACAGCGGGGCACCACAAAGCGATAGCAATCCAAACGCCAAAAGCACCGTCACAGGTTCGACCCCTAAAAACCTAGTCCCAAACGTAGATTGGAGGCTACGTCGGGAAATCCCCAAATACCGATGCTAACAAGTAGCAAAGATACTTAGAGAGCTTCCTAGGTGAACTAAAGGGCCAACCGAGAAGTCCGGAAACCAAGCGAAGAAGCCGGGAGAGCAAATGAACTAAATCTCAACTCTCAACCGATTCGCGGACTGTCTGGACTCCCAATCCTGGACTGTCCGCGCCAGGGGCGGACTGTCCGTGGTCCACTAGCGGACTGTCCGCCGGCAGAAAACCAGAAACAACACAGATGCTGCAAGTCCCCTGGATGTTCCCGGACTGTCCGCGAACTCCAACGGCGGACTGTCCGCTGGTCACTCAAAAGCAAAATGCCCGAGGAACACAGCCACTGGTCCGGCTCGTCCCCGACGCTCGGACTGTCCGCCGGTCAAACCGCGGACTGTCCGCGACCACCCAGTGAGGGCGATTTAGGTCGCCCTTCACACACAACCTCCCAAATCCGAATCAAATCACAATCCCTCGTTCCCAAACTTGGAGAAGATGATCACGAGGTAGTTAGGAGACTATCCCCAAGAAATCATCCACTCAAAACAACTCAAACACCGGGAATCGAAGAAGAGAGAATATGAACCGAAAAAGTGTCACGAAAACGAAATCAACCCGATCTACTTATTTGTGAGGAGTTAGATAAATTCCTTCAGTGGAAATGATCTCCTCACTATAAAGAACAAGTTGATTCAAACGGATTTCGAAAAGACGCAGTAGAGAGGGAGATCGAGTGACGGGAAAATCACGGAGAAACGAAGAACGCGAAGAACATGAACAAAACGCGAAACAACACATCGATCTGCAACCGTGTGGCTACCACACGCTACAACAGTGAGATTACGGTCTCACTTCCTCAAAATCTCCAGTACACAGAGGTATGGTTCTCTGCCGATCTCAGTTGCTACAGCAGGGGATTGGGAGAGCAGGAAAACCTAGAAGGCAAAGAGCAAATGACTGAGATAGGATGGGAGGTGGGTGTCTCCCTCTACTTATCCTAATTCTAATTCCCACTCTACCCCTAACTAATTACAGCGCGAACCAGCTAAACCCTAGGGTTATTCTGGACCAACTCGAAGATAGTTGTGATCCGACGGCCACGCCCGCACAACTGGTAGCGTTGCCTCGACGCAACCTCACCGATTGCCGCCACGTGCAACCACCACTCTGCTTGTCCTTTTCACGGACTTCGCCCCCGGTTTTGTGGCCCAAACCGGGAAACCAGCCTTCACGACCAACCCTCGGTTTTGAGGCCAAAACCGGGAAACCAGCCGTCCATCGCCTGAGTTTCATGGCCCAAACTCAGAAACCCGCAACACCTAGGTTTTGAGGCCCAAACCTGGAAACCATCCTCAGCCCGAGTTTTGTGGTCCAAACTCGGAAACCATCAGCGCCCAGGTTTTGAGGCCCAAACCTGGACACCGTCCACTCGGTGGTTTTTCTGTGGCTCAACCACCAAACCGAGCCGAAGAGGGGAGGCACCGCCCGTGCACCCCGTCCACCGACACGTGTCCCCAGGTCCTCGACCAAGCAACACCGTGCCCGCAAGTCTTCGCTTGTCGCTGTCCCAGGCTATCAGCCACCACAGCTAATCCTCAGGCCACCGGTTCCTCAGTCCAAGCCTCACGTCCGCCCTTCGCCACTCTCGGTCCATCGGCACGACACGTGTCTACTTGACCTTCACCTTGCCTTCGATCACTATATCCATGCTCGACACCTGCACAACACAAGCCAAAGAACATGCGCATTATCCTAGTTGACAATCACTCATCACTCAGAGACTCGGCATACACCCATGTATCCGCAATCTCCCCCTTGATGAGTGCATTGTCAACTACCAACACAAATCATAATGAAATAGAGGAAGGAAGGAAGAAAGAGAGAGAACTCGACCAAATGACCCAAAAGCATAACAAAGCCGAAGAAGGTCAAGTGGAAAGAGCAAAACAACTTGGTTCCCAAAGACATGGGCAACGGCTCGACGCAACCAAGCAAAGCAAAGCTAGCCCTCAAGAAGAGGTAGAACAGGCTCAACACCGCTAGTGAGAAAGCTCGATGTCAATTGAAGGATCAACTGAAATTCAAGCAAAACAGAGCTAGTCCTCAAGAAGAGGCAGAACGGGCTCAACACCGCTAGCGAGGAAGCTCGATACCAACTGAAGAAGACTTGATACCAACTGAAGAGCATAAAGACAAAAGTGCTAGTTTCTCAAGAAAGAGGCAAAGGCTCAACACAACTAGCTACCAAAAATGCTCCGAACCAACTGTTACCAGCTCGAAAACTCAGCAGTGAGCCAACTCCCCCTCAAATAGTGCACACAACCAGGAAATTTCCCCCTTAGTTCAACTCAGAAAGCACAGGAAATCTCCTCCTTAGTTCAACTCAGAAAGCACATGATTTGCAATATTTTCTCCCCCTTAGTTGAAAATTCACTATCAAGGAACTCCCCTCCAACTGCATATGAGTCAAAATGCAAGTCAGCAGCTTCAGGAATATAGTCGATGGAATGAGAAGATGCTCAACAGAGTGCTGATCCGATGACTCATAAAATGCATAGAATGCTAGCAAAGGCTCAAACTGATCACTAAATACGAAATCTGAACATTTGAGCAAAAGAGCAGTTTTCAGCCAAAAAGGTATTCACCATCAAAATTGCACGAAGCATGTATAGACAGGAAGTCAAACAAGTGCTAAACATGTATACAAGGTGAACTACCCCTAGCACAGTTCAACCATCATGCTATAGAATGAAACATAGACTTGTGTATCCAAATTTTATCAGAGTTGCAGCGGTTAAATTTCACAAGTTCAAATTTCAGCATGTGATTGCGAGAGGTTGACAGCTTGTCATTGCCTAACTTTTCAACTGTGTGAAGCCTATGCAGAAGCAATTAGAAGCTTAAAGCAACAGTTTCGGTCATGCACTACACAGCTCAAGTTTAACTCGAAGTGCAATGAGAAACAGTCTCGAAACTGTGATGTGCTGGCAAGCAATCCCATCTCGATCTTTCTAATTCACTTAACTTGGTTCAAATTTAAAACAAAATATGAACAGACAAAGCAAGTGAATGCCTCAGAACAAGAGACATAGCAACCTAGCATATATGAAAAGCACAAGTGATTTCAACACATTCTACACATGCTAGTTGCATATCTCAATGGTGAACATTTTCAAGTTTTATGTTCATTAAGCAAATTCACCATTCATAAAATAGCTCAGCTCACAATATGTATCCGTGATAAAAAAAAGCATAAGCTACAGGCATCATCATAAAGCATCGGAGCAAATACTATATAGAGCAAAGTCACATTCTAAAGATTATATACATGAAGCTCTGAATGTAAATATGCAAGATGAAATGCAAAGATGCATGATGAAACCAATTGAAAAATACAAAGTCAGTGTATAGTACAAGAGTCAAAATGTTTCCCCCATCTAAAAGGGGAAACACACACTAAGCTCACCTCTCAACCTAGCAAAAGTTGATTGCTCCAAAGGTTTGGTGAAAATATCAGCCAACTGATGATGAGTATCGACATGGCGAAGGTCGATATCACCCTTCTCATAGTGGTCTCGCAGAAAATGAAAGTGCACATCAATGTGTTTGGTCTTAGAGTGCAGCACAGGGTTCTTAGCAACGCTAATAGCACTCGTGCTGTCACAAAGCAAGGGAACGCGAGAAAAACTCAGACCGAAATCACGCAAAGTGGCCATCATCCAAAGCAATTGGGAACAGCAGCTAGCCGCAGCAACATACACAGCCTCCGTGGTAGACTGGGCGACACTAGACTGCTTGCAAGAAGACCACGATACAAGAGAAGAACCAATAAACTGACAAGTCCTAGATGTGGACTTGCGCTCAATTCGGCAACCAGCAAAATCGGCATCAGAATAACCGCAAAGGGAGAGGGTGGAGGAAGCAGAATACCAAATCCCAAACTCAGGAGTGAAGCATAAGTACCTCATAATGTGCTTGACCGCCTGACGGTGAGAGGTGCGCGGCAACGACTGAAATCGCGCGCAAAGACACATCGCGAACTGAATGTCCGGGCGTGTCGCCGTCAGGTACAGCAACGACCCGATCATACTCCGGTACTCCTTCTGGTGCACAGCTTCTCCTTCCTTGTCTGCATCCAGGGCCATCGTGGTCGACATGGGTGTTGGAAGAGGCTTGGCCTAACCCATATCGAATTTCTTCAGGATATCCTTGGTATACTTACCCTGGTGCACAAACGTTCCCTCTCGAGATTGCTTGATTTGCAAACCAAGGAAAAACGTCAACTCGCCCATCATGCTCATCTCAAACTCCCTGCTCATAGTATCTGCAAACTTGGCAACCAAAGCGTGAGAAGAACCACCGAAAATGATATCATCCACGTAAATCTAGACCAAGAGAGTATCATTGCCTTCCTTGAGGAGAAAGAGTGTTTTATCCACACATCCCATTTTAAAGCCCTTAGCAAGCAAAAAGGTTTTCAACCTATCATACCAGGCTCTAGGGCTTGTTTCAAACCATACAAAGCTTTGTGAAGTTTAAAAACATGGTTTGGAAACTTGGGATTTTTGAAACCGGGGGGTTGTTTCACATACACCTCCTCTTCTATGTAGCCGTTTAAGAAGGCACCCTTGACATCCATTTGAAAAAGTTTAAACCCTTTGGATGCAGCAAAAGCCAAGAGGATCCTAATTGCCTCCAAACAAGCTACAGGAGCAATAGTCTCCTCTTAGTCTATCCCCTCCTTCTGACTATACCCCTGGGCTACAAGTCTGGCCTTGTTTCTCACAACATGACCATATTCTCCTTGTTTGTTTTTGAAAACCCATTTTGTCCCAATAGGGTGACACTCAAGAGGAAGAGGAACAAGAACCCAAACCCGATTTCTCTCAAAGTTTTCAAGCTCCTCATGCATGGCATTGACCCAATCCGGATCCGTCAAAGCGTGTCCAACATCTCGAGGTTCAAAATCAGCAACAAATGCAGAATGAGCAAAGTGAGAGATTTGTTGTGACCTAGACCGAGTGACACGTTCGCCGATGCTGCCGATCATCTGTTGAGGCGGGTGTTGGCGCGGAATGTGTCGAGGCACCTCCCGAGCTGATGTAGCCTCCCCCTCAATAGCAGCTGGTGCCTCCTCGTGTACAAAAGGTACCGCTCGAGGTGGCGGATCCCACGGCCCCCAAGTCAAAGAAGAAGGGTCGGGGCCGTGAGTGGTAGAAGAGGCCGCTCTTTGTGGCACAACAGATGGAGGTGCTGGGTCATCCATCCCTTCAGCACCCTCTTCCTCATCATCAAAAAGAGGCTCGCCAACCTCATGATCACCTGTACGCTCAAAACGAGAAGAAGGACAAACCATGGTCTCGTCGAAGGTGACATCGGATGTCTCCATGACTCGGTTAGTATCAAGGTTAAGTACACGATATGCACGAGTATGAGTGCCATAACCCAAAAATACACCGTCAGAAGAACGAGACTCAAACTTGTCCAAATTGCCTTTTTTGAGTATAAAAAAATGGCAACCGAAAACTCTAAAATAACTCACCTTGGGCTGTTTTCCAAAACACAACTCATAAGAAGTATTTTTCAAGAAAGCTCGGAGAAAAATGCGATTGGAAATGTAGCATGCAGTGCTTATAGCTTCGGCCCAATATCGCCTAGGAGTCCTATGCTCATCGAGCATCATCCTGGTCATCTCTACAAGGGTACGATTCTTCCTTTCTACAACACCATTCTGTGGCGGTGTGTAGGGAGAAGAAAACTGATGCTCTAAACCCAAAGAGTCACAAAACTTGTCAAAATCTGAGTTTTTGAACTCGGAACCATTATCACTTCCAATAGCTCGCATTGAGTTCAAAGGGAACTCATTCTGAAGACGCAAAATCAGATTGCGAGCAAAAGAGAAAGTCTCAGTTTTCTCAGCTAAAGAGAAAACCCACGAATATCTTGAAAAGTCATCAACAACAACAAGCACATACCACTTCCCCCAACCGAGCTCACCCGAGCTAGACCAACAAGGTCCATGTGCAAAAGCTCTCCAGGGCACTTGGTCATGACCTGAGTCACTGGATGGTGGGGAGCGGCAACCATCTTCCCATGTCTACAAGAATGGCAAACAAGATCCTTCTCCATGCACAACTTGGGCAATCCTTGGATTAGGCCAAGTGAACTAAGTCTTGCAAGCAAGTCGAAGCTCAAATGTCCTAGTCTCCTCTGCCACTTCCAAAGATCAGAGGAGGAAGGTCCAGCCAAAAGACAACGAGAAACTCCAAACGACTCCGAGAAGTTCGCACGAAAGACTTTCCTAAAGGGCGAAATCAAGCAAACAAGATTGCCCCGAGGATCCAAAATGCGACTGAGATTCGGCTTAAAACGAATCTCATAGTCATCATCGAAAAGTTGTGAAATAGAGAGAAGGTTAAAATGCAAGTTAGAAACAAGAGCAACATCGCGCAACACAAAGTGTTCATTAACTCGCACCGACCCACGAGACAACACTTTACCTTTACTATTATCGCCGAAGGTGATAAACTCCTTTCCGGTGACCGGACTAAGACTGGAGAACCACTTGGCATTTCCGGTCATGTGCCTTGAACAACCAGAATCCACCAACCAAACGTTCTCCAATCGTTTTACCTACATCAATAAAAAGACATAGGGTGAGCATACGGTCCAACATCGGGGTTAGTGAAGTATGGAGAATACCAGTGTTGGGGGTCGCTCATAAGAACGGTTAGCAGAAAAACCATTCCTAGCACGCCTACGGGAAGAGCGATCACCACGTAGGGGAAAACGTGGTACGCTAAGGGAGGAGCGTCCATCGCGATACTCAAAACGCGATGGAGGAAAACGCTCAACTACAAAGCCACCGCCACGGGGTCCATAGCCCACAACTGTAGGCTCCCGTCGGGCACGTTCTTTTCACGGCCTAGGCCAAGGAACTTGAGGTTTTGGACCTTTAGGCCTAGCAGCACGCCTCTGAACATTCGGCACATGTACATCATGGAAAGGACGATACATGTCCGTGTTGTTCATCTCCTTTGCACGGCGCGCCTCTCTCTTGCGCCGAAAGCAAAACTCACTCAAGTGTCCATCTCTCCCATAGTGCTCACAATGGTACCTCACCGCTCTCATAGGGGGTTGTTGGTACTCACGGTAGTGGGTGTGGATCACTTTGCCCTTCTGTGGCATAAGCTCCTCTTGGATGGGTGGCATGGTGTCTAGCTTGTTCTTGAGGTGGTTTGGTTTTGGAGCCCATGATTGTTTCTTGGGTGGAGCTCTCGGAGGTTCCACAAATACATCATCCATGGTGTTAGGCTTTAGAGGCTCTTGGGTGGAATCTTGGTAAGCTTGGGAGTAGTGGTGGAGTTGGGCTTCTCACACGGGTTCAGACCACTCGACTCTCAATCTTCCTAAAAGATGAAGCGCACTCAACACCCTGGGCAAAGCCTACACCTAGACCTCCAGCAGCACGCTTGAACTGGGAGATCATCATCCCAAGCTGCGGCTCACCACTCGACACCCATGACAAGATGGTTCGAAGGTATGTGTTTTCCTCCTCGGTTTGAATCTTGTCATGCTTCACGTTTTGAAGGACCGAGAATGCAATAGCAAGGCGACCAGAGGGGGGGTGAATGGGAGCTCAAAAATTTCTCTCGAAACTTTGGCCTTTGTTCCCAAAATCAACCCCTGAAAGCTACGACCGAAACCGTGATGCCCACGACCCTTGGAAGAGGGTGGATGATCCCTAGGATCACAACGAGGCACCACAAAGCGATAGCGAACCAAACACCAAAAGCTCCGGGACAAGTTCGACCCTTGTAAACCGAGTCTCGAACGTAGATGGAAGGCTACGTCGAGAAATCCCCAATATCGATGCTAACAAGTAGCAAAGATACCTAGAGCGGTTCCTTGATCAACTCTAGGGCCAAACGAGAAATTCGGAAACCAAGCGAAGAAACCGGGAGTGCAAACGCACTAGAACGTAACCTTCAGGCAAGTCCCGGACTGTCTGGCTCTGGGGTCCGGACTGTCCGCCCCTACTCTGCGGACTGTCCGCGACATGGTGGCGGACTGTCCGCCGGCCGAATGGACCAAACAGCAACGTTGCTGAAAGTCCCCTGGTCGGCTCCCGGACTGTCCGCGAGTTAGACCGGCGGACTGTCCGCAGGTCACTCCGGACCAAAACGCCCGAGCCGCGCAGCCACTGAACAGGCTGGAGCCCGACCCCCGGACTGTCCGCGCCCCTAGTGGCGGACTGTCCGCGGATGAACAGAGAGGGCGATTTTGATCGCCCTTCTCACGAATCCTCTCAAATCCAAATCAAAACTCAATCCCACGTTCCCAAACTTGGAGAAGATGATCACGAAGTAGTTAGGAGACTATCCCCAAGAAATCATCCGCTCAAATCAACTGAAACACCAGGAAATTGAAAGGGGAGGAGAATGAACGAAAAAAGCGCCACAAAAATGAAATCAACCCAATCTACTTGTTCGTGAGGAGTTAGTTGAATTCCTTTGGTCGAAATGACCTCCTCACTATAAAGAGCAAGTTGATTCAAACGGATTTCGCAAAGATGCACTAGAGAGGGAGATCGAGTGATGGGAAAATCGCGGAGAAACGAAGAACGCGAAGAACACGAACCAAAACGCGAATCAAGTCATCGATCTGCAACTATGTGTGTTGATGGTCCTTAAACACCTGTTTTACCATCAACATTTGACCCTAAAGTCCACCAAAAAGGCATGAAATGTAGTCAAATAGGTTTCAAACTAACCAAATTCCACATGTCCATAGAATTTTATTTGAATGCAGGATTTGAACCAAATTTGGACATTTGGACCCACCAGAGGCCAAGCCCACTCAACAGGGCCCAAATGGGCCTAAGGGGGGTGGCGCCCGCCACCCCACCTCTAAGTGGCGCCCGCCACTTGGGTTGGCCCAAGCTCCACCCCATGCCACGTCACCGATCTGTGTGACCTCCCTATGGCCAAATCTTGGCCCTTGGTGAAGGACCAAGAAGCAACCAGAAAGCGACCAGAGGGGGGTGAATGGGAGCTTCACAAAATTTCCTTTCGGAAACTAGTAGCCACTGTCCCGAGAATCACCCCTAAAGAGCAAACCCTAGAGCTTGCTAATGTCCATGACCCTAGATGTAGGGTGGATGCTTCCAAGAAGCACAGCGGGACACTACACAACTCTAGAAAGCCAACGCAAAAGCCGGAAATCAAAACCGACAACGGACGAACGAACCGCGAACGAAACTGTGCAGAATCACCTGCATCGGACGCTGGCCAGCGTCCGATGTCCAAGCGTCGGACGCGTCCGATGCAAACAGTGCGTCTCGAGAACCTTATTGGACACCCATCGGACGCTGTGAACAGTGAACTCTCAGCGTCCGATGGTCAAACTCCGGCGCGTCCGATGAACAACGGAGCGTCCGATGATAGCGTCCGATGCTCCTTCGAAAATGTCAGAAACTGACACGTGGCAACGGTGCGTCCGATGCCAAGGGAGTCAGCATCCGATGCTAAGAACTTGAGCGTCCGATGCCCCCAACGCAGTGTTGTTCTTCCGCGAAAGCCACTCGATCTCCTCCGAATCAAAAGCACTAAGGCTTAGACTTGGTGTGAGGAGTTCCAAGGATGTTAGTGAGCTATCCCACGGGAATCATGGCTCGAACCTAACTCCAAATCAAGGAATTTGAAGAATTCGGGGCAAGGGAGCAAAAATCAATCCGAAACCAAAATCGCTCGATCTTCTAGACCGTGGGGTTAGAGGAGAATTCCTTCGGTGGAAAGAAGTGCCTCATGATCTAGAACAACTTGGTTCAAAACTGATTTGCAAAAGATGAACAGAGCAAAGAGATCAATCGACGGGAAAAACGTGGCAAAAAGTAATCCGTGAGGAACACGAACAAATCGCAAATCACAACCATGAATTTGCAACCGTGTGGCTACCACACGCTACAATCCTGAGGTTACGGCCTCACTTCCTCAAAATCTCAAAGGCACAGAGGTATTGTTCTCTTCTCTGTGGATCTCAGGTTCCCTACAGCAGGGGAGTGGGAGAGCAGGAAAACCTAGAAGGCAAAGAGCAAATGGCTGAGATAAATAGGGAGGTGGGTGTCTCCCCCTACTTATCCTAATTCTAACTATTCCTAATTCCCACTCTACCCCTAACTACTTACAAAGCGAACCAGCTAAACCCTAAGGTTATTCTGGACCAACTCGATGGTAGGTGGATCCGACGGCCACGCCCGCACAACTCGTAGCGTTGCCTCAATGCAATGTCCCGATTGCCGCCACGTGCCGCCACCGCTCTGCGTCCTTTTCCCGGACGTCGCCCCCGGTTTTGTGGCCGAAACCGGGAAACCAGGCTTCACGTCCACCCCTGGTTTTGAGGCCCCAACCGGAAACCAGCCCACGTAGCCTGAGTTTTGTGGCCCAAACTCAGCAAACCCGCAGCACCCAGGTTCTGAGGCCCAAACCTGGAAACCGTCCTCAGCCCGAGTTTTGTGGCCAAACTCGGAAACCATCAGCGCCCAGGTTTTGAGGCCCAACCTGGAAACCGTCCACCCGATGGTTTTTCTCTGGCTCTACCACCAAACCGACGCTGTAGAAGGGATGCACCGCCCGTGCACCCCGTCCACCGACACGTGTCCCCAGGTCCTCGACCCAAGCAACACTGTGCCTGCAAGTCTCCGCTCGTCGCTGTCCCAGGCTGCCAGCCACCACAGCTGATCCTCGGGCCACCGGTCCCTCAGTCCAAGCCTCACGTCCGCCCTTCGCCACTCTCGGTCCGTCGACACGGCACGTCTCTACTTGACCTTCACCTTGCCTCTGATCACTGTCTCCGTGCTCGACACCTGCACAACACAAGCCAAAGAACATGCGCATTATCCCAGTTGACAATCACTCATCACTCAGAGACTCGGCATACACCCATGTATCCGCAATCTCCCCCTTGATGAGTGCATTGTCAACTACTCACACAAATCATAATAGAAATAGAAGAAGGAAGAAGGAGAAGAGAACTCAACCAAATGACCCAAAAGCAAAGCAAAGCCGAAGAAGGTCAAGTGGAAGAGCAAAACAACTTGGTTCCCAAAGACATGGGCAATGGCTCGACGCAACCAAGCAAAGCAAAGCTAGCCCTCAAGAAGAGTAGATAAATAGGCTCAACACCGCTAGCAGGAAAAACTCGACACCAGTTGGAAAATCAACTGAACATCAAGCAAAGCAAAACTAGCCCTCAAGAAGAGGTAGAACAGGCTCAACACCGCTAGCAAATACCAATTTTGAAAAAATCGAAGCAAAATGCTAGTCCCTCAAGATCGAGGCACAGAGGCTCAACACAACTAGCAAAGAAAGCTCGATACCAAAACCTTTACGGCCAACAAGAAGCAAGCTCCCCTTGCATTGTGCACACAACCGATTCTTCTCCAACATGGGAGGCATGATTTGTCCAAATTCTCCTCCTAGTTGAAAAAGCACCATCAAGCAAAAAGAACCGAAAGCAATTTTTTCCCCCTCAGAAAATGCATCATCAAAAGTGTCAACAGAGAGGTTCTCCCCCTTCCAAAATGCATATGTGTCAAGATGCAAGTTAGTAGCTTCAGGAATATAGTCAAGAGAATGCAAAGATGCTTTACACAGTATAGGTCCAATGACGCAACTGAAGCACACATGCTAGCAAAGGCTCAAACTGATCACCAAGTATGAAGTATGAACATATGAGCAAAGTGAGCAATTTTAGCCAAAAAGGAGTCACCATCAAAATAGCACTAGACAAGTATAGACAGGAAGTCAAACAAGTGCTAAACATGTATACAAGGTGAACTACCCTAGCAAAGTTCAATCATCATGCTATAGAATGAAACATAGACTTGTGTATCCAAAATTTTATCGGAGTTGCAGCGGTTTGAATTACACAAGTTCAAATTTTAGAATGTGATTGTGAGAGGTTGAAAGCTGTCTTGCCTAACTTTTCAACTGTGCGAAGCCTATGCATAAGCAATCAGAAGCTTAAAGCGACAGTGTCGGTCATACACTACACAACTCAAGTTTAACTCAAAGTGCAATGAGAAACAGTCTCGAAACTGTGATGTGTTGACAAGCAATCCCATCTCGATCTTTCTGATTCACTTAACTTGATTTAAATTAAAGACAGTATATGAACAACCCAAAGCAAGTGATCAACTCAGAACTAGAGACATAAGGCAACGGCTGAGCATATATGAAAAGCACAAGTTGATTTCAACATATTCTACACAAGCTAGTTGCAGAATCCGCACATCTCGATGGTGAACATTTGCAGATTTTAAGTTCATTAACAAGTTCACCATTTCAAAAATAGCTCAGCTCATAGTATGAATTAGTGATCAGAAGGAGCATAAGCTACACGCATCAACATAAAACATCGGAGCATATACTACACAGAGCATAGTTACATTCTAAAGATTATATACATGAAGCTCAGAATGTAAATGCGTATGCTAAAGTGCAAAAGAAAACAAAGTCAACCGAAAAAGAGTCAGTCTATGATACAGAAACCAAAATGTTTCCCCATCTAAAAGGGGAAACATACACCAACTCACCCCTCAACCGATTAAAGGTTGATTCGTCCAAAGGCTTGGTGAAAATATCAGCCAGTTGATGATGAGTATCGACATGGCGAAGGTCGATATCACCCTTCTCCTGGTGGTCTCGCAAAAAGTGAAAGCGCACATCAATGTGTTTGGTCTTCGAGTGAAGCACGGGGTTCTTAGCAACGCTAATCGCACTCGTGCTGTCACAAAGCAAAGGAACACGAGAAAAGCTCAGACCAAAATCACGCAAAGTGGCCATCATCCAAAGCAACTGGGAACAGCAGCTAGCCGCAGCAACATACTCAGCCTCTGTGGAAGACTGGGCGACACTAGACTGCTTGCGAGAAGACCACGAAACAAGAGAACAACCAATAAATGGCAAGTCCCAGAAGTGGACTGCGCTTAATGCGACAACGAGCAAAATCGGCATCGAAATAACCGCAAAGGGAGAGGGTGGAGAAGCTGAATACCAAATCCTGAACCCAGGTGTGAAACGAAGGTACCTGAAAATGCGCTTGACCGCCTGATGGTGAGAAGTGCACGGCGATGCCTGAAAGCACGCACACAGACACACCGCGAACTGGATGTCCGGGCGTGTCGCCGTCAGGTAGAGCAGCGACCCGATCATGCTTCGGTACTCCTTCTGGTCCCAGCTTCTCCATCCTTGTCCGCATCCAGGGCAGTCATGGTCGACCAAAGCGTGTCCAACTTCTCGGGGCTCAAAATCAGCAACAAAAGCAGAATGAGCAAAGTGAGAAATTTGAGACCAGGACCGAGTGACACGTTCGTCAATTGCCGATCATCTGCTGAGGGGGATGTTGGCGCTGGATGTGTCATGGCACCTCTCGTGCAGAAGTGATCTCTCCCTCAATAGCAGCTGGTGCCTCCCCAGGTACAAAAGGTACCGCTCGGGGTGGCGGATCCCACGGCCCCCAGGAAGAAGACGTGTCGGGGCCGCGAGTCGTCGTAGAAGCCGCTCTTTGCGGCACAATAGGTGGAGGAGGTGCTGGGTCATCTATCCCTTCAGCACCTTCTCTTCATCATCGAAAAGAGGCTCGCCAACCTCATGATCACCTGCACGCTCAAAACGAGAAGAAGGACAAACCATGGTCTCATCGAAGGTGACATCTGATGTCTCCATGACTCGGTTAGTGTCAAGGTTAAGTACATGATAAGCACGAGTTTGAGTGCCATAACCCAAAAACATACCGTCAGAAGAACGAGACTCAAACTTGTCCAAGTTGCCCTTTTTGAGTATAAAACAATGGCTACCAAAAACTCGAAAATAACTCACCTTGGGCAGTTTTCCAAAACACAACTCATAAGAAGTCTTTTTCAAGAAAGCTCGGAGAAAAATGCGATTGGAATGTAGCATGCAGTGCTCATAGCTTCGACCCAATATCGCCTAGGAGTCCTATGCTCATCGAGCATCGTCCTGGCCATCTCAACAAGGGTCCGATTCTTCTCTCTACAACACCATTCTGTGGTGGTGTGTAGGGGGAAGAAAACTAATGCTCTAAACCAAAGAGTTACAAAAGTTCTCAAAATCCGAATTCTTGAATTCGGAACCATTATCACTCGTAATAGCTCGCATCGAGTTCAAAGGGAACTCGTTCTGAAGACGCAAAATCAGATTGCGAGCGGAGGAGAAAGTCTCGGTTTTCTCAGCTAAAAAGAAAACACGAATATCTCGAAAAGTCGTCAACAACAACAAGCACATACCACTTCCCCCAACCGAGCTCACCCGAGCTGGACCAACAAGGTCCATATGCAAAAGTTCTCCAGGGCGCTTGGTCATGACCTGAGTCACTGGATGGTGGGGAGCAGCAACCATCTTCCCATGTCTACAGGAGTGGCAAACAAGATCCTTCTCCATGGATAACTTGGGCAATCCTCGGATTAGGCCAAGTGAACTAAGCCTTGCAAGCAAGTCGAAGCTCAAATGTCCAAGCCTCCTATGCCACTTCCAAAGATCAGAGGAGGAAGGTCCAGCCACAAGACAACGAGAAGTGCCAAAAGACTCCGAGAAATTCACACGAAATACTTTTCCAAAGGGCAAAATCAAACACACAAGATTGCCCTGAGGATCCAAAATACGACTGAGATTCGGTTTAAAACGAATCTCATAGTCATCATCAAAGAGTTGCGAAACAGAAAGAAGGTTAAAATGCAAGTTAGAAACAAGAGCAACATCGCGCAACATAAAGTGCTCATTAACTCGCACCGACCCACGAGACAAGACCTTACCTTTGCTATTGTCGCCGAAGGTGATAAACTCCTTTCCGACGACTGGACTAAGATTGGAGAACCACTTGGCGTTTCTGGTCATGTGCCTCGAGCAACCGGAATCCACCAACCAAACGTTCTCCAATCGTTTTACCTACATCAATAAAAAGACATAGGGTGAGCATACGGTCCAACACTAGGGTTAGAGAAGTAAGGGGAAAACCAGTGTTGGGCTGACTGCTCAAAAGAACGGTTGGCAGGAAAACCATTCCTAGCACGTCTACGAGAGGAGCGATCACCACGCTGAGGAAAACGTTGTCCGCTGGGAAGGGAGCGCTCACCGCGATACTCAAAATGCGGTGGGGGAAAATGCTCAACTACAAAGCCACCGTTACGGGGTCCATAGCCCACAACTGCAGGCTCCCGCCGGGCACGTCCTCTCCTCTGCTGCCTAGGCCTAGGAACTTGAGGTTCTGGACCTCTAGGCCTAGCAGCTCTCCTCTGAACATTCGGCACAGGTACATCATGGAAAGGATGGTACATGTCCGGGTTGTTCATCTCCTAGCACGGCGCGCCTCTCTCTTGCGCCGAAAGCAAAACTCACTCAAGTGTCCATCTTGCCCACAGTGCTCACAATGGTACCTCACCGCTCTCAAAGGGGGTTGTTGGTACACATGTTGTGGGTGTGGATCACTTTCCCTTCTGTGGCATAAGCTCCTCCTGGATGGGTGGCATGGTGTCCAGCTTGTTCTTGAGGTGGTTTGGTTTGAGAGCCCATGATTGTTTCTTGGGTGGAGCTCTCGGAGGCTCAACAAATACCTCATCCTTGGTGTTAGGCTTGAGTGGCTCTTTGGGTGGAATCTTGATAAGCTTGGGAGTAGTGGTGGAGTTGGGCTTCTCACATGGGTTAAGACCACTCGACTCTCCAATCTTCCCAAAAGATGAAAGATCAACACCCGGAGCAAAACCTACACCAGGACCTCCAGCAGCTCGCTTGAATTGGGAGATCATCATCCCGAGCTGAGGCTCACCATAAGACACCCATGACAAGATGGTCCGAAGGTATGTGTTTTCCTCCTCGGTTTGCATCTTGTCATGCTTCACATTGGCTATCTCCATCTCCAAACCTTCGCACAAAGCGCACCTAGCCACACATGTGCTACCTGAGTTGGCCTCTTCAAGAGACACAATCTTGGCATTCTTCTCTGCCAACTCAGATTGCAAGACAGGACAAGTCTTGCACGCACCCAACAGCGAGGGTCTAGCCTTCAGCTCATCCACCTCTCCTACCAACGCAGCATACTTACCTCTCAAAGTGAGAAGGTCAGTCATGTGCGTGGTGCACATCTCGCACTCGGCCTCCTCAGATACGACCACGGTGGACTTGGCAAACTCAAGCTCCCTCACCATGTCCTCCCACTTCT
Source organism: Coix lacryma-jobi var. lacryma-jobi (assembly GCA_009763385.1). NCBI lineage: Eukaryota > Viridiplantae > Streptophyta > Magnoliopsida > Poales > Poaceae > Coix > Coix lacryma-jobi. The sequence goes on from CM019828.1 coordinate 50,521,194, forward strand.
GCCTAAACTCCTTGCGCTCTCTAGCAGCATGCCTAAGCAGCTTATCCTGACTAAGCAAGGCGGCAGTAAGCTTCTCGACCTCAGCAGAAAGCTTGTCTTGGGTGAGAGATACCTGGGAGGTGTCGTCGTCGTCGTCCCGAGGAGTGTCGCCGCCGACCTCCTTGCCGAGGGCCATGGTGCAGAAGCCCTCGTCGTCGACGAAGAAGCAGAGGCCGTTGAGCTTGTCCTCGATCCTCTTCTTCTTCTCGAACTCGTCGTCGCTTGAGGAAGCGGAGTCGTCGTCCGAGTCGTCGACGTCGCTGAGCGTGGCAAAGAAAGCATGCTGCTCAGCCTGGGCCTTCTCCAAGTACTTGGTCTTGATGTACTCCTTGTTGAAGCCGCCCTTCCGCTTGTGCTTCGCGGGGACGTACTTCTCCTTGCGCTTGCCGGAGTCATACTTGTGCCCATGATCGCCCTTCCCAGAATGCTTGTTCTTCTTGGGACAGTTGGCGATGAAGTGGTCAGAGTCGCCACACTCGAAACAGCCCGAGCGTCCTCCTCCGCGGTGACGGTTCATGCGTTTGTTGTGAAACCGCGAGAACCGGTTGGCAAGCAAAGCCAACTCGTCATCTCCAGAGACTCCAACTGCTCCTCTATGACAGAAAGAAGAGAGTGCAAAGCAAGCCTCCAGAGGGGTTAGCAGAAGAGCCAGAAAGCAAAGCCATCGATGGGCTAGAAGGATTTCATAAGAAGCCCTCGCCATGGCATCGATCTCACTGGACTTGAGCTTACTGAAGAGCTCATCGCACATGAGGGTCTCATAGTTAGGTGATTCGATGAACGCCTGAACTTTGGAATCCCACACTGACCGATCAAGAGTATGCAAAAGCTTCAAAGCCCTCTCATGATCGTCGAAAGGCAACAGCTCCTTGTTAGCCCTCATCCTGTTGACAATCACCTGAAAGCGAGCGAATAAACTTTCTATGCTCTCGCCAGGCATATGTCGAAAGTTCTCATACTCTTGCTTGAACGACTCATAGAGACGAGTTTTGACTTGAGAGGTTCCCTCATGAAAACGCATGAGGGTATCCCAAATCTCCTGAGCCGTAGCGAGGTGAGAGACACGATCAAACTCACTCATGCTCAAACATGAGAAAAGAGCATTACGTGCTCGGCTATTGGCATCGTGCTCATCGATCTGATGCTGAGTCACACGAGCAGCCAAGACAACGTAATCGGCAGAGTTGCAAATATCCCAATAGAAGCACCCAAACTCTGCAGATAGGCCGACATGCGTATCTTCCAATACGCATAGTTCGTCCCATCGAAAAACGGCGGTTTGCCCACGCCGCGATCCATGTCGCCTTCTGTGGATCTGGAACCAGCTAAGGTGGAAGATCCTTAATCCGCTCTGATACCAATTGAAGGACCGAGAAGCAACCAGAAAGCGACCAGAGGGGGTGAATGGGAGCTTCACAAAATTTCCTTTCGGAAACTAGTAGCCACTGTCCCGAGAATCACCCCTAAAGAGCAAACCCTAGAGCTTGCTAATGTCCATGACCCTAGATGTAGGGTGGATGCTTCCAAGAAGCATAGCGGGACACTACACAACTCTAGAAAGCCAACGCAAAAGCCGGAAATCGAAACCGACAACGGACGAACGAACCGCGAATGAAACTGTGCAGAATCACCTGCATTGGATGCTGGCCAGCGTCCGATGTCCAAGCGTCGGACGCGTCCGATGCAAACATTGCATCTCGGGAACCTTACTGGACACCCATCGGACGCTGTGAACAGTGAACTCTCAGCGTCCGATGGTCACACTTCGGCGCGTTCGATGAACAATGGAGCGTCCGGTGATAGCGTCGATGCTCCTTCGAAAATGTCAGAAACTAACATGTGGCAACGGTGCGTCCGATGTCAAGGGAGTCAGCGTCCGATGCTAAGAACTTGAGCGTCCGATGCCCTCGACGCAGTGCTGTTCTTCCGCGAAATCCACTCGATCTCCTCTGAATCAAAAGCACTAAGGCTTAGACTTGGTGTGAGGAGTTCCAAGGATGTTAGTGAGCTATCCCAAGGGAATCATGGCTTGAACCTAACTCTAAATCGAGGAATTGGAAGAATTCGGGGAAAGGGAGCAAAAACCGATCCGAAACCAAAATCGCTCAATCTCCTAGACCGTGGGGTTAGAGGAGAATTCCTTCGGTGGAAAGAAGTGCCTCACGATCTAGAACAACTTGGTTCAAACGGATTTGCAAAAGATGAACCGAGCAAAGAGATCAATCGACGGGAAAAACGTGGCAAAAAGTAATCCGCGAGGAACACGAACAAATCGCAAATCACAACCACGAATTTGCAACCGTGTGGCTACCACACGCTACAATCGTGAGGTTACGGCCTCACTTCCTCAAAATCTCAAAGGCACAGAGGTATTGTTCTCTTCTCTGTGGATCTCAGGTTCCCTACAGCAGGGAGTGGGAGAGCAGGAAAACCTAGAAGGTAAAGAGCAAATGGCTGAGATAAATGGGGAGGTGGGTGTCTCCCCCTACTTATCCTAATTCTAACTATTCCTAATTCCCACTCTACCCCTAACTACTTACAGAGCGAACCAGCTAAACCCTAAGGTTATTCTGGACCAACTCGATGGTAGGTGGATCCGACGGCCACGCCCGCACAACTCGTAGCGTTGCCTCAACGCAACCTCCCGATTGCCGCCACGTGCCGCCACCGCTCTGCGTCCTTTTCCCGGATGTCGCCCCCGGTTTTGTGGCCGAAACCGAGAAACCAGGCCTTCACGTCCACCCCCGGTTTTGAGGCCCAAACCGGGAAACCAGCCCACGTAGCCTGAGTTTTGTGGCCCAAACTCAGCAAACCCGCAGCACCCAGGTTTTGAGGCCCAAACCTGGAAACCGTCCTCAGCCTGAGTTTTGTGGCCAACTCGGAAACCATCAGCGCCCAGGTTTTGAGGCCCAAACCTGGAAACCGTCCACCGATGGTTTTTCTCTGGCTCTACCACCAAACCGACGCTGTAGAAGGGATGCACCGCCCGTGCACCCCGTCCACCGACACGTGTTCCCAGGTCCTCGACCCAGGCAACACCGTGCCCGCAAGGCTCCGCTCGTCGCTGTCCCAGGCTACCAACCACCACAGCTGATCCTCGGGCCAACGGTCCCTCAGTCCAAGCCTCACGTCCGCCCTTCGCCACTCTCGGTCCGTCGGCACGGCTGCGGATACATGGGTGTATGCCGAGTCTCTGTGTGATGAGTGATTGTCAATGGAGATGATGCGCATGTTCTTTGGCTTGTGTTGTGCAGGTGTCGAGCACGGAGACAGTGATCGATGGCGGGTGAAGGTCAAGTTGCGACGTGCCGTGCCGACGGACCGGGCGCGATGAAGGATGGGCGTGCCGTGCGGCGGACGTGCCATGCCGATGTATCGGACGGTGAAGGGCGGACGTGGACTTGGACTGATGGACTGGAGGCCGGAGGATCAGCTGTGGGGCTGGCAGCCTGCGACAGCGACAGGCGGAGAAGTGCGATCATGTCGGTGGAAGGGGTGCACAGGCGGTGCATCCCCTCTACGACGCCGGTTTGTTGGTAGAGCCGGGGAAAAACCAACGGTGGACGGTTTCCAGGTTTGGGCCTCAAAACCTGGGTGCTGGGTTTCCAGGTTGAGCCACAAAACCTGGGCGCGACGGTTTCCAGGTTGAGCCTCAAAACCTGGGCGTGGGCCGGTTTCCGAGTTTTGGCCTCAAAACTCGGGGCGCGGACGGTTTCCGAGTTTGGCCACAAAACTCGGGCTGGAGGCTGGTTTCCCGGTTTGGGCCTCAAAACCGGGGGCTGATGGAAAAGGCTGGTTTTCCCGGTTTGGGCCGCAAAACCGGGGGTGCAGAGTGGTGGCGGCACGTGGCGGCGATCTAAAGGTTGCGTGGAGGCGACGCGGAAGACCGTGCGGGCGTGGCCGTCGGATCTACCTACCACCAGCGGGTGGACTAGAATAGCCTTAGGGTTAGGCTGGTCCGCTCTGTAAATTAGAGTAGAGAGGGGTAGAGTAGGAAATAGACTTAGGCTAGGTTAGTAAAGTAGTCTAGGGGAGACACCTCCTCCCTATCTCAATCTCAGTTAGAGCTTTCATTTCCTAGGGTTTTCCACTCTCCCACACCCCTGCTTTAGCTAGTTGAGATCCGCAGAGAGACTCCACTCTGTGTACTGTTGATTCGAGGAAGTGAGGCCGTATCCTCACCTTGGGATCCCATCTCTTGGTGTCAATTCGCGTTTTGATTTCATGTTCATCATGTTCTTCGCGGATTGCTTTGTGCCTTGAGTTTTCCCGTCGCTTGATCTTTGTGCTCGGTCCATCTTCACGATTCCGTTTGAACTGAGTTGCTCTAGATCGTGAGGCACTTCTTTCCACCGAAAGAAATCTCTAAAAACACGAGACGAGAAGAGATCTAGGAGATCGATCAAGTCTTAGCCCCGGTCTCCTTTTTCTTCTTTCCCCCGAGTTCCTTCGATTCACGATCTTGGAGTAGGTCGAGAAGCCTCTGTGAGAGAGATAGACTCATCTATCCCTCCTTGTCGAATCAGAGATAGAGCCAGAGATCGGAGAGGAGATCGGGTTGAATCGCGGAGTTTCAGTGCAGTCGCGGGGTGACCGGACGCTCTGTCGGGCTGACCGGACGCACGCTTTCAGAGTCCGGTCGTTGAGCACGCGCCAAGCTTTCTGCGTACTGACCGGACGCTCTCGACCGGACGCTCTGTTTGCATTTCGACCGGACGCTACGCTTGCACTGTTCCCGTGTCATTGTCTCATCTGACCGGACGCTCAGTGAACGACCGGACGCTTGAGCTCCGTGCGTCCGGTCGCGAACAGAGAGCTCCCAGAGCTGTTTCTGACGACCGGACGCGTCCGGTCCCTGCTGACCGGACGCAGGCCAGAGTCCGGTCGCTGCAGTTTCGCGCGTCTTCGTTCGCGGTTCGTTCGTTCTTGATCGGATTTGAGTCCGTCTTTTGGGTTGGCTTTCTAGGGTTGTCTAGTGTCCCGCTGTGCTTCTAGGAAGCATCCACCCTACATCTAGGGTCGTGGACATTAGCAAGCTCTAGGTTTCGATTTTGGGGTTGATCTTGGGACAGTGGCATCTAGTTTCCGAAAGGAAATTTTTGAAGCTCCCATTCACCCCCCCTTGGTCGCTTTCGGGTAGCTTCTCGGTCCTTCAATTGGTATCGGAGCGGGTTAAGGATCTTCCACCTTAGCCGGTTCCAGATCCACCGAAGGCGACATGGAGGATCGCGGGGCGGAAAAAAAGTTTTTTTTTTCGATGGACGAACTATGCGTATTGGAAGATACGTATGTCGGCCTATTTGCAGAGCTTGGGCGCTTCGATCTGGGATATTTGCAACTCCCCTGATTACGTGGGGTGGGCTGCTCGTGTGAAACAGAAGGTCGATGAGCACGAGATGAATATAGCCGAGCCCGTAATGCTTTTTTCTTGTTTGAGCATGGGTGAGTTTGATCGTGTTTCTCACCTCGCTACGGCTCGGGAGATCTGGGACACTCTCATGCGGTTTCATGAGGGCACCTCTCAAGTCAAAACCCGACTCTACGAGTCGTTCAAGCGAGAGTATGAGAACTTTAGACATCAACCTGGCGAGAGCATAGAAAGTTTATTCGCTCGCTTTCAGGTGATTGTCAACAGGATGAGGGCTAACAGAGAGCAGTTGCCATTTGACGATCATGAGCGTGCTTTGAAGCTTTTGCACACTCTTGACCGTTCGATGTGGGACTCCAAGGTTCAGGCAATCATCGAATCGCCGAACTATGAGACTCTCACCTGCGACGAGCTCTTCAGTAAGCTCAAGTCCAGTGAGATTGATGCTATGGCGAGGGCTTCTTTTGAAAATCCTCTCGCCCGTCCATGGCT